>CM064572.1:51585657-51803952 GCA_032716605.1 Paralithodes platypus
ATAGATTCCAGTTGTTTTCGCTCACCACCCAAAAGTGTTATTGGTATCTTTATAGTTACTGGGAAAAGTGCGTTATCTTTCCTACATGAGCATTAGTCCAGTGTCCGAAACTTTCTGAAATATGCTGAACAATACTGTATAAACCTCAGCCTGTACGAGAAATTTACATGACATAAGAAAATCAAATAAAGACAATACCTAACCTAACTTTGTTATAGTAGAAATACTGTTTTCCAGTTTTATATTTATCAATTAGTACAGTGTTTTAATTTTTCAAGCTATATAAACTTCTCAGCCAATTAATTTGCTTTGGTAAATTATAATATTCCATTATTTTCTTAGGTAATTTTCCCGCGAATATACCTTATCGTTGATCCTCCCCCCCCCACCCCTACCCCAACCGTCCATTCCTCATTCTCATTCTCCTCTCTCCATCTCATCTCGCTCTCTCTCTCTCAATCTCCATCTTCTCTCTCTCTCTTTCTCTCTCTCAATCTCTCCGCGTCGTCGTCTCAACGGTGCTGCGCTCCTCCTCTTGCTGGTGCGTGCAAATGTTCAAGGTTAAGCGAGTGAATGGCAGCACCTCTGACGGTGGTGGTGTCTAAGTTCAGGGTACCGCAGTAGTCTGAGGTTTTACCGACACAAGCTCAAGGGGGACATGGCAAGGAGTCGTAACAACAACAATAGTTACAACTAGGTTTTGATGGACGTTAAGGCGGGATGGTTCACTTTTTGGGAGATTTGTGGCATGTAGGAATTTTTTTTTTGTCTTAGTTTCCTCCCTAGAGCACCTCCATCAAATTTAAAAAAAACATACATTAACTCAGCCCTGCTAGATTAATTTGTACATTTTTCGGTAGAATAATGTCCGCCGGCCTGAAGGCCGGTTCTCCCAACATTATAGGCTCACTGTCGTCTCCGCTCAGGGAACAAATCGACAAAAGCCTACATAGCACAAAAGGTATAGACTATATTGAACGAATAAAGGGGGTGAAAGGTCTTAAAATTCGACTAACGAATGTGGGCAAACATCTTAACATCTTATCAGCTAATGGGGCTAAACATGAGGGAGAGAAGAGGGTCCTAGAATAAGGCGGCCGCATGTCGCCCCTTAATCCGGATATATATTTGTAATTATTGTCGAGGGGGGGGTTTTGGGTTTTTGCTGATTAATCTGGCCACGTTTCGAGCAAAATAGTTTTTAGCTTGCTCCCCAAGAAAAGACCCACTTCAAACTAAAGCAATGACCACACCCCAGCGTCGACCTCCTTGCAAACTAAACTGTGTAAAAACAAGAGTCAGTCAGGGAATAGGTGTGGAAATGTACAGCTAATTTACTTTAGCCCTTTTTGGGGAGATTACAGAGAATAGAGGTCATCGATGTATTTCTGGCCTACTTACAGAGACATAGAACTATAGCTATGCTCTGCCCTTGTCACTAACTTGTTTCGTGCGGCAATGAAAACTGTCCATTGATTTGAGAAAGATAAAGGGACAGGTGGATAGTTTTTAGGGGTCTATTACTTACATATTCAATATAGTTGTTTAGTTTCCGTCCTCGCTAGACCTTGCAATGCTTAAAAACACTCCCTAGACCCTCCTTCAAGATGAAATTTAGCCGGCCCGAAGGCCGGTTTCTTACTTAATAATTACAGGCTCGCTAATCGCTCGCGGCAGGGGAAAAAGAGACACTTTAACTGTGCATCGAAAGGACTTTATATTTGAATATAGAAATTTGGGACCAAAGGTTTTTAAAATCGACCTTAAAGTAATGGTTGGAACGTTCATAAAATCTGAGAACTAATGCGGCTAAACATGAGGAAGAAGGCGTACCCAGAAAAACGCGCTCATGCTCTCCTTGAAGAAACAAACTGCAACAATAGCAACATCATACTATGCACCATAATCAACAATATAACACTGCTTATTACTGCATATCAACAATATAAGCACTGCTATGACCATTCGACGCAAATATAACACTGTCCTTGGCTATGACCATTCACCAATATAAGCACTAACTATGACCATATCATAACATATACTAACACTACTATGACCGATTCAGCAATATCACACTACTAAGGGGGGTGACCATTCACAATATAAGCACTACCTATGAACCCATTCACAATATAACACTAGACTATGACCCATTCATCAATATTAACACTACTCATGGAACTCATACAACAATACAGACACTACTATGATGCATACACAATACACACTACTATGACCTCCCAATAGCGCCGACGATGACATCTTCACAATATAACACTACTATGACCATTCACAATATAACACTACTATGACCATCTCACCATATAACACATACTATGACTATTCACAATATAACACTACTATGACCATTCACCATATAACACTACTATGACTCATTTCACATATACTCTAGCTATGACCATTTCCACAATATAACACTACTATGACCATTTCACAATATAACACTACTACTGACCATTCACAATATAAGGCCCTACTATGAGCCATTCCCACAATATAACACTACTATGACCATTCACAATATAACACTATAACTATGACGGCATTCACAATATAACAACTATGAGCCAACCCATCACATATAACACTCTATGATCCATTCACAATATAACCTATCTATGACCATTCCCAATATAACCACTACTATGACCATATCCAACAATATACGCACTACTTATCGACGCATTCACAGTATAACACTACTAATCGACCATTCAACAACTATAACGACTCACTAGACCACTATCACAATTACACTACTATGACCATTCACAATATAACACTACTATTACCACTTCACAATATAACACGACTATGAACCATTCACATATACATCTAGCTAGGACCATGCGCTCACATATAACACTACTATGACCATTCAACAATCATAACACTACTATGACGCATTCAACAATATAACACTACTAATGGCTCCATTGCACTGAATATAACACTACTATGACCATTCACCATTATCAAGCGACTACTATGACCATTCCACCAATATAACACTACTATGACCATTCACAATATCCACACTACTATGACCATATCACACTATAACTGCTACCCTAGGACCATATCACAATATAACACTACTAATGACCAGTTCAAGCAATATAACACTACTATGACCATTCCCACAATATAACATCGACTATGACGCATCTCACAATATAAGCACCTAACTATGACCCATATCACAAATATAACACTACTATGGACTGCATTTAACAATATACACACTACTATGACCATTCACAAAATATAACCCCTACTATGACCATTCACTCAATATGAACACTACTATGGACCGGGTCATTCACAATATAACACTACTATGACCTATCTCACAATATAACACTTAGCTATGGTACATTCAACCATCATAACACTACTATGACCATTCACAATATAACACTACTATGACGCATTCACAAATAGAGTAACACTACTATGACGCATTCACAATATAACACTAAACCTTAAAATTGAAAAGACCTCGATTCACAATATGAATCACTACTATGACGGCATTCACAATATAATACTACTATGACCATTCACAATATAATAGCTACTATGACCATTCACAATATAACACTAACTGATGACCGATTCACAGATATAACACTACTATGACCATTCAACAATATAAACACTGACTCAGGACTGCATTCCAACAATATAACAGCTCAGACTATGACCATCTCAGCAATATAACACTACTATGTCGACGGCTCATTCACAATATAACACTACTATGACCATTCCCAGTATAACACTACTATGACCATTCACAATATAACACTACTATGGACCATTTCACAATATAACACTACTATGACCATAAATCAACAATATAACACTACTTAATGACCATTCACAGATTATAACACTAACTATGACCATTCAGCAATATAACACTAACTATGGGTCCATGTCAACAAAGGAACACTACTATGACCATTCACAATATAACACTACTATGACCATTCACAAGATATAACACACTGACTATCGATTTCACAATCTATAACACTACTTATGGGAACGCATTCACAACTATACCACACTTAATGACCATATTCACAATATAACACTACCATGACCATATCACCAATACGCTATGATCGAAAACAGAAAACATTGAATCACAATCCGTTTTATTAACATCCAAAATTAGATTTCAGTTTTACAGTAATTTATGTAACATCAAAGACGGTTTTTGCACTTCACGTCTTCCAGGTAAAAAAAATTGTAGCCCTATTCCTCCGAAAAATATATATGATTTCTTACACTCATGCGCGCGCCTTATGAAAGCAGATCAGTTGCTTTTCGGTGTGATCCCTTCTGTTTTAATCCATTTAAAGCTTTTTCGAGTGGGGGGGGGGGGGGGACCTATATATTTTTATTGTATTTTGGCTTTTGTTGCGTTTCTCTGCCATTATTCTCTTCGGAGGGTTTTTGATAAAGACTTTATTTTGTTTTTCTGTATGGTCACTGATTTGTACTAATCATAAGCCCCGCATAGTATGTGTGTGTGTGCGTGCGTAAAAAAAATGCGTGCTTTTTATCATTGTCAAATTGAAAAGCATTTTATGGCTGCATTTATCTATTACATTGTATGAATGTATGCAATGTATGTTTTTTGATGTAGGCAGTACTATCTACCCCCATCTCTCTCTCTCTCATCTCTGCTCTATATATATATATACTCTAACTATCATTATATACTATATATCGATATCCATATATGATTATAGATATAATACTGATTATAATACTATGAACAGTAATATGCCGAATTTTCGATAACAGGCAGGTAAGACCCCGACATTTCTCGATCCCAATGTCGCTGAGGGGATAACATGTGGCCCTTAGTGTGAGCATCCGCTTCAATGATTCACCAGTTGTGTGTGGAGACCCTCGACCAACTCCCAGCCCAATGTCCCTTCCTCACTTACCAACACAGGAGCTTTTCATCAGTTTTTACAGTGTGAATGTTGTTATCCCACTCTAGAAGATGTGTGAGTGAGGGTGAGAGGCGTTGGAGATGTACATACCGAAATATCATGTACAAATGGAGTTTGAGAAAGAGATATAGGTGAGAGTATGCAGTGTGGGGGAGAATATAAATATGCACCATGAAGAGAGAGAGAGAGAGGAGAGAGAATGCAGAATCAGAATATTTATTTTTTTTTTCCATTTTACAATGGTTGTCTTCACATAAAACAATAAACATATTAAAATATCACACATTTATATTATTATATATAGGCATATTTACCAATAAGAAACCATCTCTAGTATGTTACTTATGGACAGTATTCAATATCTATAAAAAAATGACAGTTACAGTATTAACTTAAACAGTGTTTTGGTTTATAGAGGATCGCATTTTCATCTTTGGCAAGTATATAATCTTCTTTTAATGATAATGCTTAAACGTGTTTTAGGTTTATTTGTGTCCTTTAACCGGGATCTGCGGCAACCTATATCCAATATTTTAGGACCTGCTAACAAAAGCGACATCGTTTCACCATAAAAGCCGTTTGTTCTCTGTACGATATTAATGGTTTTTGTCTGTCTATCTGGTTACTATTTATGATTTTCATTAAACAATAGGAAAGTGTATTAGCCAGTTTGGAATTAGCTTATGTGTGCTTTCTTTATACACCGCAATAGTGCTGTATCATAAATAATATTTTGGCTTTATTTTTAGGGTCCCCACTCTAACTCGCTTTATTAATCGGAGTTACATGGTCGTATTTATATTGCTCCACCCTACTGCTACCTTTTGTCAGTCCGCAAAATTCTGCATTTTTTGTACAGTATATTAATATAGTGTGCAATTAGTTGTAACCCCATATAATTTATGCAAGAATTTGATCAAACTTAAGAATTTGGCGATTGAATTCACAAATGACCTTAAGTATGCTTTGTCAAAATTACCTTTCTATATACGATTCACAGTACCTCAACTTTCAAGCATCACAGACATACAGTCAGACTTTCTTGTTCAGCTTGCACTTGTGTTTTTGGTGAAAAGCAATATTCTCTTCTCTCTCCGCTCCTCCTCGTCTCTCACTCAATGCGTCATCGTGAAATCCTCTCTCTCTCTTCGAGAGAGAGAGAGAGAGAGAGAGAGAGAGAGAGAGAGAGAGAGAGAGAGAGAGAGAGAGAGAGAGATAGAAAACAGTTGGATACACTACCAGTGAAAATCGTCCAAAGAAACAGCCTCTCATTCGGAAATTGGAACGAATCATATGGTAGGAAGAAAATATTAATAGTTAAATTTGAAGATAAATAGTGGAAAGGCAGTTAAGAAAACGGTCGAAAGAGGCATCTTCCAATGTATTAGGTAAACGATAATACCTGATGCGAAAATTATGAAAGCAACATACATTTACGTCTTATAATATAGTGAAGGCATTCTGAACTACGTAAGCCACTTAAGGGGAGAGAGAGAGAGAGAGAGAGAGAGAGAGAGAGAGAGAGAGAGAGAGAGAGAGAGAGAGAGAGAGAGAGAGAGAAAATAGATAGATATAGACAGGCAGATAGACAGACAGACAGATAGATAGACAGATAGATAGATAGACAGACAGCCAGAGAGAGACGGACAAGAATCAATACTAAAGTGGCAGCGGACAGAAGGCCACATGACAGCAGACAGAAGTGAACAGGGTCACACTCCTTAAAGAGAAACTACCTACAACATAGGTTAACGGGAGGCAGACCGTTTTTCTGGACCCCCTTCTCCCTAATGTTCTATAGCCCCACTAGTTTTGAGATTATAAGACGTTAGGCCCATTAGTTTGTCGATTTTAACACCTTTCGCCCCATTTCGTTGTCAATTTTAAGACCTTTCGTGCCATTTAGGTTCGATTTTTTCCTGGTGAGCGATAACGAGCCTGCAATTTTAAGAGGAACCGGCCTTCGGCCGGCACATTTTTCTACCGAAACATTTACAGATTTATCTCGAAGGGGGGTCTTGAAGGGGGGTCTAGGGGGTGTTTTTCTAAGCTTGATGGAGTTCTAGGGAGGAAACTAAAAATATGAATACATAAATTAATAGACCAAAGAAACGGTCTGCCTCCCCTTAACATTTCAGGACACACTCTTTTTATGGACATCCGCCACTCATACGGTGCGTATGAGTTCTGTTCAAATATACAGTATAACAAACTGTACACGTTAATGAGTAATGGTTTGGTTCGAAATAGGACACACATATGATCATTTTTGTTAGTATTGAACACACAATTATTACAGAGCAGGTCCATTTGTTGCAATGCTAGGATTATGATGCCATTCTAGTTACTGTAAGCATAGCAATGGTATACACAATACAGACTTAATCAATCCATCTGGTTCAAAGATTAATTTAAAGTCCTTGCCATTTCAATAAGCCTATACAACCATAATAATATAATAACAAATTAATCAGTAACAGCTATAATTAGTGTTGATGATTGTATTTGTAATGTAATATATATAGATAATAACATGTCTTAAAAATAAAGGCGCTACCAGTTGGATTTAAAATATATATATATAGTATATATATATATATACATACATACATACATACATACACAGTATATATATATATATATATATATATATATATATATATATATATATATATATATACTGCAATGGAACACTGCATTATGTACTTCATTATGACAGATGGAGGACAGATATGACATAAGTGGAGAGGTTAAGACTTGCTGTAGCGAAAAGACTCATTAAAGTTTATCTTTGAGACAAACAACCTTCCTTGGGGCGATTCGAGATGACAGGTATGTTAAGTGAAATAGTTATGTAACCCTTAAATGATAAGAGGAGTTGCATTAACTGAGTATACTTGTCTGGAAGCGGGTATAATAACATAGATGTGAGGATTATCTTAACATAAACAATAAAAGCTTAGAAAGTTATTTACAGCTCGCAGTGATAACATATACAGTTTCCTGCTCTGTACAGGGGCACAGTGCGTCCTTGTATGGCGTATTGTTCACATGTTTGGGAAGGATCCTCTCACACATCACTTCTAGACAAAGTAGAAAGGAAAGCTTTTCATATAATTACTCCCGTCCACTCACCGACTACCTCGCTATTTTATCGCTACTACAATAATCAGGGTTCCTCAGAGCTCTCACAGTGTATACCACCTCCTCTATGTAAGGTACACAATACCCGTCTTGAGACACAATTCCACCACTACTCTGTGCAACTCTCCAACTCAAGAGATATTAATGTTAAAGAACGGGGTGTTACTTATTTCTATAGATTCAGGAACTAGTATAGCGAGGTCGGTCCTTAGTGATCTTGGCCCCATTCTATGTTCTTTCCTCTCACTAAAACATTACGCTTTCCATAATGCAGTTGGGTCTGAGTGCATGATTAGATTAATATCCAAAATTCGAAAATGGATATTAATCGTGATCGTGTACTCAACCTTTAACTGTGTAGGTGGTGTAATGGTTTAGATGCTTATGTTCTGGGTGTGGTGTCCAGAGTTCGAATCCTCATGTTTAGCATATTAGTTTTGACATTTTATGATGATAGTTCCATTATTTTGGTGATTTTGAGACCTTTCGCCTCATTTTTTGGTCAAAATTAGGACCTTTCGTGCCATTTAAGTGTCTATTTTTTCCTGCCGAGCGATAGCGAGCCTGTAATTTTTGAAGGAACCAGCCTTCGGCCGGGAAATTTGTCTACCGAAAAATGTACACATTTATCTTGAGAGAGGGTCAAAGAGGTGTATTTTTAAGTTTGATGGAAGTCTAGCAAGGAAACTAAAAAATACATTAATTAATATACACATTGACCAATAAATAAGCAATACCCCCTTAAACCTTTGACTTCGAGGCGGGGTTTTAGCATAATAAAATCGTCGAGTGTTAGCCAGTATACAGGATAACGAAGTATTATGATCATGAAGAATTATTTGAGGTACCTATAAATGTCTCGCCTGCGATAAATAAAGTCGTATAAAATGAGTTAGTGCAAAATAAAATAGTCGTCGCCAAACTTAAAGGGTTATACAAATGAACCATAAAAAACGGAGACTATATTTAAAGGCGGTGTCACACGAGCGATTTTCCAATAAAAATGTTAGGGCAATTTTGGTTCGACAGCTTCAGAGTGTATAGTTTAATCAAAATTCAGCCAACTAACATAATTTACTTTTAATCAAGTTACCGACACCTATGCGAAAGAACAAAGTTGCTAAACGAAAATTGCCACAACCAACTCTTGTGTGACACGAGCTTTAAGGGGAGGTATTTAGTTTGGTCCGTAGATATCCTTCAAGCTTAAGATTACACCCCCTTGAGCCCCTTTCAAGATAAATGTGTACATTTGTCGGTAGAAAAATGTCCCGGCTAAAAGCCGGTTCCTCTTAGATTACAGGCCCGCTATCGCTCGCCAGGATAAAATCGACACCTAAATGGCACGAAAGGTCTTAAAATTGACAGAAATGAGTTGAAAGTTCTTAAAATCGTCAAAATAAGTGGGCGAACGTCTTAACATTAGGAAAACAATGGGGCTAAACATGAGGGAGAAAGGAGTCAAGAAAAAAATCCCTCAAGTGGAGATCTCCCCTTAAACATGAATACGAAGCGAGATATATATATAGCTGATTCATATAGCTTAGGTACGACAATAAAAACTACCTTAGCGATGTATTATACAATCATAAACTAACCAGGAAACAAACATAAGATGCAGATTATAATTAAGGGGAGGTTTTTAGTGTTTTCCCTAGACTTCCATTAAACTTAAATTTACACCCCCTTGAGCCCTTTTCAAGATAAATGTGTACATTTTTCGGTAGAAAAATGTCCCGGCCGAAGGCCGGTTGCTCTTAAATTACAGGCTCGCTATCGCTCGCCAGGAAAAAATCGACACCTAAATGGGACGAAAGGTCTTAAGGGGAGGTATTTAGTTTGTTCCCTAGACCTCCATCAACCTTAAAATTACAACCCCTCGAGTCCCTTTCAAGATAAATTTGTACATTTTTCGGTAGAAAAATTTCCCGGGCGAAGGCCGGTTCTTCTTAAATTACAGGCTCGCTATCGCTCGCCAGGATAAAATAGACACCTGAATTGCACGAAAGGTCTTAATATGGGGTGAAAGTTCTTAAAATCGCTAAACTAATGGGGCAAACGTTATATAATAGCAAAAGCAATGGGGCTAAATATGAGGGAGAAAGGGGTCAAGGAAACAATCCCTCAAGTGGAGACCTCCCCTTAAAAGTGACATAAATGGGTTGAAAGTTATTAAAATCGCCAAACTATTGGGGCAAAAGTCTTAAAACCTCAAAAGCAATTGGGCTAAACATGAGGGAGAAAGGGGTAAAGAAAAAAATTCCTCAAGTGGAAATCTCCCCTTAACCCCTTCAGTACCGGTGATGTCATTTTGTTGTATTTCAGCTATATTTATACGCATTTATACAGTTCAGGAAGGATATATGTTAGACAAAGGGTGAATTGAGATACTTGGAAGCCTTTTAATTGCTACATGTCCTTCTGAAGCTGAATGAAAGCCTCTCAATATTGCTAAATTATGATTAACAGTACGACCCGGTAGTGAAGGGGTTAAGCCTATAAACAAGTACATAAAACTAAGACAGAGCTGAAAACAAGACAGACATATAAACAGGATGTATACCCAACAACAACAACAACAACAACAACAACAACAACAACACAGATGAGTACACGAGTCAAGTGTATCCATTAAGGGGGGTCACCGACTTTTTTTTTTATCTTTCTCTCCTTTTCTCTTTCCCTGGCTTGTATCCATTTGGCCCCATGCAGCCAACAGTTTTAAGACGTTTATCCCCATCCAGGTGTCGATTTGTTTCCTGGCGAGCGATAGCGAGCCAGCTTTGTATGGAGAAATCCGGCTTCGCCGGAGACATTTTTACGAATTTAGCTTGCTGTCAAAAACAAAAATATATATATATATATATATGCTGGCTTGCTACCGCTCGCCAGGAAAACATTGACACCTGGATGGGGGTAAGCGTCTTAAAACAGTAGGATGAATGGGGCCGAATGGATACAAGTCAAAGAGAGAGGTCGAGAAAGAGAACAAAGGTGAGGTGGGCTCCCTTAACCAAGCCCAAGACCCGTAAACACCCGTACAATACTGAGCTTTCCTGCCTATATTATGTGAAAGTGGGACACATATATACGCGAAGAGTAAACATTAAATTATTTTAACCATTTTAGTTTCAGGATTATATTCTTCTTATATTCTTCTGGCTAGCTAATATTCGACGATTGTCTGCAGCTTGAGAAGGACCTGTGGCAATATACAGTAAGTTGTGATTTTTATCTTAATTATCCCTTTAACTCTCACCGACCAATAATCTATTAGGTAGCCGTAATATATGGAACAAGTGCGTCATAGATTACTGAAAAGATTCAACTTGGAACTAGATGCATTATTAAAAATATATTCAACTAATCCTGAGACACATAACATTTAGAAACAGAGATAGAAGGCGAAGATAAAAGTAGCAAACTACATAATTATGTAAAGAAGAGGTATATAAATCACGAAAAATAGACTATATATTAATCAGATTTACCCCAAAATCATATGCAAATCAAGCATATAGATTATATAGCTAATACGAGTATTATAATGTACACTTAAAACTGATAACGTATGAAATTAACACACACACACACACCCACACTCACTCCCACACACCCACACACACACAAACACACACACACACACACCTAAACTAAGCAATAACGGCATAAACCTCAAACAGGAAACATCGGAGGCTAAACATATAAAAACCGAAGCACCTATAAATCTGGGAAGTAAAAACGCAAGACAAAAGTACAACAGGAAAGCAAATATAAATGGCCATGATCTATAAACGTAAACCTCTGAGACCAATAAAACTGTAAAGCAAAGAAATAAAGAAATACCGGTACAACTAGAAGAAAACAAGTGGAGAAGTATGTGAGATTATGACCTATATGAAGGCGTGAGGCCAAGGTAAAACTGAAAATCCACCATGAACTGTGTAACGAAATTAATATTACTTGACCTGCGACATGAACAAGTACAACCACAACCATAACACTAAGTTAAAGTTCTAACTATATAGACAAATGATACATACATCTAAGCTACATACAAATGATACATAACATCTAAGCTACATACAAATGATACATAACATCTAAGCTACATACAAATGAAAAGAAGACATCACATTAACCTATATCATTTTTTCTTTTTCTTTTTCTTTTTTTTTTTTTTTTTACCTACAACTTATACAAAAATAGATCCACACGACTGTTAAAATTCATGGTTATCTTGTAAAAGATGACCGGTAAACAATGAAACTATATGAAACTAATGATATAATATTAAATCTAACCCAAAACTTTAATATATACAGTATATATATAGCATTTAATTTCATAAATATAATGTGTTATTTGTAGATAGGTATATAATAAACATTTATATATAACTAGGTCATACTAGACTGAGAACTATATAATGCATAACCGCTAACGAAAGTTTATTATAAATTGACATAAGACTGAGTTAGACATACCGTCATATCATTCAAAGCCGCATAAAACTAACAAACAAATGTATGGCTATATTAAGGGCAGATTTGTAGTGTCTTTCCTAGACTTCCATCAAGCTTCAAATTACACCCCCTTCACCCCCTTTCAAAATAAATGTGTACATTTTTCGGTAGAAAAATGTCCCGGCCGAAGGCCGGCTCCTCTTAAATTACAGGCTCGCTGTCGCTCGCCAGGAAAAATCCGACACCTAAATGGCACGAAAGGTCTTAAAAGTGACATAAATGGGGTGAAAGTTCTTAAAATCGCCAAACTAATGGGGCGAACATGTTAAAATCTCAAAATCAATGGGGCTAAACATGAAGGAGAAAGGGGTCAAGAAAAAAATCCCTCAAGTGGAAATTTCCCCTTAATGCTAAGCAACATTAAACTAATCCATACATTAAGCTGAACACTATAGACAAAACAAACATAATAACATTGAACAACTGACATACTCTATAAAAGAACAAGGTATAATTAATCCAAATAAATTCAAACGAGAACAACTGGTTACGATGAAACCATATTCAAAGAAAAACAGATAACCTAGAAAGAAAATTATTATATACAAAATTGGTAACTATGGGATATATATAAATTGGTAACTATGGGAGATATATAAAAACTAAGCCTTATATAGCTAAACTACATATACTGAAAATTAAGACATAAAACTAACTACAAATAACAAACTAACATACAAAGCTAAGACACCCAGAAAACAGAGAAAATATATTCCAAACTTCAATATAACTAAAACTGACAGCATATATTAAAACCGAAACGTATATAATGTAGCCATATGAATACCTATAAGAAACGCCCATGCCCCATAAACGCCTACCCTATATCCCTCCTTACCCCCTGTTAATCCCCCCCCCCCCCATCCCCGTCGTCTCCTCCTCACTGACATACTTATTATCCAAACTGAGAAATAAAATATGCAAATACCACATCGTGATTCAACATTCATATATATTTTTTCTCTCCTGTTTTCCGGCTCGGGGGGTCTTAATATCACCACGAGTTTATGACCTCTTTAACGTTTCCGGTTTCGTAAATGATATAGGGTAACAGTCGAGTATTTATGTATTCGGGTTTGGGACTTTTATTTCGACCATTCTTAATCAACAACGTTCTAAATTGCTTTTTGGATTAATGGCAAGCTAGGAATATTTTGCACGTCACTGTATTTAAGTCTTACATCCGCCGCTCGATTTGAAACTTTGGTATAACTCCCAAAAAAGATCGATGGGTTATGATCTGCTCAGCCCACCACTGTGCCACTACCATGCCAGGGAGGGACGAGGGGCGCACGTACACTCCCCTCCACGTCTGGCCGCATACTGAAGCTGCTCGGGTCCTGGGGCAGCCATTCTCCTTCTCACGAAAGGCCGCTACCAGAACATAAGCCGATTTCTCATTGGCTGACATCATCCTTTGACCTATAGGTATTCTTCACCTGGATAAATGGAAATATTTAAGAAAGTTATTATACAGCGCCGATTTCCGATAGTAAGTAATCTGGCGCACCGATTGCCATCAACTTTAAGGACAGTGAGCAATTACCGACTTGCGAGTTTCGTTCTATAAGGAAGTTGGAGCTGTAGACATCGATATTTAGCAGAATACGAGCTAAAGTACGGTTGTAGTATATTCATAAATACAGAAAACGCAATACAACATACCCTTTAGCCATCAGAAACCTACATTATTATTGTATTTCTGTTTAATATCGATGTTTAAAGCTCCAACTTCCTTATAGCCTGAAACTCGCAAGTGGTCAATTGATTTTATAAAAGCAATGTCTCCTAAATATAGGCCATTTCCTAATCAATCATTTGTGAACAAAATATGACACAATTTTTGCCACCAACTTTTAAAGTGTATGCAAAGCCGATCAGAGTAGCATCAGTATTTTACACTTTTGTTACGTGTCTGGTAATCATGGCAGTGGTGGTGGTGGTGATAGTAGTGATTATGTTGGTGGTGATAGTGATAGGCTAGTGATGATAGTAGCTGCAACAGTCACTGTAATCACTGTCCCAGATTTCCTAGTTCACTTCGAAATCTAGCATTAACTTTATCACGATCATTATTGGTGTTTGTATGACCCCGACGAACCTGCTAGCGCCCCTCGAAACGTTCTCCCGATGCCAGCTTACAGACGGGGCATACATATTTAATGGGATATGCAAATTTACTCGTACTTCCTCAATGCTCAATCGGAATTCGGTTCAAAAATGTATAACAATTCCCGGCGGTGCAGACAAGACAGATTTTTGACTCGTGGCGTGACTATCAATGAGACCAGTGCTATTGTTATTGCCAGTATATAGATTTTGGGTCGTCTTCACACACATTCACGCACACGCACACACATTATTTATATATATACCGATATATATATATATATATATATATATATATATATATATATATATATATATATATATATATGTATATATATTAATGATAGATAGATAGTGATAGATAGATAGATAGATGGATAGATAGAGGGAGAGGGAGAGGGATGGAGAGAGAGAGAAAGAGAGTACAAAGGAGTACAATGGAGTACAAAGGAAATCAAGCAACAACAGATCTAGTGACCCTTCTAGGTTGCTTGTCCTCCAAAACACTGAGGATCAAGTGTCCAAACAGTGGTTTAGAGTGGGTAAGGGAACATTGAAAAGGGAATTACTGCCCTGGAACTAATGTCCGTGGCAGGATTAGGAAGTTAGTAGGGGACAGATGGGTTAGTAACTGAGGGGGGGATAAAATAAAGTTATTCATTTACAAATGCAGTCAGTCGCGGGTTTGATGCGAGATATTTGTCTAGGCGGAGTTTAAATGAATCAACGGTGATGCAGTCTATAACGTTTCGGGGAAGCCCATTCCACAAGTTGACAACTCGATTGAAGAAGAAATTCTTAGATTCGTGTGAGTTAAAAGATTTACCAATAATTTTGCAACCGTTTCCCCGCGTGTAATTAGATTGGTCGATAGTGAAGTACTTACTACAGTCCATATTGTCGATGCCTTTGATGATTTTGAACACTTGAATTAAGTCACCTCTGAAGGTGCGGTCACACTATGAAGACTTAAGGTAATTACTGCGGCGACTCAAGCAGTGCCGATTGTCTTTGCCGATCATCCGTAACTTGACCAAGAGTAAATGTCTGCCTAAGGCAGGCTGGACGGCATCGGCGTCCAGTAGCCGTATGACGGCTACTGGATGGGGCTACACGGAGACCTAGCATAGCAGACCGCCGGCGTCATGCGGCGCAACGAGGCAACAGGACGGCAAAAGGAAGGCAACTTGACGGCCTTCGTGTTACGCAGGTCCCCTACTCCCAAACGACACTGGCCGACCCGAGCCACCAGGTATATAAACAGGTAGAGACCCATCACCCTCAGTATTCAATTAGACTACAGCAGACCTGTAGCCAAAATGATCAGAGAACATGAAACAGCCAAAACCGGATTTTTCTGCATAGGCCTCTATGAGATAGCCAGAGAAAAGCAAGAACATGATAACTGGCATTGGAGAGAGTTGAAAGATAAATATGACTAAGAAATACTGCGAAATAAACAACCTCCCTCCTCTTCAATATAACAGTAGATAGATCTACAAATAACGAATAATATTTAAGCAACTACTATCAATCACTTAGAAATCATATTGTAATCAATTCCTAGCCCTCAGCACCCATATAACTTGCCATAAAAAACTAACTTTAATAAATAAAAACAGCAAGGTGGCTGGCCCACTAACTTTTCTCTTCTACTGTCTTTCATCTTTCCTACTTTCTCTTCTTTCCCAATCTGGGATCTCTTCTTTCACCCCCTACCCTATTAAAAAAAAAGAAAAAAAAAAATCAGCATTCCACCATCACCTGCTGTCACTCCAAACACCATGTCCCTTGTACCCAGGCGACGCATGGCGCCACACGGCGCTGACCGGTCGGCTACCGGTCCCCCTCACGTGCATACCGGTGGGCGCGTGATGGCGCTTGCCTCACGACCGCGGCTAGCTCGGCGACCAATTTTCCATGCTTCTTGCATGTTCATAGCAAATCGAAACCAGCCACGACCATCCTGGCCACCCATCGTACCGTACTGTACCGTGGGGATGCGCGGGGACCACCCACGACACGCGGTGACTTAGATGAAGACCTCTAAGGCGCCGCGGTAATTCCCTTAAGTCTTCATAGTGTGACTGCCGCTTTAATCTGCGCTGGGTTAAAGGAAATAGATTTAATTCTCTAAGACGCTCTTCGTATGGTTTGTTCTTAGGCTAGGTATCATTTTGGTAACTCTACGTTGAACTCGTTCTAGCTTGTTTATATCTTTTTGGTAATAAGGGCACCAGGATTGAACGCAGTATTCCAGAAGAGGGCGGACTAAGGAATTGTAAAGGGTTAGGATAACTTCTTTGGATTTATGCTCAAATGACCTGCCTATAAAGCCAATTATTTTGTTTGCCTTCTTAACAACTTCTGAACATTGTTGACTCGGTTTTAGGTTACTCGATATTGTTACTCCCAGATCGGTTTCTCTGTTTACATTCTTAAGCTGAGTGCCATTCATCGAATAGTTTGCTTTCTCATTTAGGTATCCGATATGTAGTACTTTTCATTTATCCACATTGAAACTCATTTGCCAAATTTGGGCCCAACATGACAATTTATCTAGATTGTGTTGCATATCGTCAACTTGTTCTTTTGAGAGTACGCTATTTGCAATTTTTGTTTCGTCAGCAAATTTTGAGATTGTACAGGTGAGATCCTCATCTATGTGGTTGATGTAAATTAGAAAGAGAATTGGTCCTAGTACCGATCCCTGGGGTACCCCGCTACTTACATTGGTCCATTTAGATGCCTTACCGTTTATGACTACTTTTTGCTTTCTGTCGCTGAGCCAATTTTCTATCCATTTCAACACACCGTCTTGTATTCCATGTGCTTTTAGTTTTAGCAGTAAACGTTTGTGGGGAACTTTGTCAAAGGCCTTTTGAAAATCAAGGTATAATATCTACAGCTTTACTCTCATCGTAGAGGTTGAGGATATCGTGGAAGAAGTCTAAGAGGTTTGTTAAACAGGAACGTTTTTTACGAAAGCCGTGTTGAGTATCTTTAAGTATGTTATTTTCCTCTAAGTGATTTACGAGTCTGTCTCGTATGACCGTTTCTAGCATTTTACATACAACTGAGGTTAAGCTAATTGGACGATAGTTACTGGGTAGGGATTTGCTGCCTTTTTTGAATATCGGTGTTATGTTGGCTAGCTTCCACTGATCAGGCATAGTTCCAGACTGCAAGGATTTATTGAATAGTAATGTCAGTGGTTTGGAGAGCTCATCCTTAGCTTCCTTTAGAACTCTAGGCGAGATTGTATCAGGTCCAGGCGTTTTATTTACCTTGAGTTTATCTAAACAATTCAATACTTCTCTCTCTGTAACGGTGATATTGTTTAGAACATCTGAATTATCAATCTGAATCGGCGATGGTGTAGGGATATCACTGAGGTCTTCTGTTGTAAAAACTGATGCAAAGAAGGTGTTGAGGGCATTACTCATTTGTACTTCGTCTTTGGTGTATTCTCCATTTTCATCGACTAACGGTCCAACAGTTGAAGTAACTACTTTTGTCTTTCTGATATAACTATAGAATTATTTCGGGTTTGTTTTACTTTGATTCGCAATATGTAACTCTAAGGTCTTTTTACTTTGCTTAATTAACTTTTTGGCTTTGCGTCGTAGCTCTAAAAATTTCACCCGTTCTTCGTCATTTTGTGAGGATTTTAATCTAGCATTAGCAAATTTTTTAGCAAGCAGGCAGTTTGAAATATCTTTATTCCACCATTTGGGCTTATTATTATGGCCTGGACGCCGTATTTTCGATGGTATGCAGTCTTGCACTGCTTTTAGGTAAGTGGTTTCGAATAACTTCCAAGATGTATTTATGTCGTTATTGTTAATTAAAAAGCTCCAGTCAGTTTCTTTAAACATAGCTCTAAGTTTATGGAAGTTTGCTTTCTTGAAATTAGGGACTTTCTCGATGCTACTATTTGGTTCGTTACTAGTAAAGTTTAAAGTGAAAGTTATCGTACGATGGTCGCTGTTACTGAATTCATCACCAACATTCAAATTCTCTATTAATTCTTTTGTTGCAAGTACAATGTCAAGAACGTTATTACCACGGGTCGGCGTTCGAACAAATTGATAAAGCGAACTCTCTTGCAAGTTTGTATACAAGTCATGTCCGGAGTGTGAAGTAAGAGTATCGCCCCACTTGGTCACAGGTAAATTAAAGTCGCCAAAAATTACGGTATCTTGTGAGTTACTTACATCTGCAATTTGTTCGTAAATTTCTCGGTCAGTTTGCACTGATTGAGCTGGAGGTCTGTATATTAACACAAGTATTATTTTTGTACCTTTATTATTCTTTATTAGCACAAAAGATGTGTCGACGTTCACAATTTGAGGTTTTGACAAGAGGGTAGGGTTAAGACTTTCTTTGATATAAAGTAAAACGCCACCACCATTTCGATGTATTCGTCTTTTCTCAAACATTACATAACCGGGAAGTGAATACTCTGCTAAAAAGTCTCTATCTTCTGTATTGAGCCAAGATTCTGTTATGCCAATCACATCATAATTTTCTGTAAACACTAGCTCCTCTAAATCTGAAAATGTATTGCGAATGCTACGAGCGTTTGCATAGAAAACCTTTAAATTTGTTATTTTAGAACTCACGGAACGGAACGCTCTTTAATAATATTTTTGGTTCTTGTCGGATCTACATTTATGTTCATGGCTGTCCTCGGTCCTCACTGTCTTCGGTCCTTATCGCTAGTGGTCCTCGGTTGCCTCTGTTTTTTGCTTGGCATTGGATGATTTATGTCACTGCTGCTTCTTCTCGGATGGCGCTTTTTGATCCATGGCTGCGGACTGCTTCGTGTAGGAGACGACCCATGCGTGCTGAACCCACTGGGTTTAGATGAGTGCCATCCTTGCGGAACAGAGTAGGCTGGTTGTAGAAGTTGTCCCAGAGGTTGATGAATTCAACTTCTTCCCTCAGACACAAATATTTTAGTCGGCTATTTGTGCTGAAGGCCTTGTCGTAGAATTTGTCAGATGCGTCGATCTTGGGGAGAATGCCTGAGATGATGATATTCCTTGACTTGTTTTTGTAGTGCTGGATCATCTTGCGATATTTCTCCATCAACTCTTCGGATCTGGTGCACATGACGTCATTTGAACCAGCATGGATGACAAAAAGGGTATTTTCATTTGCATCTTTTGTGGTATATTCGAAGGCTTTCACAATGTCGTCCAGTCCAGCTCCTGGGATGCAAAATCTTTTTCATCGAGAGAGAGAGAGAGAGAAAGAGAGAGAGAGAGAGATATATATATATATATATACAGTACTGTAGATATGTAAAAAAAAAGGAAGAGAAAGGGATGGATAATATTATAGGCGGCTGACTAACTATACAAATCTAATTCAGAAGCTTTCACTTCGAAGGTATACCGACAACTTACACCTCGTTGCCTCTCCTTTACATATTCTTTCATTCAGATTTTAAGGGGACATGGGCCGTTATTCTGGACCACTTTCTCTCTCATGTTTAGCCCCATTAGTTTTCAGGTGCTAAGATGTTTGCCCCATTAGTTAGTCGAATTTAAGACCTTTCGCCCCATTTCTTCGTCAATATTTGGACCTTTCGTGCTATTTAGGTGTCGATATTTTCCCTGGCGAACGATAGTGAGCCTGTAGTGTTGGAAGAACCGGCCTTCGGCCGGGAAATTTTTCTACCGAAAAATGTACAAATTAATCTAGAAGGCGGATCTAATAGATGTTTGCTTTAAATTTGATGGAGGTCTAGGGAGGAAACTAGAAAAATAATGAATACATGCAAAAATCGACCAAAAAGTGAACCATCATCCCTTAAGAGTATTTACATCATTTGACTTTACATATAAATTGTTTACCTTAAAACCCCACCAGTCATATTTCAATTTCATAAGCCCTCGATGTAAAGGCTCGTTGGGTATACGCTTGTGAAATAGCAGTTAAAGGGGGGTCAGCGTTTTTTTTGTAATCTTTCTCTCCTTTTCTCTCTTTCCCTGGCTTGTATCCATTCGACCCCCTTCAGCCAACTGTTTTAAGACGTTTATCCCCATCCAGCTGTCGATTTATTCCTGGCGAGCGAGAGCGAGCCAGCATTGTATGGAGAAATCCGGCTTTCCCGGAGTCGTTTTTCTATCGAAAAATGTACAAGTTTAGCTTGCTGTCAAAACAAAAATATATATATGCTGGCTCGCTACCGCTCGCCAGGAACATATGGACACCTGGATGGGGGTAAAAGTCTTAAAACAGTAGGCTGAATGGGGCCTAATAGATACAAGCCAAAGAGAGAGGGAGAGAAAGAGAAAAAAGCGAGGTGGGCTCCCTTAACGTGACATATTGCATGTACAGTCTTGCTAAGGCAGCCTCCCAGAAGCTGGGTGTGCTCAACCGCCTTAGGGGGTTCTTTTCCCCTGCACAGCTTCTTGCTCTGTACAGGGGCATAGTGCGCCCTTGTATTGAGTATTGTTCACATGTGTGGGGAGGTTCCTCTCCCACCGCTCTCCTAGACAAAGTTGAAAGGAAGGCCTTTCGTATCATTAACTCCCGTCCACTCACCAACTCTCTGCAATCTCTCTCTCTCCGCTGCAATGTTGCAACTCTCTCGCTATTCTATCGCTACTATAATAATCAGTGTTCCTCAGAGCTATCCCAGTGCATACCACCTCCTTTACGTAGGGCACGTGGTACCCGTCTTGCAACTCAATCCCACCCCTACTCTGTGCAACTCTCCAACCCAAGAGTGAAACGTTACTCTCAAACTTTCTTCTACTCAACAGCTGAGCTCTGGAACTCTCTCCCAGAATCAGTCTTTCCCTCTTCCTATGACTTAAATTGCTTCAAACTCCGTGTGTCCAGGCAATTTGGCTCGAACGTCCCTTGATTTTGGCCCTGTCACTCTTTCAACTATGGGGGAGGCACTCGCTATAGGCAGTTATGCCTTTTGCCTCCCTCAATCACATAGAAAAACAAAACAAACAAAAAACACAATAGCGCATGCCCATTAGTTTGGCGATTTTAAGAACTTTCACCCAATTTATGTCACTTTTAAGACCTTTCGTCCCATTTAGGTGGCTATTATTTCCTGGCGAGCGATAGCGAGCCTGCAATTTAAGAGGAATCGGCCTTCGGCCGGGACCAATTTATCTTGAAAGGGGGTCAAGGCCCAAGGGGGTGTAATTTCAAGCTTGATGGAAATCTAGGAAACACACTAAAAACCTCCACTTAAAACTTCCTTCTCACATATCCAATAAACGTATCAACAACAATACATCAAACGTTCCAGTTACAACGGCAACACCCAATCAACAACAATACATCACACGTTCCAGTTACAACGGCAACACCCAATCAACAACAATACATCACACGTTCCAGTTACAACGGCAACACCCAATCAACAACAATACATCAAACGTTCCAGTTACAACGGCAACACCCAATCAATAACAATACATCAAACGTTCCAGTTACAACGGCAACACCCAATCATTATGCACTCACCCCTATCACTATTATCCTACAAACACCCCACCTCCCTCCACCCCTACCCACTACAAACACCCCACCTCCCTCCACCCCGACAAACACCCCACCTCCCTCCACCCCGACAAACACCCCACCTCCCTCCACCCCGACAAACACCCCACCTCCCTCCACCCCGACAAACACCCCACCTCCCTCCACCCCGACAAACACCCCACCTCCCTCCACCCCTACATATAAAAATAATTAAATATATGCACGAACAAAACTGAGATACAACAACACATAAAGGAAAATCTCATCAACACCTAAACAACAACAACAACAACAACAACAACAGCCGGTATCACACAAGAGCTTTTATACCCAACATTCGATGGTCAATATTTTTCTGGCAACATTTATGGAATATTTTGAACTGGGATCGGAAACTAGACTGATGATAGATGAATTTAGACAATCGAAATAATGCATACGTTGACCATATAAGCTGCCAGACCAGTGTTGATGATAAATGTTGACTATAAAAGCGTTCGTGTGATACTGGCTTAACACACCAAAAAAAACCGTAATAGAACAGAAATAAAACCAAGAGGAATAATATAAACATCAGCCATTTCTCTGCCTTGATCTTTGAAGCAACTCTGAGTGGAAGGGAATGCCAAGAATGTATAACTTTTCTGAAGGAACAATTTTGTGTTGCAACTTTAAAGAAAACGCGAGCAAACAATCGTGTTCCTTCTCACTCACACACATTCGACGTTGGCGGGTGCATACACACACACACACACACACACACACACACACACACACACACACACACACAACCACATTAGATAGATAGAAAGATAGATAGATAGATAGATAGATAGATAAATGAATAGATGAGATTGATAGATATAAACACATGCGCACACACATACAGTACATATAGATAAACACACATTGGCATGCACACACAAATCCCCTCCATCCCTAACACACACACACACACACACACACACACACTTAACCTATCATATATGCACTCAAACTAGAATCAGTCTTTCCCTCTTCCTATGACTTAAATTGCTTCAAACTCCGTGTGTCCAGGCATTTTGGCTCGAACGTCCCTTGATTTTGGCCCAGTCACTCTTTCAACTATGGGGGAGGCACTCGCTATAGGCAGTTCTGCCTTTTGCCTCCCTCAATCACATAGAAAAAAAATATATATTGTAAGCATTCTCGGCAAGTTCACAGTAATTATGATCTACACACTCAAACAGACATACCATTCACCTTACCCACAAGCGCTCACAAGTACAGTCAGAAACCGCAATCTCTGAAACACTTTGATTGGGCCCGAACATGTGGAGCGCATCGTTTCTGGACGACAGCCCACTTTAACTACCACAAGGCCGCATACCTATGAACACACGTTTCGAACCAATAAGTGATTCACTCAGTCTGTCATGTAAAATTATAATGCTTCTGCTATGCTATGATCCGCATTCATATATTTATGGATATACAAATGTCAGAAATACCTTTATTATATTCCCTTATGTATCTACAGTAAATACAGACACAAATATTACCATATTTTTTAAAAACATAAATATGAAAATGAATACTTCCAAATTGCACAGTGAATGAACAAGATCTAGGTGTGTGTGTGTGTGTGTGTGCGTGCGCTATTGTCTTTGCACACCGAGATACCATGCCCGAGACGTCCCGGTGGGGTTTCCAACCTTAAACGTTTCATTGGCTGTTACGAAATTTGGTAGTTTAGGTTCGCTCTCTCGCTCCCACCCCCCAGAGAGCTGTCTTCATTTCCATGTTCCCAGTGACCACGTTATGCATACTTGTATTAATTTTGAAGAGGAGGATATTCAGTATATTATAGTGTAATTGTTTACCTTGCATTGGTGTGTGATAAATAGGTGTTGTGTAGAGTAACGATGGCAATTATGACGTGAATTGCTAGTTTCGATTAGTCGAGTGTGTGTGTGTGTGTGTAAGTGAACCGATGTGTGTTGTAATAGACATGATGCTCTATAGTAAGTGACAAACACTGTACACAGAAGTGTCTGCTTCATGATATACGACACAACGAACTATGCAATGTAATTTTACATGTTATCATCTGGTTATGAAATTCAGGTGTGAAACGGCAATGAGTTATCAGTAGTGATATAGGCCTATGGGGCTATATAATATGTATATATGTATTATATTATATTTAATACCACACTAAGCTAAGCTTCGAACGCTGATAGGTTTATATATTCGATATTAATTTAGTAAAATGTTTATATTCCACTCTAAAGGGTAAAGGCTATATAAGCATCGCATCGTGATATTACGTTTAGCAATGGCTATGGATACCTTTTCGATGTTAGTATTATAGTATCTGATGTATTGCAATGTTTACACAGTGCAGCAAGGTTTATAGCATGATAAGAAATGGATGAATTATATGTGAGTATCGGTATGTGTTTAATAGTAACTACTATGGATGACGTCTGATGAATCACACACACACACACACACACACACACAACGAAAGCCTGTCCATTCACTGCGGTTTGGTAGGGTTTCTTTAAAGTCTTAATTCTTTCATAGCTATCCGTGTTGTATGTAGATACAGGAGGGAATAACAAACAATGGTATTTTTGTAATTTATATATCAGATTCTGTAGTATGAATCGTATCGTAGCATAACGACAAACATTTTACATGGCAGACTGAGTGAAGCATCTATTGGTTCGAAACATGTGTTCGTACGTGTGCGACCTTCTGATAGTTAAAGTGAGTTTCCGTCCAGAAACAATACGCTCCCAATGTCCGGGCCCTATCCAGGTGTCTCAGAAACTGCGGTTTCTGACTGTACATATACAGTACATCCAAGGTTGATATTTGATTTATATAACAACTATCAATACACTTAAATACATTCACACACATACACACAGTCATAAAACACACACATGTATAGCCAAGCGTCTGTATGTTTATAGGTACAGTCAACTCATTTAATCCGCAGCGTCTCAGAGATTGTAGTTATGCAATTATAACTTTTCAGATTATTATAGGAAACAACTTCATATATTGCACATATATTTTGTACATTAACTTTTAAGCTTCTAATAAGCCGAAATAATATTCTGAGACTCTGGGGATTAAACGAGTTGACTGTACAAACGGAAGCTTATTAAATCCGTGAATGAAAGTAAATTATGCAGTGAGCTTGCTAGGTGCGACAGCAAAGCGAATTATACTTACATTTTGAAATTAAACCCTTAAGTATTATGACGCATTTTGGGAGTATATTCTGACTATCATTAAGGGGGGTGACCTGCTATTTTTCACTCCTTTTCTCTCTTTCTCTGGCTTGTATCCATTCGGCCCCATTCAGCCTACTGTTTTAAGACTTTTACCCCAATCCAGGTGTCAATATTTTCATGGCGAGCGGTAGCGAGCTAGCATACATGTTTTTTTTGTTTTTTTTTACAGCAAGCTAAATTTGTACATTTTTCGATAAAAAAAAATCCGGCGAAGCCGGATTTCTTCATACAATGCTGGCTCGCTGTCGTTCGCCAGGAAGAAATCGACACTTGGATAGGGATAAACGTCTTAAAACAGCTGGCTGAATGGGGCCGAATGGATACAAGCCAGAGAAAAATAGAAAAGGAGAGAAATAGAAACAAAAACAGGTGACCCCCCTTAAACGATATAATTTAGAATCGGAAGGGTATATTTTTTTTTTTTTTTTTTTTTTTTCTATGTGATTGAGGGAGGCAAAAGGCATAACTGCCTATAGCGAGTGCCTCCCCCATAGTTGAAAGAGTGACAGGCCAAAATCAAGGGACGTTCGAGGCAAAATGCCTGGACACACGGAGTTTGAAGCAATTTAAGTCATAGGAAGAGGGAAAGACTGATTCTGGGAGAGAGTTCCAGAGCTCAGCTGTTGAGTAGAAGAAAGTTTGAGAGTAACGTTTCACTCTTGGGTTGGAGAGTTGCACAGAGTAGGGGTGGGATTGAGTTGCAAGACGGGTACCACGTGCCCTACGTAAAGGAGGTGGTATGCACTGGGATAGCTCTGAGGAACACTGATTATTATAGTAGCGATAGAATAGCGAGAGAGATGCAACATTGCGGCGGAGAGAGAGAGAGATTGCAGAGAGTTGGTGAGTGGACGGGAGTTAATGATACGAAAGGCCTTCCTTTCAACTTTGTCTAGGAGAGCGGTGTGAGAGGAACCTCCCCACACATGTGAACAATACTCAATACAAGGGCGCACTATGCCCTGTACAGAGCAAGAAGCTGTGCAGGGGAAAAGAACCCCCTAAGGCGGTTGAGCACACCCAGCTTCTGGGAGGCTGCCTTAGCAAGACTGGTAATATGGTCCTTCCAAATGAGAGCAGAAGAAAAAGAGACACCAAGAATATTGAGAGAAGATGAAGGGTTGATTTTTGTATTGTTGAAGGATAAGGGATAGTCCGCTGGGAGATCCTGACGGGTAGATAGATGGAGAAATTGGGTTTTGGAAGCATTAAAGTTAACAAGGTTTTCTCTGCCCCAATTGGAAATAGTATTTAGATCAGAATTTAAGAGTTCTATGGCTTCATTACGTTTGTCGTTGAGGGATTGCTGGCTGGGGCGTTCTGAAAAAACTAATGGAGTAGTGTAAGGTTGAGTCGTCTGCGTATGAATGGATGGGAATTAAGGTACAGTTAAGGAGATCATTTATAAAAATTAGAAAGAGAATAGGAGATAGGACAGAGCCCTGAGGAACACCGGAGTTTATAGGGTGAGGAAGTGAACAATGGCCGTCCACAACCGCGGCTATGGAACGGCCGGAAAGGAAATTAGAGACAAAGGCACAGATGGAGGGATAGAAACCGAAGGAGGGTAGTTTAGAAATTAAAGATTTATGCCAGACTCTATCGAAGGCTTTCGATATGTCTAGTGCAATAGAAAAAGTCTCACCGAAGTCCCGGAAGGAGGATGACCAAGAGTTAGTAAGATATGAAAGAAGATCACCAGTAGAGCGACCCTTAAGGAAGCCATACTGGCGATCTGAGAGCAGATTATGAGAAGAGAAATGCTTAAGAAATTTGGAAGCAAGAATAGTTTCAAAAACTTTAGAAAGACAAGAGATAAGAGCAATTGGACGATAGTTGGAGAGTTGAGAGCGGTCACCCTTCTTTGGGACAGGTTGAATGTGAGCAAACTTCCAGCATGAAGGGAAGACGTTAGAGGATAGACAGAGACGAAAGAGTTTGCCTAGGCAGGGAGTCAGCACGGAAGCACAGTTTTTGAGAACAACAGGAGGAACACCGTCCGGACCGTACGCCTTATTAGTGTTAAGCCCAGAGAGGGTAGAAAGTACATCTTTAGAAGAGATTAGGATATTAGGCATAAGTAAGAGAGAGGAGGGCGGAGAGGGAGGAATAGCACCGGAATCATCCAAGGTGGAGTTTCTAGCAAAAAGAAGTTGAAGGGTTAATGGAGACAGTTTTTACTCTATTTAATACCCATGGATCCTTCCTAAGTTGTATAAAATCGCCTAATGATAGCTAAAATAAAGTCCAAACGATTCATAACCCTCAAGGCGTTAAGGGGATATGGGTCGTGTTTCTGGTCCCCTTTCTCCCTCGTGTTAAGCCAATTAGTATGAAAAAATTAAGATATTTGACCCAGTTTTTTATCTATTTTAAGACCTTTCGCCTTATTTATGTGTCAATATTAAGACATTTCGTACTTTTTAAGCGTCTATTTTTTTCTTGGCGAACGATAGTGAACCTGTAACATTGGCAGAACCAGCCTTCGGACGGGACATTTTTATACCGATACATTTACAAATTAATCTAGAAGGTGGATCTAATGGATTTTTTTAAAAGTTTGATGGAGGTCTGGGGAGGAAACTATATATATATACTGTATATATATATATATATATATATATATATATATATATATATATATATATATATATATGAGCAAATAAATACGACCCACCCCCCTTAACGGGTTAAGTGGCCAATTAGACGAAACAATTTGAAACAAGTGAAACGTTGACCTACTGTCGTTTGTTTTACAACGGGACTTGTACTAAACACTTACAGTATTAATGTGCAAATAATTGTCAAAGAATAGGACGTTTCTGAACAGTGTATTAATTGTGAGTTTAAGTAGTGAATTCAATACAAAAAATGCTCACGTTATTACATTATTACAATTATTATAATAAATATTATTTTCATGTTTTATTATTTTCGTTATTACTATTATCACTATCAATAATATGATTATTGTAAATAATAATAATTATTATTATTATTAGTATTGATATTACTACTACTACTACTACTACTACTACTACTACTTTATGTGGACAATAAGCACATATTTACACGTATCACTTAAGGTCAGATATATATTCACTGCACAGAAATTCCCTTGGTTATATTATGTATTTACATATTCATGATGCATGTTTTTGTTCGAGTCCCTTCATACAAAACGCGACACTATGTCAAATGTTCACATATTTCAAAAAGGTTTCCTGTCGTTACCCTCTTTCTTGTTTGTTTATAAATACATGTATACTTGCGTTCAGTACTTAAATCTCAGGAACAGCATCACTACGTATACGTTGGTTTTCAGTTTAGGTCTGATGAGTTTCCTATATGCTACCAAATACAACAGATGATGTTCTTAACGTTAACATTGGCATTTCTCATTCAATTACTCTACACTTTCCATGGAGTAGAGCATAGTTGCATAGTTGAAGCATAATATATATATATCTCACACAGAGGCAGAGAGAGAGAGAGAGTAACTCACACAAACACTCCCCCCACACACACATACACACACGTAAGCGACATACATTTTCCGGTATAACCTAACCTTTTATAATGTAGGTACAGTATATACCCGCCTACTCTTAGAACTTCACACATCCTGTTCTAGGTCATTTCATATTCACCGCACACACACGTGCCAAATTTTACACGCGCGCGCACACACACACACATACACGCACACACACACACACACACGCGCACACACACACACACACAGATATGCACACCCACACTTGACGATACCCACACATCCTCTTCCCACCTTCTCTCTCTCTCTCACACACTGACCTTTCTTGGAAAGATCATATTACCACTCTTGCTAAAACAGCTTCCCAGAAGTTAGGTGTGCTCAACCGCCTCCGTGGGCTTTTAACCCTCACACAGCTTCTTGCTATGTATAGGGGCACAGTGCGCTCATGCATCAAGTATTCATCGCATTATTTGAGGTGGTTCCACCCATGCCGAAATTTTCGAAAAAGTAGAGCCAAAAGCATTTCGCCTCATCAACTCACATCCTCTTTCTTGTTCCTCAATCTCTACACGCCGCAATGTTGCATCTCTTTCACTCTTCTATCGGTATTACAACAATCAGTGTTTTTCAGAGCTCTCTTAGTGAATACCCCCTCCCTTGCGGCGAGTGCAAGGCAACCGCCTTTCAACACATCCCCATTCCTATTCTGTCCAGCTCTCCAACCCAAGAATTGGCAAATTTTCTCAGTTTTTCTTCCACTCAACAAGTGAACTCTGGAACTCTCTCCCTCAATCAATCTTTCTATCATCATATGCTATAAATTTCGCGTGTCCAGACATTTTGACCCCGACATCCCTTGAATTTGGCTTTCTGTCACTATTTTGTCTTTGTGAGAGACACTCGTCACAGGCAGCCTGTCATTTGTCTCCTTCATACACGTAGATAAAAATAAAACATTTATTCAATGAGGTATAAGCGACCTGTTTTTGTTCTGTCCTTTTCTATCTTTCTCTGGCTTGTATCCATTTGGCCCCATTCAGCCTACTGTTTTAAGGCGTTTATCCCCATCCAGGTGTCAATTTTTTACTGGTGAGCGGTAGCGAGCCAGCATATTATTATTATTTTTTTGAGAGCAGGCTAAATTTGTACATTTTTCGATAGAAAAATGTCTCCGGCGAAGCCGGATTTCTTCATATAATGCTGGTTTGCTATCGCTCGCCAGGAAGAAATCGACACCTAGATGGGGATAAACGTCTTAAAATTGTTGGCTGAATGGGGCCGAATGGATACAAGCCAGAGAAAGAGAGAAAAGAACAGAAATAACAAAAAACAGGTCACCCCCTTAAATCACATACATTTTAGTATAGTCATTCTCTCTGTTCATCTATCTCTTAAATTATAACTCAGATTCACTGACGCAAACTCTCTCTTTCACACATAAACACACAAATACATGCACACAAACACACATATATACACACACTATCACAGGCACATGTACACACACACATACACAGAAACAAATACACAATACCTACACACACGCATGCAAACACACACACACACACGCGCGCATACACACACACTTTCTCCCTCATATACATACACACGCACTCGGTCACACACACACATTATTTCTCTCACATATAGACACAAATGCACACACACACAGTATACATCACACAGTATACATCACACAGTATACATCACACAGTATACATCACACAGTATACATCACTCACTCACTCACTCACTCACTCACTCACTCACTCACTCACTCACTCACTCACTCACTCACTCACTCACTCACTCACTCACTCACACTCACTCTCACTCTCTCACTCTCTCTCTCTCTCTCTCTCTCTCTCACACAGCTGTCGGCCATATTCACTATCGGAGAAGGTTCGACAACTTTCCCTCGCTGCATGTGTCAGGTCTGGGGAAAGGCATTCGCTGTTGCCTGGGTGTCCAGCATTTATATCAACACTACACGGGTGCCCAACCCCGAAAGGGGTTGAAATAGGGGGGCTATCCCCCCGCCAAAGGCGGCTTTTTAGGGCCTTTCCTACCTGATACTGAGAGGATTGGGTTCTAGTCATGTGGTGATGGGCTGGTCTATCAGAGTGAGAACTAAGCGATCTCTGCCATACCCATAGCTTACTCAGACTGTTCCTTTTACTTATATATTTTCTAGATCTCAAGTGACTGCGTCTCTTCCGTGGATTGACCTCCCAATCTACCAAGATTGGAAGCCAAAGAGTCACATTTTTCCTTTGCCCCTCAACTTTCTCTTCATAATTGCTGAGGGGCACAGGGCCCTGGGTGGGGCTTTGGTTTCCCGGGCGTTTCTGCACCCTCCTCAGCTCCCCGCCATGGAGTGGCTTCGGTCACCCAGGCTTTATTGTGGTCGGCAGGAGGTTCTGTGGGGGCGCTCGGTTGTGGCCTTGGCCTTGCTCGGGGCCTTGGGGCTGTTCGGCCAGGCAGCTTGGGGAACAACAACAACAACACTACACGATAAAAGTTTGGTTGAAAATGGACGAGATATATTGAAGAACCTTATTTTAATTTGAAATAACACTAATATATATATATATATATATATATATATATATATATGACAGGGCACAATAGTAAAGTTAAATTTAAGGTTGAAATAGTGGTAAAGCTATATGTAAAGTTGAAATTACAATGGTAAATAGTTCTTAAATTGGTACGATACAATGGTTAAAGGGGGTCAATGGCTTTTTTATCTTTCTCTCCTTTTCTCTCTTGCCCTGGCTTGTATACATTCGGCCCCATTCAGCCAACTGTTTTAAGACGTTTATCCCCATCCAGGTGTCGATTACTTCCTGGCGAGCGATAGCGAGCCAGCAATGAATGGAGAAATCCAGCTTCGCCGGAGACATTTTTCTATCGAAAAATTTACAAATTTAGCTTGCGGTCAAAACGAAAATATATACAGTATATGTGCTGGCTCGCGGGAAAATATTGACACCTGGATGGGGGTAAACGTTTTCAAACAGTAGGCTGAATGGGGCCGAATGGAAACAAGCCAAACAGAGAGGGAGATAAAGAGACAAATAAAAGCGAAGTGGGCTCCCTTAAATTATGTTCCATGCTGATCAATAAGTCTGACGAAACCCGTGAACTATATATTACCGATTCAACTCCAACTTCACTTACCATTTGCCATGATTACTAAGAAGTCTGATGCAACTTGTCGGAAAATAAAATAAAAATAAGTAAATACAGAAATAAATAAAATAGAATAAAATAAATAGACAAATAAATATATAAATCAAAATAAAACATTAAACTCCAACTTTAAATCCGTATATGCCATTGCTAACCAACAAGTCTGATGCAACCGGAAGAAGAAGAAAAAAACAAAAACAAAAAAAACACACACACACACACAAAACTCAAACTTTAAAACCAAATGCCATGACTCCAACAATATATATATATATACTCCGCTAAGCCCACCTAAATAAATATTATAGTTTAGAAAAGACGTCTCGCCCTTTAATAATTTCCCCTCACGAGGGTGGACTGGAGTGACGGGGTGAATATCATAAGAGGTCCCGGGGGGCGCGCCGCTCCCCGGTCTGAATTTCATATTTTTGTGACTGATGGACCCCGATTTTCTAAATTAGGGCAGGTGTGTGTGTGTGTGTTAAAGGATATGGGGGGGGGGATATGTTTGCGTGGTATGTGAGGGGGTTATTATGTGTTGAGGGGTTATGTATGGGTGTGTGTGTGTGTGTGTGTGTGTGTGTGTGTGTGTGTGTGTGTGTGTGTGTGAAAGAGATAGAGAGAGAGAAGGGTGGGGTGGGATTTGTGCATGAGGTGGTTATATGTTGAAGGTATGTGTGTGGTGGTGGTGGTGGTGGGGGAGGGGGGGGGGGGGTTGTGTGGTGAGACGGTATAATAAATTAAGAATGTGTATCTGAGTTGGTTTGGATTTAACTTCTGTCTCGGTTTATAAAGAAATAAAGATAGATATATAGTTTATAAAGAAATAAAGATAGATATAGTTTATAAAGAAATAAAGATAGATTATATAGTTTATAAAGAAATAAAGATAGATATATAGTTTATAAAGAAATAAAGATAGATTATATAGTTTATAAAGAAATAAAGATAGATATATAGTTTATAAAGAAATAAAGAGATATATAGTATATAAAGAAATAAAGATAGATATATAGTTTATAAAGAAATAAAGATAGATATATAGTTTATAAAGAAATAAAGATAGATATAGTTTATAAAGAAATAGATAGATTATAGTTTATAAAGAAATAAAGATAGATTATATAGTTTATAAAGATATATATATATAGTTTATAAAGAAATAAAGATAGATATATAGTTTATAAAGAAATAAAGATAGATATATAGTTTATAAAGAAATAAAGATAGATTATATAGTTTATAAAGAAACAAAGATATATAGTTATAAAGAAATAAAGATATATATATAGTTTATAAAGAAATAAAGATAGATTATAGTTTATAAAGAAATAAAGATAGATTATAGTTAATAAAGATAGATTATAGTTTATAAAGAAATAAAGATAGATTATAGTTTATAAAGAAATAAAGATATATATATATACAGTAGTTTATAAAGAAATAAAGATAGATATAGTTTATAAAGAAATAAAGATAGTTATATTGTTTATAAAGAAATAAAGATATATATATAGTTTATAAAGACAAAGATAGATATATAGTTTATAAAGAAATAAAGATAGATATATAGTTTATAAAGAAATATAGATAGATATATAGTTTATAAAGAAATATAGATAGATATATAGTTTATAAAGAAATAAAGATAGATATATAGTTTATAAAGAAATAAAGATAGATATATAGTTTATAAAGAAATAAAGATAGATATATAGTTTATAAAAAAATAAAGATAGATATATAGTTTATAAAGAAATAAAGATAGATATATAGTTTATAAAGAAATAAAGATATATATATAGTTTATAAAGAAATAAAGATAGATATATAGTTTATAAAGAAATAAAGATAGATATATAGTTTATAAAGAAATAAAAATAGATATATAGTTTAAAAAGAAATAAAGATAGATATATAGTTTATAAAGAAATAAAGATAGATATATAGTTTATAAAGAAATAAAGATAGATATATAGTTTATAAAGAAATAAAGATAGATATATAGTTTATAAAGAAATAAAGATACCCGGTAGATATATAGTTTATAAAGAAATAAAGATAGTTATATAGTTTATAAAGAAATAAAGATAGATATATAGTTTATAAAGAAATAAAGATAGATATATAGATTATAAAGAAATAAAGATAGATATATAGTTTATAAAGAAATAAAGATAGATATATAGTTTATAAAGAAATAAAGATAGATATATAGTTTATAAAGAAATAAAGATAGATATATAGTTTATAAAGAAATAAAGATAGAAATATAGTTTGTCTTAAGGGGAGGTATTTAGTTTGTTCCCTAGACCTCCATCAAGCTTAAAATTACACCCCCTTGAGTCCCTTTCAAGATATATGTGTACATTTTTCGGTAGAAAAATTTCCCGGCCGAAGGCCGGTTCCTCTTAAATTACAGGCTCGCTATCGATCGCCAGGATAGAATCGACACCTGAATTGCACGAAAGGTCTTAATATGGGGTGAAAGTTCTTCAAATCGCTAAACTAATGGGGCAAACATTTTATAATATCAAAAGCAATGGGGCTAAACATGAGGGAGAAAGGGGTCCAGAAAAAAATCCCTCAAGTGGAGACCTCCCCTTAAAGCATACACATAAAATTATATAGATACTTCTTATAAGCCAAAATATAGCTAACAATTAATAGAGACTCTGAATATCCTACCTTCGGTTGTCGCTAACGAAATAATTATACACATTTTATTCTGATGCTACTACCAATGGCAGTGATGATCATGATGTTTGTGTATGATATTTATGACTATTACGAAAGAGCACTAATATATAAATAAATGAATGCAATGGTTTAATATACACTATACACTATACTACCATTACTACTATAAATTCAAACTATAACAACTACTACTACTACTAAACTTCTATTACTGTTATGATGACCTCCTGATTAGTTTAATATTAAAACTAGTCTTAAATTAATTGGATCTTAACCATTTGCGAAATATTCAGTTTTAGCATTAATACATGATATATGTGTGCATCCGTACTTTTATTATTCTATAATATGCCAATGTAATGTCTACTGTATGACGTGTGTATTTTACTACACAAGAGAGGATATTGAATTGAATTGATTACTATCACTATAAATACTACTGCTACTCATAATAATGATACAAATATACGCATTATGAATTCGAAGACAGTTCTTGATATCAATTATATATAAAATAATAAAGGAAATATTATAAACAAAATAATAATAAAATAAAATAATAATAATAATAATAATAATAATAACAATTATAATAATACAAATAATAATAGGAATAATAATGACAATAATAATGAAACAAAAATAATAATAATAGCAATAACAATAAAAAAAATAAACACCAATATTAATGATACAATATACAGGGTGTCCATAAAGTCTCTTTACAATTTAAAATATTTATTACAAAAGCAAATGAACAGACAAATATGTGGAAATTATTACAAAATGAGGAGTAGATATTGATTTTTGTGTTTGCCTCATTTAGTACGCCTCTACATGGGCACCATTAGTTGTACGAAGCACATCAAGACGGTACTCGATTTCTTGCCATGTTCGCTGTAGCATAGCCTCATCAATGGTCGCAATGGCATCAGTGATCTTTTGCTTTAGGTCAGTGATGTCCCGTATCTCTGTTCGATACACGATATCTTTAACATAACCTCATAGAAAGAAGTCCAGGGGAGTGATATCTGGTGAACGAGGTGGCCAGGGAATCGGGCCATCCCTTCCAATCCACCGGTCTGTGAATGTTTGTTTTAGGAACTCACGAACACGCAGTCCCCAATGTGGTGGTGCACCATCTTGCTGATAAATGATGGTTGGTTGAAGGTCATCTAATTGTGGTGCCACATATTCAGTCAAAAGGTCAAGGTAAACATTTGCAGTAATTGTTTTCTCGTGGAAGAAAAATGGACCAATGGACAAATGCAATGTTATTAAAAACTTTGATAACCACCGAGTACATACAACAAATCTGATTAAAATATCTCATCAATTGCCTTGGTAATACATTTTTTAAATTGTAAAGAGACTTTATGGACACCCTGTATAACAACACCAACAAGGATATTACCAGAACGACATTCACCCATTACAAGAAGTCCAATAGCACAATCGAAATGGCAGCCGTGATGAGGACCGTTCAGCGGCGGGCCAAACAGAAAACCTTTGTACAGGTATTGGAAACAGATTACGGAGATGGAGCAGCGACGATGGAGCTGTACGGTCGCGCTAATAAGTCATGGCCCAGCTGTCATAACGTTTGGCTTGCTCTGTGCTGTATTAATGTCTGTCAGATGTTGAATAGGGTGGGTAAGTGTAGGTGAATGTTTGTATAATTCACTCGATATGAAGAAATGAAGCTTAGATATTGCTGACACCAAATATTAATCAAAACATACTTGGTACCGAGACATCACTATTAGCGCGACTGTACAGTCATGGCCAATAAATCCCACGTATTTTGACTCCTCGAATTAACTCATGTTTATACTTTATGATGGTTTTCCGTAGGCGATTTTGTGCAATTAAGGAATTAATTAATTAATTAAAATGTTTGTTTAACCAGACCACTGAGTCTAGAACAAGACTCTCACAGGGCTGGCAATTAAGGAAGGATATATAGCTATGTATAAGGTAAAAACTATGTCAATTAACTCTAGCTCCCATAAGTCTGTCCTAGAATTTATTCGTCTAATAACAGTAAACAATCTACCAAAATGCGTCATAACCCTCGACTTGATTATGCGATCCGTCACAAAGAAATGATCAGAAAGTAATAATATGAATGTTCAATTAATTCATAGATATCTTAACCCCTTCTGTACCGGTTATGTACTTTTCATTATATTCTGGCAACTATTAGATGATTTTGTTCAGCTTGGGAAGGATGTCTACCCATTAAACAGCTACGGACTATCTCAATTAATCCTTTTAGCTACCATATATTCTACCTAAGCTTCATAAAATCGTCTAAATGTAGCTGAAATAAAATGCAAGAAATGTCGCCGGTACAGAAGGGGTTAAACCATGGAGGGACAACATTAATGATCGTGGCTGGACACATTTTGAATAACCGACCCCGAAAAGTTAACATCAATGATATCAACACCTTGATACTGAGCAAGCAATACGAGAAATGTTATAAAAAGAATGCTCCTCAAAGTATACCAACTCAAAAGCGTTGACAGCAATTATACCAATATCATATCATCAAACGTTTTCAATAAAATACTCATCATATTACAATAGCTGGGAATCGGAAATTGATATAAAAAATTAAAAATGGCGGAAGAAAAGAAAATAGTGAAATGACTCCCTGCAGACAGTTTTCCCAACATTAAATATTCATGGGTTGGCACTTAGAACAGATTCGGGGCGAGATAATATTGATTTACCAGACAACCTAGTAATGGACCGAGATATGAGAAGAGAGAAGAGAAGAGAGGACAAAAGAGGAAAAAACTATAATAGAAGACAGATTAGAGAGGGATGGAAAAGAGACGAGAAGAGAAGAGAAGAGTAGATAATAAGAGATAATATAGTAAAAGAGAGATTAGAAAGAGATAGAGAAGAGAAGATAACAGCTTCGGGTTGAGATAATGTTGATCTACCAGATAACCTAGAATAATGGACAGAGATATGAAAATACAAGAGAAGAGAAGAGAGAAACAGCGGAGATAATTATAATAGAAGAGAGGTTAGAGAGGAAATATCAAATTAATAGAACAAAGTAGAGGTGATGTAATGTTGACTTACCAAAATGGCTAATAATAGGCAGAAAAAAGAGAAGAGATGAGATGAGAAGAGCATAGAGCAGAAGAGAACAAGACAGAAGGAGAAAATAAGAAAATAGGATAATAGGATAGAAGAAAATTCGAAGATAAGAGGAGAATATAGAACAAAGATGAGAAGAAGAGAAGAGAGAGTAATATAGAATAAAGATTAGAAAAGGAGAGAAGAATAGTACATAAGAGAGGATAGAAGACAATGAAGATATCCACGAAAAGAACACACACAAGAACAATAGAAAACATATATGTGAGTGGCTTAGAATGGGTAAGTGACGACAATTGACCACTTGCGAGTTTCATGTTATAAGGAAGTTGGAGCTGTAGAGCCCAAATTTTTACAGAATGTCCAGCCAAAATACGGTCGTAGTACATAATATGAATACATCAAGCCAAATTCTTATCCAACAGAAACCCACATTATTAAGGCATTTTTGTTGTATATCAAGTTTATGGCTCCAACTTCCTTATAGCCTGAAACTCGCAAGTGGTCAATTGACCACTTGCGAGTTTGAGGCTATAAGGAAGTTAGGCCTGTAAGCATCGATAGTAAACACAAATACAGTAATTATGTAGGTTTCTGATGGATAAGTAGTATGTTGAATTTGGTTTTACGTATTAATAACATTACCAAAACCGTATTATAGCAGGTTATTCTGCTAAATATCGATGTCTACAGCTCCAACTTCCTTGTAGAATGAAACTCGCAAGTGGTCCATTGAAAAGGAAAGTACTGCACTGCGACTAATGTCCAAGGCTGGATTACACATTGTTAGTGGGGGATAATTTGGGTTAGCAACATACCACAGTCCATACCACGTCATGTATTTACTTATAAACACGGTGATCTTCGATGTATCTGAGGTAATAGAGGTGAGGTAATAGGACAAAATTAATACAGTATTAATTTACAAATGCAGTCAGTCGCAAGTTTATGGCAAAGTGTTTGTATAGGCAATGATTAAAGCAATCAAACAGTGCTGCAGAACGAGAGAGAGAGAGAGAGAGAGAGAGAGAGAGAGAGAGAGAGAGAGAGAGAGAGAGAGAGAGAGAGTACAAAGGAGTACAAAGGAAATCAAGCAACAACAGATCTAGTGACCCTTCTAGGTTGCTTGTCCTCCAAAACACTGAGGATCAAGTGTCCAAACAGTGGTTTAGAGTGGGTAAGGGAACATTGGAAAGGGAATTACTGCCCTGGAACTAATGTCCGTGGCAGGATTAGGAAGTTAGTAGGGGACAGATGGGTTAGTAACTGAGGGGGGGATAAAATAAAGTTATTCATTTACAAACGCAGTCAGTCGCGGGTTTGATGCGAGATATTTGTCTAGGCGGAGTTTAAATGAATCAACGGTGATGCAGTCTATAACGTTTCGGGGAAGCCCATTCCACAAGTTGACAACTCGATTGAAGAAGAAATTCTTAGATTCGTGTGAGTTAAAAGATTTACCAATAATTTTGCAACCGTTTCCCCGCGTGTAATTAGATTGGTCGATAGTGAAGTACTTACTACAGTTCATATTGTCGATGCCTTTGATGATTTTGAACACTTGAATTAAGTCGCCTCTTAATCTGCGCTGGGTTAAAGGAAATAGATTTAATTCTCTAAGACGCTCTTCGTATGGTTTGTTCTTTAGGCTAGGTATCATTTTGGTAACTCTACGTTGAACTCGTTCTAGCTTGTTTATATCTTTTTGGTAATAAGGGCACCAGGATTGAACGCAGTATTCCAGAAGAGGGCGGACTAAGGAATTGTAAAGGGTTAGGATAACTTCTTTGGATTTATGCTCAAATGACCTGCCTATAAAGCCAATTATTTTGTTTGCCTTATTAACAACTTCTGAACATTGTTGACTCGGTTTTAGGTTACTCGATATTGTTACTCCCAGATCGGTTTCTCTGTTTACATTCTTAAGCTGAGTGCCATTCATCGAATAGTTTGCTTTCTTATTTAGGTATCCGATATGTAGTACTTTACATTTATCCGCATTGAAACTCATTTGCCAAATTTGGGCCCAACATTTTATCTAGATTGTGTTGCATATCGTCAACTTGTTCTTTTGAGAGTACGCTATTTGCAATTTTTGTATCGTCAGCAAATTTTGAGATTGTACAGGTGAGACCCTCATCTATGTCGTTGATGTAAATTAGAAAGAGAATTGGTCCTAGTACCGATCCCTGGGGTACCCCGCTACTTATATTGGTCCATTTAGATGCCTTACCGTTTATGACTACTCTTTGCTTTCTGTCGCTGAGCCAATTTTCTATCCATTTCAACACACCGTCTTGTATTCCATGCGCTTTTAGTTTTAGCAGTAAACGTTTGTGGGGAACTTTGTCAAAGGCCTTTTGAAAATCAAGGAGAGAGAGAGAGGGGGGGGGGGGAGGTAAGGGCAGGGGAGAGAAGTGCATAAAATGTTAAAACTATGAAATATATAAATACCAAAATTTCTCTCTCATTTATATATATATATATATATAATTAATTAAAATATTATTCCGCTATTCCACTTGACAGGAATACCGTATGCAAAATGAAAGCGGAACTTAACGAAGATATATAAATACAGTATATACGTATAAGAGGATACTTAAAAATAATAAACAAATACAGTATATACGTATAAGAGGATACTTAAAATAATAATAAACAAATACGAACAACAGTAATCACAAGCAAAAACATGACAACGAAATTAATGCAAAGATAAACTTAGCAATCATCTGCAATAATTAATAGAACACATGAACAAGCTAGCTATTTTGAACAACACAGAGGGTGCTGGGTAGCGTGGAATATTGAAATAAACATGACGGAATAAAAAGAGGAAAGGCGATCATTAAAGTACTAAAGAGTCAGGGAGAGAAATAGAGAGAATGTATGTGTGTGTGTGTGTGTGTGTGTGTGTGTGTGTGTGTGTGTGTGTGTGTGTGTGTGTGTGTGTATGTGTGTGTGTGTGTGTGTGTGCTAAATTAAAACAAAAATAGTTACAAGGCTAATATCATCTCAAAGCCCATGTGGTCTATTTCAGAGAGATACGCTGAATGGGAAAATGCATAGTGCAAAACACTCACCAAAAATATGCAACATGTTATTTAGTCCTATACAGAGGGTGTTCCAGTAATGCTTTTCATAAATTATATGGTGGACTCATCAGACAAAAATAAGAATAAATTACTCTATGAACATGAGGTTGAGTATTTATAATAACTGAGTTATTACACGATTTAAGTAAACGATAGATACAATGCCATTCAGTCCAAGGGGTAATGTTGCCATTCTAGTGGATTATATCTATTTGACCTTCGCTATCGCTTGCTAGCCTCAAGATAGTGAGCAGTAGCGATCTGACTTTTCGGTAGAAAAATATGTCCGGCTTCGCCGGATTTGATTATCCTACCGAAAACATCAGCTCGCTACCGCTCGCTAGCCTGAAGAGAGAACGCCGATTGGATACAAACCGCTACTGCTCACTATCTTGAGGCTAGCAAGCGATAGCGAAGGCCAAATGGATATAATCCACTAAAATGGCAACATTACCCCTTGGACTGAATGGCATTGTATCTATCGTTAACTTAAATCGTGTAATAACTCCGTTATTATAAATACTCAACCTCATGTTCATAGAGTAATGTATTCTTATTTTTGTCTGATGAGTCCACCATATAATTTATGAAAAGCATTACTGGAACACCCTGTATATCTGAGTGTGTATGAGAGAGAGAGAGAGAGAGAGAGAGAGAGAGAGAGAGAGAGAGAGAGAGAGAGAGAGAGAGAGAGAGAGAGAGAGAGAGAGAGAGAGAGAGAGAGAGAGAGAGAGAGAGAGGTAGAAAAGAGGGAAACATGTAATAAAGTGGATAAAGAGAAGGGGAGCAGTGGAAAAACACGGACAAATTTGGACATAATGCAGTATCGGAATGGCGTAGGGTATATGAGAGAGAGAGTGCAAAGGAGTACAAAGGAAATCAAGCAACAACAGGTCCAGTGACCCTTCTAGGCTGCTTGTCCTCCAAAACACTGAGGATCAGTGATTTAGAGTGGGTAAGGGAAAATTGGAAAGTTAACTACTGCCCTTAGTTGTTGATGTTGTTCCCTAAGTTGCCTGGCCAAACAGCCCCGAGTCCCTAAGGAAGGCCATGACCACGGTCGGGCTTTCCCACAGAGCTCTCAAGGGGTGTAGATGGGTTGTTGGCGTTAGTGGTTGTGTGAAATGCAGTCTTCTATGATGTGTTTAATAGTATGGGGTGCTGTGTTACAACCTGGGCAGGAGTCGACGACGGAGTCATCCAGTCTCTTCTGATAGCTAAGAAGGGCTAAATGGTGTCCGTATCTCAGCCTGGCCAGGTGGACTCTGTCCTTGCGAGGAAGGGAGGATTCAGAAGAATGGATTTCGGGAGGTCGTGCCTGCAGCTGCGTGTTGTTTATGAGTGTATTGATGGAACGGCAAGAGATATGAGTATGGATGGACTGGTTAGTAACATAACACAGTTATAAGACTACTGATCTTTCGTATATCTGGGAAAAACAGTAACGTCTTAGTAATAAATATAGGCAATAATTCTTGATGAATCTGACGGGGCCCCCCCCCCCCCCCCCCGTCAGATTCATCAAGAATTATTGCCTAAATAATATTGGGGAATAAAGTTATTAATTTACAAACGCAGTCAGTCGCGGATTTGATGCAAGACCTTTGTCTAGGCGAAGTTTAAAAGAATCAACGGTGCTGCAGTCTATGCCGTCTCTGGGATGCCCATTCCACAAGTTGACAACTCGATTGAAGAAGAAATTCTTAGGTTCGTATAAGTTAAAAATTTACCAATAATTTTGCAACCGTTTCCCCGCTTGATCGATAGTGAAGTACTTGCTACAATTCATATATTGTCGATGCCTTTGATGATTTTGAACACTTGAATTAAGTCGCCTCTTAATCTGCGCTGGGTTAAAGGAAATATATTTAATTCTCTAAGACACTCCTCGTATGATTTGTTCTTTAGGCTAGGTATCATTTTAGTAACTACGTTGAACTCGTTCTAGCTTGTCTATATCTGCTTGGTAATAGGGCACCAGGATTGAACGCAGAGAGAGAGAGAGAGAACAACAAACACATTCTCATATATAAATATTCATATTCATATGGCATAGTAAATGCACACAGGAAATTGAAAATATAATACAGGCACATATACAAAAACTAATACACAGGCAAAAATGTTCATCCTCCATAAAACAAATAATTTGGTAGTGCGATAATTAACAACAGCAACGGAAATAGCGTTCGCACACATACATATATAAGTACACACACAAACACACATATCCCCTCTCTCTCTCTCTCTCTCACATACACACGCACGCACATATAAGCATACACAAAAGGACATACATACTCTCTCTCTCTCTCTCTCTCTCTCTCTCTCACACACACACACACACACACACACACACATACGGATCCATACCACAATCATAACATACGGCTCGCGATGGATTATATTATATTTTCTCTTATATATTCCTCCTCCAGCAAGCAATGTCGTAAACAGAGGTGGTCACCAATTCCCGGAAGCATGAGTAACACGGGATTAATAAGAGGAACCGGAGAAACACTGTAGTAGACAGGAGATTCATGGTAATGCGAGAAACCTGGTAAACACGGTCATAAGACAGATCGGAGAAATACGGTAATAAGAGACACTTGGTAAATATAGTAATAGGATAAATCGGAGAAATACGGTATTGAGAGAAACTTGAGAAATACGGGAATAAGAGACACTTGGTTAATACGGTAATAGGATCAATAGGATTAATTCACGTGTTTATGACGCAGAGGTTGCCAGATTAGAAATAATAAATAGAGTTCTCTCTCTTATAATTAACTCTCCAAAATTAGTTTTCTGCCAACAGCTAACTCAAAGACAACTGTAGAGGTTGAAGAAACTAAACTTCTTGCCACTGGCCTGGTAATCCAAAGGTCCCGGGTTCAAATCCCGATGTATCAATGGGAAGATATTATTGGGATGGAATTTGTGCTGTACCTGGTATCAGTGCATTACCACAAGCCCACCGAAACGTCAATAAAATACCCTCATTGTTCCCTGATTAAATAGCACTGTATGAATATTCCCATATTCAAAATATGCTATAGGGGTGCAATGCCTGGTGAGTTATCTGCTCAACAGGTGGCGTTGTGTGTGTGTAAGTGTAAGAGTCCGAGTGTAGGGGATGAGACAGTGAAGCACGGGAACGAGGTGGCTTCAGAGATGGGGTCGTTTCGGGCCATGAGTGAGCACCGTGCCTCATGTGAAGGCAAGATGGCAGGTGCTCGTTGTACTCTACGTGCTTCACGTGTCTCACTCCCTAGACTGGAACAAGACCTCACGGGCTTCACTGTTCATTGTAAAGCGGTGAATGTTAAGGCTCTCAGCCTATGCCCGAGAGGAAGTAAGTTGGAATATAGAAAAAAAAAAAAAAAACAAAAAAAAAAAACTAAAGGTTTCAAAATACCCCTGATGGTAACAAAGGCTTTAAAGTATCCCTAATAGGCTCAAAATTGCGTCAAAAACGTTAGAGGGTTAATACGGTATTGAGAGAAACCTGAGAAATACGAGACTCATAGAAAAACTGGATAGCCTAAGTAATAAGATTTTTTTTTTTACATACTGTATTAAGATAAACCTGATCAATACGGTAATAAGAAAAACCTGATCAATGCAGTAATAAGAGATACTGTATGTTGATAAGAGAAACTTGATCAAAACCGAAATATGAGAAACCGGAGAAATACGGCAATAAGAGATACTTTTTCAGAACTGTAATGAGAGAAACCTGATATTTATCGTATGTTAATAAGATAATTGACTTTGTGAACTACTATATACAGTATGTTAGCTATTTTTACGAGGACGTGTGTTTATTAACCCTTTCAAGCTTCAATACGCGTTTCTGTTCTGTTTCTGGCTACTATTATACGATTTTATTCAGATTAGCAATGGTCTATGGAAGTCAAAGGGTTGATTGAGAGAGTATTTACCCTTTTAATACCCACAGATACTTCCTAAGCTGCACAATATCGTCTAATGATAGCCAAAATAAATTGCCGAAAACGCGTCAGAGCTTCAAAGGGTTAATGTTTTATGGTTAATGTTTGACGATTTAATTCAGTATAGCCGGAGTCACACGAGCCCTTTTTCGAGCAATATTTACGAGCAATTATGGTCTGGAAGCTTCAAAAATACACTTTATCAGAATTCAGCCGGGTAACATAATCTACCTTCAGTCTAGTTACAGATACCAGTGCGAAAAAGTCCCGAAATAATACGAGAAAAAAATTGCCCATGGAAAATTGACGGAAAAAGAGCTCGTGTGACAGCGGCTTATGAGAAGTACAGTCAAGGACATAAATGGTGACACACCCACTTGAGTCAGTATCGAACGTAAAGCCGGTATCACACGAGAGCTTTTATAGTCAACATGCTATGATCAAAAAAAATCTGGCAACATTTTTGAAATATTTGGCACTGGTATCGGAAACTAGACTGATGGTAGATTAATTTAGGTGACAGAAATATTATAGATGTTGACCACATAAGCTGCCAGACCAGTGTTAAGGATAAATTTTAAGTGAAAAAGCGTTCATGTGATATCGGCTTTAAGGAGACAATACAGATTCTTCACAATTTGACTAAAAAGATTCAACGATTTCAATTGCGATACGCTCATAACTTTACAATTGTAGACCCATATCCTGGCCCACTATTAACCCTTGAACAACAAAAACTAAATTTGGAATTACACATAGTAATTACATAATTAATGAGGTGATTTGATTTAGTTCGGGGTAGCTTTGAAAATTTAAGGAGAGATGGTTAATTTTTTGGTCGATTTTTGCATGTATTCATTATTTTTCTAATTTCCTCCCTAGACCTCCATTAAATTAAAAAAAAACATCCGTTAGATCCCCCTTATAGATTAATTTGTACATATTTCGGTAGAAAAAATTTCCGGCCGAAGGCCGGTTCTTCCAACATTACAGGCTCACTATCGTTCGCCAGGGAAAAAATCGACACCTAAATAGCACGAAAGGTTTAAATATTGACGAAGAAATGGGACGAAAGGTCTTAAAATCGACTAGCTAATGGGGCAAACGTCTTAACATCTGAAAACTAATGGTGCTAAACATGAGGGAGAATGTGGTCCAGAAAACCGGCCAATCCCCCCTTAAGGCTACGATTTATGCCCCAGAATGTACTACCTGACCGATCCACCAAACTGAGTGGCTGATTGACTTAGTGATCATCAATGGAGAAGTTGGCAGAACGAATGGTACTGTAGGTCGTATCTTCCGTTGTTGTTGATTAAAAGGGGGGATGGGCTGGTTTTCTGGACCACTTTTTCCCTCATGTTTAGCCCCCTTATTTTTCAGATGTTAAGATGTTTGCCCCATTAGTTAGCCGATTTTAAGACCTTTTGCCCAATTTCTTCGTCAATATTTAGACCTTTCGTGCTACTTAGGTGTCGATTTTTTCCCTGGCGAACGATACTGAGCCTGCAATTTTGGAAGAACCGGCCTTTGGCCGGGAAATTTGTCTACCGAAAAATGTACAAATTAATCTAGAAGGGGGATATAATAGATTTTTTTTTTTTTTTTTTTTGATGGAGGTCTAGGGAGGAAACAAAACAAAACTGAATACATGCAAAAATCGCCCAAAAAGAGAACCATCTCCCCTTAAAAGACATGAGAGGAAAGGCAAGATGTACATTATCAGCGTAATCCAACAAGGAATAACCAATTACGTGAAGAATGTTTTCAATGAACATTTGCAGATGGAAGAATACAGTATAACATGATGTATTGTAAACAAATTTATAACCGAGGCAACGTCTTTAATTTGTCTTGATAACTAATTATATATGTGTATATCCCTTATATTTGTTGTTTTCTAAGCCGAACTAATTGGTGGATCTTATATTTTGTCGAGGCATTTTATTAATGGTCAGTAATAGATGCATTTTGTGGAGGCTATATTTTAGAATAGCCAACTAGTTGAGGTGGGTTTAAGTAAGGATAACTTTTCAATCTTAAGGGGAGGCAGACCGTTTTTCTGGACCCCCTTCTCCCTAATGTTTAGTCCCACTAGTTTTCAGATTATATGACGTTCGGCCCATTAGTTTGGCGATTTTAACACCTTTCGCCCCATTTCGTTGTCAATTTTAAGACCTTTCGTGCCAATTCGGTGTCGCTTTTTTCCTGGCGAGCGATAGCGAGCCTGGAAATTTAAGAGTAATCGGCCTTCGGCCGGGACATTTTTCTACCGAAAAATGTATACATTTATCTTGAAGGGGGGTCTAGGGGGTGTTTTTGTAAGCTTGATGGAGGTCTAGGGAGGAAACTAAAAACAAAATATGAATAAATGAATTAATAGACCAAACAAACGGTCAGTCTCCCCTTAATATAGACCAAACAAACGGTCAGCCTCCCCTTAATATAGACCAAACAAACGGTCAGCCTCCCCTTAATATAGACCAAACAAACGGTCAGCCTCCCCTTAATATAGACCAAACAAACGGTCAGCCTCCCCTTAATATAGACCAAACAAACGGTCAGCCTCCCCTTAATATAGACCAAACAAACGGTCAGCCTCCCCTTAATATAGACCAAACAAACGGTCAGCCTCCCCTTAATATAGACCAAACAAACGGTCAGTCTCCCCTTAAAACAATCACTAGCTTAGTGTGTAAGATTATTTTCAGAATGGAATGGAGGAGTAATACTGCTGGCATAAGTCAATGGAGGAGTAATACTGCTGGCATAAGTCAATGGAGGAGTAATACTGCTGGCATAAGTCAATGGAGGAGTAATACTGCTGGCATAAGTCAATGGAGGAGTAATACTGCTGGCATAAGTCAATGGAGGAGTAATACTGCTGGCATAAGTCAATGGAGGAGTAATACTGCTGGCATAAGTCAATGGAGGAGTAATACTGCTGGCATAAGTCAATGGAGGAATAATACTGCTGGCATAAGTCAATGGAAGAGTAATACTGCTGGCATAAGTCAATTGTTATCTCTACCACAGATGAGCTTTAAAGGGGAGACATGGCGCTTTTCTAGACCACCTTCTCCCTCATCTTTAGCGCCATTATTTTGGCGATTTTATGAACTCTCGCCCCATTTCTGTCGATTCTAAGACCTTTCCTGCCATTTTAGGGGTCGATTTTTTCCTGGCGAGCGATAGCGAGCCTGTAATTTAAGAGGAACCGACCTTCGGCCGGGAAATTTTTCTACCGAAAAATGTACAAATTTGTCTTGAAAGGAGGTCTAAGGGGCGTCTTTTTAAGCTTGATGGAGGTCTAACGAGGAAAATAGAAAAATAATAAATAAATGAAAAACTCGACCAAAAAGTGAAGGATCTGCCCTTAAATACAAGTGACGTGCAGAGCAGGGGAAAATCATGATAATTAATGAAAATAAATATTGCTAGACTTGAAAATTGTTGAACACAAATTCATCACCTAAAAATAATAAATTTTCAGAGGTATATATTAAAGTTATATATTAGAAGTAGAGTGTCTATGTTTTTTACACCAAGCAACTTCACATCTAAACTCAATTAATGAAATCAACAAATATTTACGATTTGGTGTCTATAGCACATAGTCCGAGGTACTTGAAAAACAAAATAACATGTTACGTGAAACTACCAAATAGCCAATGATAATACAAACTTTGACATACCGTACGTGAATACTTTTATGCTTGTAAAATGTAGTCTGAATATATGACCAGCAAATACCAGGTAACATGACTATTTCCTCTGTTTAGCTTATCAAGATCTTCAATGTACACTCGCGTTCGGTAATCTTTACTCTCTGGTTAAAAGCTGGGCTGAACACAGACGAAACACACCAATACATTGCTACTCTCCAAACCCTTCCTATGGTTATCTTGATGGCACATTAACACAAGAATTCGCACTCAATCAGCCCGAAAGATAATATTGTGCCAAGATAACACTCTAAGCTTTCCCCGTCGTCTGGCGGTGCTCGTAAAAAAGTGTGGAATCATAAACACGGAATAAAAACATCATTCAGTACCTGGGGTAATAAAAGTCTGGGCACACCGGCACACGCACACATATACACAAGCAGTCAGACACTCACAGAAAAGAGTGCACACATACACACACACAATTAGAGAAACAGCTAGGCACTTACTGAAGAGTGTGTGTGCGTGTATATATATATATATATATATATATATATATATATATATATATATATATATATATATATATACAGTATATATATATATATATATATATATATATATAGAGAGAGAGAGAGAGAGAGAGAGACAGAAAGAGATAAAAAGGCGCACGCACACGCACCTGTCTATCCATATTCAACTACAAACACAAAGACATGTTTACACATACTTTATGCACAAGTGCAAACATATTAATTTGAAATAGGTAAATATAGTCGCACTTACAAATACATATTTACCTAAAATACATTAGTCAAGATAAAGTAATTAACTTAAGTATCACTCTGCCATTGATTTATCGTCATATATTACACATTGCAAAGTACAATGGCAAACTAAGTTCCATTAGAAAACTTTTATTTTTCATATCTATCTATTGCCGGACGCCGTGATCCCCGAAGGGTTGACCACAAACGAAACGCCCCCATGCGCATCTGTCCCCAGTTAGTTGACGTTCCTCCTCCTATTCAGCACCGCTTTCACGCTCATACTTCTTCACTCCATCCTTCCACCTCTCTCTCGATCTACCTCTCCCTCTGTACTTCCACCTCACTCTCATAGTTATTCTCTCGCTTCCCATACGTTCCACATGGCCGAACAATCTCAAGGTGTTTCGTTTCACACTTTCCAACACACCCACATCCAGAACCACACCGCTCCCTTACTTCCTCATTCGTCTGTCTATCCTCCATGTAACTCTGCATGCAATTCTCAAGTAGCTAATTTCAACCCCTCTCACTCTTGGTTTGTGTCTATCCAACAACGTCCATGCTTCACTCTCGTAAGTCAATGTCGGGATTACCACATTGTGATGCAAGGACTTCGTTATTTCCATTCCTATTTTTTGTTACTGCTTTCAGCGTTCCTACAACCTTCTTCCCCTGTTGCACCCTCTCCCGCACTTCTCCATCCATACTTCCATCTTTACTCAACACTCTGCCCAAATACTTATATGAGCTGACATTCTTCATAGCCTGACCGTTCAACCTCACCTCAAACTCTGTGGCTGCACCCCTTTCAAAGACTATAACCTTACTCTTCCCTGCATTTACCTCAAGATCCCGTTTTTCACACACCGTTCCAAACATATTTACCAGGCCCTGCAGCTCCCATTCACTATCGCTCAGCAGAACTTTATCGTCGGCAAACAGCAGTACAGGCAACTTCCATTTGTTTCCTTCCCTTATTAGCAGTGCACCAACATCCTCTGCTCTTCCTTGTATTTCTTTCATGACTCTATCCATCTATATATTGAACAACCATGGGGACATCACACATCCTTTAAGCCAACATTCAGATCAAAGAACTCGCTCTGTTTATTCTCCACACATACTGATACATTTGCACCCTCATACATGCTCTTCACTGCTTTCAGAAACTTGCCATCTACTCCGTATATTCTCGGTACTTTATACAGACTTTCTCTATCAACTCTGTCATAGGCATTATCCAAGTCCATAAAGACAGGATACAACTTTTGTCTCTTCTCAAGATATTTCTCCAAAACACATTTCATGAAAAAAATCTTGTCTACACATCCCTTTCTAAACCCGCCCTGCTCATCACCTACCCATTTTCCGTTCTCGCTCTCACTCTCTCGATCACTACCCTGCTGTACATCTTTCCTACTACGCTTAGAAGACATATCACCCGGTGATTATCACACACTCCTCTTTCACCTTTACCCTTATACAGGGGGACTATTATGCTTTTCTTCCAGTCATCAGGTGCACTTCCGTTCTCCCATGCTAGTTTGCACATTTTCCATACCCATTCGATCACTATCTCACCACTATACCTCAGCATTTACCCACACATTCCATCTATTCCTGATGCTTCACTCTTCACTCTTTTCATGGCTTCACACATTTCTGACCTGATTCCCACCTCCTCCTTCACTGCTTCTCTTCTTCTCCCTCCCATACCCCATCCAATATGTTTGCTGGCGTTTCATTCCTTACGTTCAACAATTCGTTGAAGTACTCCCTCCACCTCTTGACTCTCTCTTGCTTCTTGGCTAACACTCGCCCATTCTTACCTTTTGCACCCTTACTACTTTCTTCGCTACCCTCCCTAACTTTCTGGACCTCTTTCCAGAACAGTTTCTTACACTCTCTCCATTTTACAATTAGATTTTTCCATATTCCTCATCTACTCTTCTATAGCCTAATCAATCAAAATGTTTATAGAAACTTAATGAATTAACTAACAGATCAAAATTACAAAAGACAAATGAAAGAAAAACTCCCCATACGCTACCGACTTTACTCTCTCCTTACATTACTACTTGAGCCATAAACCCGGGGTCATAAGAATATCACAGCTGGTACTGCTAATGGGACGCCTGCTTCATATCCTTAACAGCACCGGCGAGCAGCACCAGAACACTTCCCTCACCCTTCCTTCAATACCCCCTTCCCTCTCTAACAGCCCTAGAATACCCCCTCTACCATTACACAACCCCCTTCCTCATTCACTCAGGGGACAACTTCATTACGTACAGCCTATTTGCAACCATTATGTTAGCAGCATTGCTAAGAATGCCTCTAAAAAACTGAGACTCTTGTACAGAGTTCGAGAATTCTTCACTGACGAGCAGTTGGCCGTAATATATAAAAGTCATGTGCATTCTCAGATGGATTACTGTTCACCTCTGTGGGGTGGAAGTGGAGTGGTTGCATTGAGGCAGTTGGACAAAATTCAAAATAAAGCTATTAGATTAATCAATAACCCTGCAATCACACAGGACCTTCCTACATTATCCATACGAAGAAACGTTGCATCCCTTGCATTATTCTACAGATATTTTCACAGCAATTGTTCCGAGGAACTTGCTTCAATTGTGCCGCCTCTCCACATCTTTCCCCGTAGAACTAGGGCAGCTGAGAGCGCCCATGAAGTTACACTTTCTCCTCCACAATACAGAACTTCTGCTTATCAGAATTCATTTATCCCCAGAGCTACTACTCTTTGGAATTCACTTCCCTCGAATTGCTTTCCACAAACTTACAATCTACAAATGTTTAAATCCAGTTGTTACAAACATTTTATGAATGGAGGATGCCTTTAGGCACATGGACCTTTTTGTTTGATCTGTGTTTTTCCTTCCTCCGTTCATTGTCTCTTTATATAAAAAAAAAAAAAAAAAAAAAAAAAAAAAAAATCTTCTATTTGGTACCAATGCGTCTGGACTGATTGACTGTGTTTAGTACACACGATACCGCACCGATACTACTTATACTTAGTGACTTGTTATATCTATACAAATATGGAAGAGGTTCCACAAAAGTAGACTATGTTAGGTTAAGATAACCTTACATCCAGCCCCCTAGTACCCTCCAACCCTCTCCCCCTCCCATTAACCCCCTCAATAGCTCCTCTTGTAAATGTAAACATTCTGAGTACGGAGCCTAAAACAGAGAGAGAGAGAGAGAGAGAGAGAAAGACAGACAGACAGGGGAGGGGGTGAGGCTTTAGTGGAGGTGAATGCCAAGGTGAACGTGTGAAGTACGACGAGAGGAATTGGCAAGGAAGGAATATATTTGGAAGGTGAAGAGCACAGCAGGGAACTGAAAGAGATACTATAGCTAACACTTAAGGGGATGTATTTAGTTTCCTCCCTAAACCTCCATCAAGCTTTAAAAAAAAAAAAACATCCCAAGACCCCCTTTCAAGATAAATTTGTACATTTTTAGGTAGAACATTTTCCCGGCCAAAGGCCGGTTTCTCTTAATTTACAGGCTCGCTATCGCTCGCCAGGAAAAAATCGACACTTAAATGGCTTGAAAGGTCTTAAAATTGACATAAATTGGGCGAAATTTCTTGAAATCGTCAAGCTAATGGGGCGAACGTCTTATAATCTCAATAGCAATGGGGCTAAACATGAGGGAGAAAGGGGTCCAGAAAAAAATCCCTCGAGTGGAAATCTCCCCCTAACCCATTCCGTACCTGTAACGTTATTTTCATTATCTTCTGGCAACTATTAGACGATTTTACTCATTTTAGGAGGGACGTCTACCCATTAACAGGCTGCAGACTATCTCAAATAATCCTTTTAACTTCCATATATCCTTCCTAACCTTCATAAAATGGAATACATGTAGCTGAAATCAAATATACAATACGTCGTCGGTACAGAAGTGGTTAAGAGGAGCCGTCAAGATAGAATAGTCTTTCTTTCTTCATAAAGGGTTCTCAGGCTAGGCCACCATATAAAAAGTAAACATCAGAGAAAGGTACTACTGCGTTTTCATCAAAGATTTTCCTAGAGATCCAGGTAACTAGAGAGGCTTATCTGAAATACATGTGTAAACCGCCTATGGGTATTTTGTTGGAGAGAAAGTAGTGACGAGACAGAGATATCAAATAGTGACGAGACAGAGATATCAAATGGGAATAAGGAATAAACGAGTACGAGAAAGAGAAAAACCTGGCGAGCTGAATCTTGGAGGGAGCGAATGACAGATAATAAAATGAATAAGAGGAAAAGTAGGAAATGGGAAGATTAGTTGTGGACGGTGGAAACAGAAACACATAGTAAGAAGAAACTAAAAGGGCAGTATTTTTGGGGAAAGAAATACAAACTGATAGAAAAACCAAATCGGGAATAAAAAGTCATTGATAAGAAATTCTGTGATATGGGTTAGAACATAAGAAAATGGGAGTCTGCAAAAAGCCGATCGGCCCACACAAGGCAGATCCCTGTTATGGGATTAAGGGGAGGAAGACCGTTTTTCTGGACCCCCTTCTCCCTAATGTTGAGCCCCACTAGTTTTGAGATTATAAGACGTTCGGCCCATTAGTTTGGCGCTGTTAACACCTTTCGCCCCATTTCGTTGTCAATTTTAAGACCTTTCGTGCCATTTAGGTGTCGATTATCTCCTGGCGAGCGATAGCGAGCCTGCAATTTTAGGAGGAACCGGCCTTTGGCCGGGAAATTTTTCTACCGAAAAATGTACAAATTTATCTTGAAGGGGGGTCTAGGGGATGTTTTTCTAAGCTTGATGGAGGGCTAGAGAGGAAACTAAACAAACATATGAATAAATGAATTAATAGACCAAACAAACGGCCAGTCTCCCCTTAAATATATATTCCCAGAATATTTACATATATTGTATATCCGTCTGCTCATAGTGGCTGAAATCGATGCTTCCACCACAAAAGAGGCTGTTTACAGTAGGCCCCTATAGGTTTTATTTCAAAATCTGAGTATGTAAAAATACGTACCGTACATAATATATCACATATATTTATAATAACGGAATATTTTGACATGAATCAATCAGTTTTCTTTTGACACACGTTCAGTGAAATCCTTAAAATACTTAAACTCTCTCTCTCCCTCTCGAAAATCTGCGCATTCACTGGGTGGCTCGGAAGTGTTTCGTTCAATTCTTAATGTCTCAAACCCAAGGTGATATTATTTTGTGTCGCAGCCTAATGTATAATATTGGAGGTAATAAACTACAATAACACAAATACTTATCATTTATACAGTCAAAACATGGTTGCGTAGCCTAAAAACACCAAGAAAATTTAATGTGATAAACAGATAGTCAACCACTTATTGGTTCGAAACGTGTGTTCGTGCGTGTGTGGCCTCGTGATAATTAAGAGTTGGATGCCGTCCAGAAAGGATCCGATACAAATCTTCGGCCCGACGCAGGTGGGCGGAGATGCGTGGTTTCCGAATGTACAAATAAATGCAGTAACTATCAAATAGCACGGCAGGCGTACTTTAGGTACTATCAACTACAAAACTTCGTTCCCCTAACCAGCCACTGTGTGAATCCGAAACACCTTGGGATCGAAAATACGAAGCATTTATTGGGGGTAAATTTCACTTTTCTCATATGCTTCTTATTCGAACCCCAGGTGTTTCGGATTTACACATTGGCTGTTTGGGGGGTGGGGGGGGGGGGGGCGAACTTTTGTCGTTGAATCTTTGAACCTTTAAAACCAAGCTTTGAAGCATTTGGGCTATAATAAAGCATTATATTGTCTCGCTTACTTTCGATACTGTTTCAAAGGGGTACGACACCATTTATGTTCTTGACTGAACATATGACAAGGGTCGAGTCACACCAAACCCACAAATAGAAATGTTCTTTTGGAAACAGTGAGAATAAAGACGATATGCGCCGCAAGCAGTCCGACGCAAATTCCCCGACTGAAAAGATGTTCTCACTGCAGACGGATTGCGATGTTTAGATAGTGTCGGTATTAATAATAATAATAATAATAATAATAATTATTATTATTATAGACTAATGTAGGCGAGTTGCGCAGAAGAGCCATACAGGCCATTAATAGGGGCACATTTACCAGTGAGTAGAATGGACGTAAAACAAAGATATCATGACATTTTTCTAGTGTATATTAATTCACTCTAACTTGTAAATTTTGAGTGATCTTAACAGTGTTATTAAACATCGTGTTGCTTTTATCATGTAAAGCATGCTATCGTTATCTATCATTTCGAAGATGGTGTAGCTAATTATGTTGTTAATTATGGTGTAGGTAATTATGGTGTTAATTATGGTGTAGCTAATTATGTTGTTAATTATGAAAACTTGGCAGGATTATAACACAGAAACATAGTAGTTACATATTTGTCCATTAACCCCTTCTTTACCGAGATTTCTTTTCAGTTTTATTCTAGCTATATTTAGACGATTTTGTGCAGTTTAAGAAGGCTCTGTGGTAGTACAAAGGGTTTAATGAGATAGTTCGAAGCTTCTTAATTGCTAGTTACCCTTTTTCAACTTATTAAAATCGTCAAATAGTTGCCAAAATACAATGATAAGGATGTCACCGATACAGAAGGGGTTAACTACCGATATATCAGTTGCTAAATGATTCAATTAAACATCAGCTGAAATAAAACCAACTATAATATGCATGTAAACACCGATTACCGTATTTCGTCACCTATACCATAATACATTATTCTATCCACCTATAGTCACCCATAACTCTACCTACATTAGATGGGAATCCCGTGTCCGATTACCTGACAATACCCCCAGATAGTAGGCTACAGTAAACGCATTTCAGTTAACTCACCTTCATCACTGCCCATCTCCTCTGCAACTTTCTTCCATAGCTGCCCCAGGGTATTCCTGTTCCCATGTTTAGGGTGTGTCTTGTCGTAAATGGCAATACGGCTCTGTACCACCACAATCAAATGTTCGTCGTCCATGGTAGCTACATAACTACGGATACCTCGGACACACAGCTCCTCACAACGTTGAAAGAAAACTGAATAACAAGGTGTGCACTGCGGCGTTCAAGGATAATAGAAGTAAGGATAGAGCTCATAAAGGAGCTCCCAATTGATCCCTAGTCTTGACCAAGCACCCCTGAAGATGGCTCTGCCATCGGTGGTACATCGTCTGCACACTTACAAATGTCACTGGGAGCTGCCAGATGGCTTGGCGGCAGATACAAACATGGTATCAAAACAACACGGTCACAGGCTCACAGCTGTGTTGTTTATGGAAAATACAAGGCGGAAGCAAAGGAAGTTCATATATAACTTCTTTCCCAAAGATAAGGTGAAGTGCTTAGTCACAAGTAGAGGGTATCTACGAGTATACAGTATATAGTATACTCACATGCGAGTATACAGTATATCATAGCTGACTGAATACAAGATTTCAGAGACATCATCTTGGTAAATAGCTGACCCATGAATGCTGGCATTTGTATCATTACAGATGTTTGGGTATATATTAAGAAAACCACCCACCAATTTTCATGACAATTCCCGTGTTGTGTGAAGCAGCCACTTTTAAGATGACCAGTATAGCGGGGTTGGCCGTCTAACGTCTGATGCTCAACAATGTACAGATGTTTTAAATAATATACATACATAGCGTAATCAACTCACGTTGTATTATATGCCATTCACGTGATCGGTTAGCTTTAATGTAATTATTAAGACAGACCCTTAATTGTATGTTCTTAGTTTGTGTGCAGTGTGAGGTTGGAATTGCTTGCTTATAGAATATTATTCATAAATACACAGAAAAACAATACACGGTAGTGGAGAAATTCCCCTAACATTGTATTGTGCTGCAGTGGTCGCCCTGACTGTAGGCTAAACATGCAACATCGAGAGAAAATATATTTATAAACACGCACAACATGAGACAAAAGATGTGCTCCACACTTGATAATGTTGTTGCTGAAGGGATGTGTAGCCTATTTATTAGTGTATGACGTGTATGGGTAGAGCTGCAGAAACATATATTACTCGAGAGATAGTCACTGGGATGATTGCTGTGGTTGTCTCGCATATTCCTTCGTGAGAGATAATTGCGTATCGGTATGTCTTTATTTACTCCTCACCAATTAAGCAGTGCAAGTAATATGAGGACCTGTATGATTCACAGTGTGTGTGTGTTTGATTATTTACTTTTCAGTAAACGTACGAACAATATGGGGAACATATATGGACGAAATCCATACAGGTAGGCCTACTGATACAAATTTAAATGTAAGGAACAAAATCAATACAAGATATAGACGTTGAGTAACCTACAGTACACATATAACAAATGTATTATATTATATAAAGTATTTTATACAGAAAAAGGTAAACATGTTGCACAAATACTAGATTGTATAGGCTACATGGAATGTTGCACAATATATTTAGTTGTACTATATGGACTATAAGGTAGGACAATAATGATAATGACAATATGGGGATCACAATTAAAAATCATGAGTGACAACAGTATCCTACTATTTAGATATAGGCCTATAAGAGCTATTATGGAATGTGAAAAATTATGAGATATTGAGTATTGCAAGTGGTAGCGTATAGATATTAGAAACTATATAGTTATAGCTCGAATATAACTGTTTTCTAAAGAACGATACATCCTCTATTGAGGGGTATAAACTGTATAGTTACTGTTCGAAATAAACGTTCTCTATTGGAGGGTGCTTGACGATAGATGGAGTAAGTATCAGGGGCCTACAACCAAAAGCAGAGAGTCGCCTCTCCTTTTATACTCTCCTTGGCGGCGTTGGAATCCGGCATGCTTCGGACCACCAGTGTGAACGCTTCACCTGGTTTATGAAACACTTAAGGGGAGACAGGCCGTTTTTCTGGTCCCCCTTCTTTCTCGTGTTTAGCCCAATTTTTTTCAGGTTTTATGACGTTCGGTCCATTAGTTTGGCGATTTTAATACCTTTCACCCCATTTCATTGTCAATTTTAAGGCCTTTCGTGCCATTTAGGTGTCTATTTTTTCCTGGCGAGCGATAGCGAGCCTGAAATTTAAAGATGAAGTGGTCTTTGGCCAGGACATTTTTTTACCGAAAAATGTACAAATGTTTATTTATCTAGGGGGCGTATCTAAGATTGATGGAGGTCTAGCGAGGACACTAAGAAATATAGGAATATATGAATGAATAGACCAAAACAAATTATGCAAAAAAGGCCAGTCTCCCCTTAATAAGTTGTTACCTGATTTTTTTTTTCCCGACGGTTATGGTCAAATGATTTGCTTCGGAATATGTCTGGTTCCGGTGACTCTACCCTTGGCATGGATATTAGCAAAGTGATATGATAGTATGTTTAGCTCTATCAAGTTTTTCCTATTCATTCATATACAAACTTGAACAAAGTGAAATATATATTTTGAAATACGTACAGTCTACGACAAAACTGCTGTCATGGCCTGAGGCAATGTGTTAGTTCACTTATCTTTTAATAGATGGCCCTTTAATCGCTTCTAATAAAAGGGGCGGGGTTAATATAAAGGTTGGAAGGAGGAGGAGTCAAACGTGTGTGTGTGTGTGTGTGTGTGTTCTAGAACAGCACGCAGAATAACTTTATTTTAACATAACACACAGGCTATATTATTAGATTAGCCCATGCCGGATCACAAATAAGTAACACACATCAGGTGTTGCGTTATTTATGGAATTTAATATACAGACAATCAAGTTTCTATCCTTCGCCCTTCCCATTCCCCCCTCCTCCCCTTCTCTCTGCTGCCTTCCCTTATCTCCCTCCTTCTCTCTTTTTCCCTCCCCCTTCTCTCTCCTAACCGAATATATAATTTTCCTCATCGTCGTGTTCAAAGCTGTCCATAAAAATGACTTTGGTGTTTTAATAATACTGTTCTGTTTACCTTTACTGATTCTCAATTATTAACTCGTATTCTATTCTTTACCTTATACAATGCGTTATAGAAAATAAATATATATCATCCGTTGCAAAACACTCAAAGTTGCCAACCTTGGCGTCCTGGTTAGTGTAAACAATCGTATAAATATATAAGTAATTGAAACGGGATGTTACAATCCACGCATCAAGACAAGTTGGATCACATTGTAATCTAGCTTGGACCAAATTATAACCAAATATATATATCATAAAGACAAGATAATATCGGCTCAGTTAGAGAAAACACTTTAGATGAGCCGAAACGTGTTTCTTTGTAATAAAAACAAATTTTGATATTAGAGTAAATCTGTTTTTCTTCCATACCACTATTCACAGCACTGTGGTTGACCAATTCATAATCTACCCAAACATGTAATATGACACGCTATGATTATTGCATTATACTTTTCTCAGTGGATTCTTAATTACTAGCTTAATTACTGTGGCTTCCCATTATCAGTAAACAGTTCGGCGCTACCCATTGTAATGATTTACTATAAAGTAGGTTATCGAATTGAACAATTAACGATAATCCAAGCAATCTGGTTATGTTGTTTTAAAGTTGATATAAATTGTTTAGGCTTTTATGTTTTTACTTCAAATTGTTTAAACTATCGTCCAAACATAATTAAAAGTATACTATAGCTCTGTGTATGTTACCTTGAATGTAATTTAATATGTATTATTTCACCATCATTATGTTACGGTGAACATTGGAAACACATACACATTATATAATATATATAAAGGGTTCTTAAATGTAAACATTTACAATTTATATTTATTCAATCAATATGATCTCCACCCACAAGCTGCATCAACTACCTCCTGTATTCTCGTTGGAGCTGATTTAAACATTTTCCAACTTATATTAGGGCGGCGACGGATTCCCCCCCCCCCCCCCCCCCGATCCCACTCCTCCCGCCCTTTCCAATCCTAACCTGGACCACATTCCACTCCATGACATGATGGCCCACAAATTCTCTATTGGGTTCATGTCACACACCCTTGTGGACCAGCTAAACCCCAGATGGGGTCAGGTCAGGTGAAAGTATTCAAGGATAAGCCTTTACAGCGGCACCTCGTAGCTACTTTCTACTTTTCCTATTTTCTGAAGAGTGTAGAGAGGGGAGAAGGGGTGTTGGAGCGAGACGAAGTTGTTGTAGTGGCTTTGTTATGTGTGTTATTAGTCTGTATAGGTCGTAAGGCTCAGGATGGCCATGGCACGCACTGAAGACAGCAGCATTGCCTCAATAATGCTAATACATTTTCTAGTTTGCCTGGACCAGTGTGTGTGTGTGTGTGTGTGTGTGTGTGTGTGTGTGTGTGCGTTTTATGTTATCATATGTGAGTGATTTGTGCCCATTACGTTGTATGTGATCATGTGTGTGATGTGCGTTTTATGTTATCGGGTGTGAGTGTGTGTGTGTGTGTTTTGTATCCTGTGTGAGTGTGGGTGTGGGTGGGTTGGTGCTTGCATGTGATGGACAGAGGAGAGCGGTTGAAGCTCCGTCTCCCCAAACATTACAGATTGTGGAGGTCATAAGTATATGTATTATTCAACTTATTCCTTAATTAAGCCAACACAAATAACTTGAATCCTAAGTGTTATTGTTACACTAACTTAATATATATACAAACAAATATAGATGTGTTCTTCGGGAATCGTAGCTTAAATAGGAATAGGATAACTAGCGAGGCAGCGAGCAATAGGTGTTGTTCGCTGCCTCGCTAGTTATCCTATTCCTAATCAATATATGTTTGTTATTTTCGTCATCCCTAACATTTATTATGTATATGTAAATTCAAAACAATCGCATAGTATTAATCTGCGTATTTTAGAGGGTATCATTTACGTCTTTGAGAGAGAGAGAGAGAGAGAGAGAGAGAGAGAGAGAGAGAGAGAGAGAGAGAGAGAGAGAGAGCGAGAGCGAGAGGTGGGAGGGAGGGGAGAGAAAGCGGGTGAAGAAGGAGAGTTGGGGTGAAAGGGAGAGGGGGAGGAGGGGGGAATGGGAAGTGTAAAGGATATAAACTTGATTGTCTGTATATTAAATTCCATAAATAACGCAACACCTGATGTATGTTACTTATTTGTGATCCAGCATGAGCTAATCTCATAATATAGCCTGTGTGTTATGTTAAAATAAACTTATTCTGCGTGCTGTTCTAGAACACACACACACACACACACGTTTGACTCCTCCTCCTTCCAACCTCTATATTAACCCCGCCCCTTTTATTAGAAGCGATTAAAGGGCCATCTATTAAAAGATAAGTGAACTAACACATTGCCTCAGGCCATGACAGCAGTTCTGTTGTAGACTGTACATTACTAACCTAATAATAGAGCTTTCACCTCGAATAACCTGAAGAACAAACCAAATGAAGAGGACAAAATTAATGTAACTCTCGGACCTTCTGCCACCACCAGGGGTTCTCCAACTGCAGCTGCTGGATCCTCCCGTGGGAAAGGTAAGTCTGTGTCCCGAGAAGGTAAGTCTGTGTCGATTGTGGGCGACTCCATGGTAAGACATTTAGTTAGGGCTACCCGCACTAAACTTAGGAAGGTTGTGTGTCTGCCTGGCCATGGAGTTGGGAGGGTTTTAGAGAAGATGGACCACATCTTGGAAGATAGTGGAGATAACCCCATTATCTGTCTCAGTGCCGGGAGTAACGATGTTGGTAAGGGTAGAAGTGAGGAACTGCTGCAGCAGTATCGGGATGTGTTAGATAAGGTTAGGGTGAAGGGAGGGATCCCTGTAGTACATTGTATCCTACCCAAAAGAGGAGTTACCAAGGAATGGACATCCAGGGCGATTGGTGTCAATTGCCGGTTGGAGAAATATTACAAAGAAAAAGCAATACCATTCATTGATAACTGGGATACTTTCTATGGGAGAGATAGGATGTACGCAAGGGATGGGGTTCATCTTTCACGGTTAGGGGTTTCCACATTAGCTAGTTCTTTAGATAGGGTGGTTGTGGGGTTTTGAACAGAAATATTGAGAGTGTAAATGAGAGGTTAAATGGAACAATTTTAGCGTCAGGCGAAAGCGATAAGGATATTCAGTTTCATGCTAAAAATGATGACTATATTGCTAATGATAGTAGTGATGGTGCAACGGAAGATGGAAATGTCGTTAGACAATGCTATTATGATAGCATTGACTGCAGTGAAATCGAAGAACATAATAAGTTACTTAAAAACTATAGACAATTAGTTACAAAAAATAGTAATAAGTTGAGGGTATATTATACAAATTGTAGAAGTTTATGTAACAAAATGGATCAGCTTAGGGCAATTGTTAGCAAGGAAAATATAGACATTGTAGCGATTACAGAAACCTGGATAACTACTGACTCTAGACATCTATTAGCAGAATTTCATATGCCAGGATACAATTTATTTAAATATGACAGAACAGACAGAAGGGGAGGTGGAGTTGCAATTTATGTCAGGGATACTTTAAAATGTTGCCTTAGATCAGATATTAAAACAAATCGCGAAAATGAAAGTGTGTGGGTAGAGATTAGCGGGGAAGGTGAGACAATTATTTTGGGAACCATATATAGGGCACCCTGTCTTTGTCGAAATTTAGGCAAATTATTATGGGAAGAAATCAGTAAGGCTTCTCAGAATAATTATGTTTGCATTTTAGGCGACTTTAATCTTCCAGGCATAGACTGGGTTAATCAAAATAGCAATAACGAATCCGAAGATTTTCTTGAAGTAGTACTAGACAACTTTCTCTTTCAATTTGTAAATTCGCCAACTAGAGGATATAATATTCTTGACCTAGTTCTTAGCAACAGAGAAAATTGGATAACAAATTTAGAAGTGGGCGACCAGCTAGGGAACAGTGACCATAAATCAATATATTTATCTATAGAATTAAATCATAAACCAAAGGAAAATAAGGTTCTTATCCCTGACCAATTTTAGGGGATTAAAACGATCACTCAGAATTAAAGGGGAGGCAGGAGATTTAGATCAAGTAAGCCGATTAGTTCCAGCAGAACAGAGAGGTCAGGGCCAGGTGGGTCACACAGCTGAGATAGTTAGACAACCAACTGAAAATTTAAATTGCGTGTATAATCAGTTCATCTCTGCCTTACAGAGCGACCAAGATAAATATATACCAAAAAGAAAATTTAGATCACATACAAACCAACCAAAATGGATGACAAATAAATTAGTAGATCTTATAGGTAGAAAGAGAGGTGTATACAGAAAAATACAGAAAGGCGAAATCCACCTTATAGGATATCACCATAACTTGTCGAGGCAGGTAAAGAAGGAAATTAGGAAGGAAAAAGAAACTACGAAATCAAGGTAGCAAATGAATCTAAAAACAACCCTAAAGCATTTTATCAATTGTATAAATCTAAGGTAAAGGATACAGTAGGGCCTCTTAAGAATGTGATAGGTGAGATTACAGATGATGAGTTAGAAATGTGCAATCTAAATAGTCATTTCCTTTCTGTTTTTACAAACGAAAATTTAGATCAAGTTCCAGTAGTCAACCAAGTTTTTAACGGTAGTATAGACGAAATATTAAGCACAGTTCAGGTCACTAGTGACGAAGTAATTAAGGAAATAGATAGACTAAAACCCCAGAAATCTCCAGGTCCAGATGAGGTGTATGCTAGGGTATTAAAAGAATGCAAGGACGAATTAAGTTACCCATTAACTCACCTATTTAATAATTCACTAGCTTTAGGCTTAGTTCCTGATTCATGGAAGCTCGCAAATATAATTCCGATATTTAAAAAAGGTGATAAATCCATAGCATCAAATTACCGTCCTATTAGTCTCACATCAATTATAGGGAAATTGCTAGAATCAATTATTGCCAGGAAAATTAGAAATCACTTAGATATGTTCAAGTTAATAAATCCCTCTCAACATGGTTTCACTCCAGGACGATCCTGCCTAACAAATTTACTCAGTTTTTTCTCCGAGGTTTATGAAGCGGTAGATAACGACAAGTCATATGATATAGTTTACTTAGACTTCATTAAGGCCTTTGATAAAGTTCCACATGAAAGGCTGTTAAGGAAGATAGAAGGACATGGTATTGGGGGGATGCTACTCAAGTGGATTAAGTCATGGCTGATTGGTAGGAAACAGAGAGTTAGTATAAATGGTGTAAAATCGGACTGGGGATTAGTTAAAAGTGGAGTCCCCCAAGGGTCGGTTTTGGGGCCCCTTCTGTTCATTATCTACACAAATGATCTTGACTCGGGCATAAAGAGTAGGATCAGTAAATTTGCTGATGATACTAAAATGGGTAGGATAATAGAGTCAGCTAGCGACAGGGAATGTCTTCAAAATGATCTCGATCACTTGCACGAGTGGTCCATAAATTGGCAGATGAGTTTCAATATAGACAAATGTAAGGTATTAAGGATTGGAAAGCGTAATTTAGATGCTAAATACAAACTAGACAATGTAGAATTGGATAACTCAGAGTGTGAGAAGGATCTGGGGGTGCTCATTAGTAATGATCTGAAACCCAGAAAACAGTGTATAAGTGTTAGGAATAAGGCAAATAGAATTCTAGGATTCATATCTAGGAGTGTTAGCAACAGGACTGCTGAAGTTTTCTTAAAACTATACTTAGCTCTAGTAAGACCCCATTTAGACTATGCTGTTCAATTTTGGTGCCCTTATTATAGAATGGATATCGACCCTTTAGAGGCAGTCCAAAGAAGAATTACCAAAAAGATACATAATATTAGAAATTTATCGTATGAGGAGAGGTTGAAAGTCTTAGGCCCGCACTCACTAGAGAGACGAAGATGTAGGGGAAACATGATAGAGGTATTTAAATGGATAAAAGGTTTAAATAAGGGCGATATAGATGAGGTATTAAAGCTAAAGAACGGCGACATAACCCGCTCAAATGGTTTCAAGTTAGATAAGTTAAGATTTAGGAAAGATATAGGAAAGCACTGGTTTGGAAATAGAGTTGTTAACAGGTGGAATGCACTGCCCAGAACAGTAATTAGCTCAGAAACAGTTGAAAGCTTTAAGCATAAGTTGGATTCCCATATGGGTGATATGGGCTGGGTGTGAATGGGAGCTGCTTCATGTGGGCCGCATGGCCATATGCAGTTTCCCGCGATCTTATGACCTTATGTTGTTATGTAATTGGGGTTGGTTGTGACAGGGTGTGACCTTGTGTGGGCCGATCGGCTTTTTGCAAACTCCCATTTTCTTATGTTCTTCTTATGTTCTTATGTTGCAAAGGAAAAACTAAAGACAATCCAAACTGCAGATGACTAGAAACCTTGAATCGTAAACCTGATGAATTGTTTGGCAAATTATTATCATTCAAGTGATGTTTCCAAATTACGTGTTTGTCAGCGTATTGATACTTAGTGTTAATTATCAGGGCTATTTAATGGGTGATGCTAATAATTATTGCATATATATATATACTGTATAGTATATATATATATTCCTTTTCCTAGCCCTTTGGTTTTCAGATCCCACGGATTCAAACAAGCGATGTGTTTGAGAACCTTTGATCGCGAGCTTAGTCGTATATCATTTCGAAACAAACTGCACCGATAATATTAACTAATATGAAGCTATACTATTTATAAAGTGACATAATGTTCATATAATTCTAAGTTGCCAGACCAATAGTTGGCGAAACAAACTGTGTGAGTGCTATATAGAGAGAGCGAGAGCTACAGAGTTCATGATAGGTTGTGAATTGTTGACAAAGGACAGCGGTATGGCCATTGTGAAGGCAATAGAAAATATACTCATGAAAGAGAACAGGACATCAAAGTGGAAATAGGAGAATGGACCAATACGATATCGATTGTAACGTGGCACGTGGATGGAGATTAAATAGGGCAACCATTGTTTTTCATTTTGTATTAACCTGGCAAATGTGCACTTAAAGAGCTAGAGAACTTTACATCGAGCTGATTGATCGATGGTTTTATGAAGTATGTGAAGTATATTTCGTGTGTTCATTTTTACAAATGAAAACTGTTATTCGAACACATTACCATCAGTTAATCAGCTCGAAGTAGAGTACCGAGCTCAAAGTAACCAAATGCAAATTCGCCAGGCTAAAAAAGGGACTTTGATGCAGAAAATATCTTAGGATTCTCTTTGTTGAAAATCAATTGTATGTATAAAAATAAGATTAATCTAGAAAAGGCATTGCTTCCAAAAATAAAACAATCCCAAAATAAATCCACATTAAAACAAAATTAATAATAATACAAAACATAACATCAACATATATTAAGCACAGATGGACCTTTCTTATGAGAACAGTGCCTGACATTAGACAGATGCTCCAACCGCTGGAAGAAGCAATCAAAGGAACATTCATACCGGCCTTAACAGATATGGAAGGCGTCACGCAAGAGCTACGAGATCTATTAGCTCTTCCGCCAAGGTTCGGAGGTATGGGGATCATAAACCCAGTGGAGGCGGCACCACATGAGTACCAAAATTCCCTTAAACTTACTACGTCTCTGACAGAAAAAATACGGGAGCAAAATGAAAATGATGAGGTGGACGAAGAGGAACAACGAAATGCAAGACAGGAAATTACAAAGAGCAGAGAAGAGAGACAGAAACATAGCCTAGAACAAATTAAGACCAGATGTAGGGAAGAACTGAAAATGAGAGTTGAGATGGCACAAGACACGGGGGCTTCAAATTGGCTCACATCATTACCAATAAAGGAGAAAGGCTTCAGCTTAAATAAACAAGAATTCAATGATGCCGTAGCCTTGAGGTATGGGTGGCCAGTTTCGAACCTGCCGCTGAAATGTGCATGCGGTGAAATAAACAACCCAGACCACTGTATGACCTGTAAGAAAGGAGGATTCATCTGTATCCGGCATGATGAAGTACGAGACATCACTGCACAAATGCTGGACGAGGTGTGCCATGATGTCAGAATCGAACCGGAACTTCTGCCTATGGACGGACAGCGCTTGGCCCACAATACTGCAAATACTTCAAATGAAGCAAGAGTGGACGTAAGTGCTCGAGGTTTTTGGACGAGGGGACAACGGGCTTTTTTCGACATCAGAATCTTCAACCCAAGAGCACAAACATATCGTGAGCGAGGACACAAGGCGGCATACTTGAGAAACGAAAGTGAGAAAAAACGCGCTTATGAAGAAAGAATTTTGAACAGGTATCAAGGAAGCTTTACTCCTCTGGTCTTCTCATCGTCGGGAGGTATAGGACCTTCTGCAAGTGTCTTCTATGCCAGATTAGCTGAACAAATATCAGAGAAAAAGCGCCAGCATAGAAGCCAAGTCATAACTTGGATGAGATGCCGGCTCTCTTTCTCTCTTCTCAGGTCTGCACTCCTATGTCTCAGGGGTACAAGGTCCTCCCCGCTACAGAGGACAAGAGTGAGAGACTTGGACTTTTAAATGGTCGTGGCGGAGGGACGAATTGGGGAACAACTAGGTTGATTGTAGGGAGGTACTGGTACAATAAGATAAACTACAATGTAACTAGAATAAGATAGATTGTACACCACTTTGTAACTGTCACCTTAATAATAAAAAATAAAAAAACATATAGGACCGCATGCCGTATGTGCGAAGTTACAAATGATGAATTACAAATGTATAATACAGTATTTCGAATAGCATTTTAGTATCAGTTTTTACTGTTGGGGGTATGAACCCTTTACCTACTGACCAGACCTACAAAATTAAAACGCGAATTTTCTAAAAGCCATTAGTATCGACGCAGACGATGCCACACTTGGAAACAATATTTTAAAAATTAAGTAAACATCTGATCCTGACTAAACTTTGCCACAAGCTTTTAAAACAATTTAAAAGGAAGCTTTAGATATTCGTCGGGGAAAACCAGCTCTAAAATTTAGATTTTGTTTGTATAATCCTGCCAACCAGTTCCAGTAAATCTACCATTCACCTATACGAGGGGTAAAGACAGTTAACCCATTCAATACCATGACTTTTTCACATTGTATTTTCGCTGATGTTGGACGATTGTATGCAGTCTGAGATGAACCTGTGTTATTCAGATGTTTATTGTGAGAATAAGTAATCCTTTGTGTCCTAAACTTAAATTACAAACTAAAGATAATCGTCTAAGGGTAACCAAAGTAAGACGAATATTACGTCATCGTGCTGAAATTGTTAAAAGGGGATGGCAACCTGATATTCCGAAAACATACTGGATAATGAAGTTCCCACACCCATCCACCAGGGAAATTAATACTATAATTAGCAAGAAGTACGGAGATATCAAGCTAATTAAGTCAGGGCAATTTATCCCACCCTTTATTCGGGCAGGTTTATAATAGTAGGTAGCAATTCGTTTAAACGAATGGTAGATTTTTCCATTTATTTATTATTTTGTTTTAGTTGCCTCCCTAGACCTCCATCAAACTTTAAAAAAAAACATCAATCAGATCCCCCTTCTAGATTAATTTGTAAATTTTTCGGTAGAAAAATTTCTCGGCCGAAGGCCGGTTACTCTTAAGATTACAGGCTCGCTATCGCTCGCCAGGAAAAAATCGAAACCTAAATGGCACGAAAGGTCTTAAAATTGACAACGAAATAGGGCAAAAGGTATTAAAATCGCCAAACTAATGAGCCGAACGTCATCAAATCTGAAAACTATTGGGGGTAAGCATGAGGGAGAAGGGTGACCAGAAAAACAGCCCATGTCCCCTTAAGTGAGTAAGAATATAATAATTTTTCTGCAAAAGTGCAATATCTTTCTACGATTATGCATCCAATAACAACGGAAGGATGAAGAGCATACAACTGATATCAATCTATATAATATTTTCGATTGTCTGTCTGTGTGTGTGTGTGTGTTCTTAATAGGCGGCCGCAGTTTTGGACCTGGGGAGCTGAAACTTTGCATATGGGTGTCAATTGACCTGGGTCAGGTCATAGAGGGAGCGAGGCCACGATCAGAGATCGTTTCGAGGCCGAAATTGAAAAAAAAAAAAAAAAAAAAAAATTGCCGTTTGGGGCAGAAGGAGGCCTCCGATCGAAAAGGTGTATGGAACGAAAGTTGTTCGCAGCCCACCCAAAATAGGGGTACGGATGAGGTCAGATCCAAAATCGGAGGTCATTTAGCGGCCGAAATCGAGGTCGCCGTTTAATGAGGCACAGGGAGGTCGAGGCCGGTGATTAAGCTAGAGCGTTCATACTTGGTATGCATAGTAAGGGGGTCCCTAGGCAGGTTTTAGTGAACAAATATAATTCCCCAGGGTGAAAGGGACGGAGAAAATGGGCGCGAAATCGGAAACATCGCTTTTAGTTTTAAAAAAAATGTCCGTTTGGGGCAAAAGGAGGCCTCCGATCGAAAAGGTGTATAGAACGAAAGTTGTTCGCAGCCCCCCAAAACGGGGATACGGATGAGGTCAGATCCAAAATCGGAGGTCATTTAGCGGCCGAAATCGAGGTCGCCGTTTAATGAGTGTGCGCACAGGGTACAAAGGAGTACAAAGGAAATCAAGCAACAACAGATCTAGTGACCCTTCTAGGTTGCTTGTCCTCCAAAACACTGAGGATCAAGTGTCCAAACAGTGGTTTAGAGTGGGTAAGGGAACATTGGAAAGGGAAATACTGCCCTGGAACTAATGTCCGTGGCAGGATTAGGAAGTTAGTAGGGGACAGATGGGTTAGTAACTGAGGGGGGGATAAAATAAAGTTATTCATTTACAAACGCAGTCAGTCGCGGGTTTGATGCGAGATATTTGTCTAGGCGGAGTTTAAATGAATCAACGGTGATGCAGTCTATAACGTTTCGGGGAAGCCCATTCCACAAGTTGACAACTCGATTGAAGAAGAAATTCTTAGATTCGTGTGAGTTAAAAGATTTACCAATAATTTTGCAACCGTTTCCCCGCGTGTAATTAGATTGGTCGATAGTGAAGTACTTACTACAGTTCATATTGTCGATGCCTTTGATGATTTTGAACACTTGAATTAAGTCACCTCTTAATCTGCGCTGGGTTAAAGGAAATAGATTTAATTCTCTAAGACGCTCTTCGTATGGTTTGTTCTTTAGGCTAGGTATCATTTTGGTAACTCTACGTTGAACTCGTTCTAGCTTGTTTATATCTTTTTGGTAATAAGGGCACCAGGATTGAACGCAGTATTCCAGAAGAGGGCGGACTAATGAATTGTAAAGGGTTAGGATAACTTCTTTGGATTTATGCTCAAATGACCTGCCTATAAAGCCAATTATTTTGTTTGCCTTCTTAACAACTTCTGAACATTGTTGACTCGGTTTTAGGTTACTCGATATTGTTACTCCCAGATCGGTTTCTCTGTTTACATTCTTAAGCTGAGTGCCATTCATCGAATAGTTTGCTTTCTCATTTAGGTATCCGATATGTAGTACTTTACATTTATCCGCATTGAAACTCATTTGCCAAATTTGGGCCCAACATGACAATTTATCTAGATTGTGTTGCATATCGTCAACTTGTTCTTTTGAGAGTACGCTATTTGCAATTTTTGTATCGTCAGCAAATTTTGAGATTGTACAGGTGAGACCCTCATCTATGTCGTTGATGTAAATTAGAAAGAGAATTGGTCCTAGTACCGATCCCTGGGGTACCCCGCTACTTACATTGGTCCATTTTGATGCCTTACCGTTTATGACTACTCTTTGCTTTCTGTCGCTGAGCCAATTTTCTATCCATTTCAACACACCGTCTTGTATTCCATGCGCTTTTAGTTTTAGCAGTAAACGTTTGTGGGGAACTTTGTCAAAGGCCTTTTGAAAATCAAGGTATATAATATCTACAGCTTTACTCTCATCGTAGAGGTTGAGGATATCGTGGAAGAAGTCTAAGGTTTGTTAAACAGGAACGTTTTTTACGAAAGCCGTGTTGAGTATCTTTAAGTATGTTATTTTCCTCTAAGTGATTTACGAGTCTGTCTCGTATGACCGTTTCTAGCATTTTACATACAACTGAGGTTAAGCTAATTGGACGATAGTTACTGGGTAGGGATTTGCTGCCTTTTTTGAATATCGGTGTTACGTTGGCTAGCTTCCACTGATCGGGCATAGTTCCAGACTGCAAGGATTTATTGAATAGTAATGTCAGTGGTTTAGAGAGCTCATCCTTAGCTTCCTTTAGTGCGTAGTAGTGCGTAGTAGTGCGTAGGGTGCGTAGTAGGTAGTAGTAGTATTGTGATGATTGTGGTAGTAGTGATTGATGATGTTGATTATGGTAGTAGTAGTGGTGGTAGTAGTGATGGTGATTATGGTGATTACCCGGTTGCCCGGTTACTCCTGCTAGTACTTGATATTAATGGCCATAGTGATAGGAATGATGGGTATGACTGGAGCTGGTATCACACGAGAGCTACTGTATAATCGTGAACACTGGGTAGCAAAACAATTCTGGCATAATTTCTAGGATAGTATGCACTGGTATAGGAAACTAAGCGTATAATTACTGTAGGTGGCTGACTCATTTTAACTGTTTGCCTCATACGCTGCCAGACCCGTGTTGAGGATAAATGTTGATGGAAAAACCGCTCGTGTGATACCGACTTTAGGTCATGTTAGGAGCGGAGGAAACAGCGACAGGTAGTACGATTATGATGATATATAGATGGGGTGAGTGTAGCAGGGTGAAGATAGTTGCTGATCTCTCTCTCTCTCTCTCTCTCTGTCCTACTTTTTATCACGCATTTTCATTCACTCTCCTTCACACACACACACACACACACACACACACACATAAAAAAACCACTCCAACAGCTTCCTCTCTCTCTAACACCCCTTCTCCCCTCTCTACACTTTTCAGAAAAATAGGAAAAGTAGAATGTAGAAACGAGGTGCCGTTGTAAAGGCAAGTTATCCCTCAATACCTTCACCTGACCTGACACCTCGCTTGGATCGTAAGGTCTGTGATCAGTGTATCTGTGTAAATCCATGTAAATCACCCCTCACACAGACTCACACACTCTCACTTCTCTCTCTCTCTCGCCTGGATTGGTTATCAGGATGGCAATTCAGTGATAGCAAACTTTCATCGGGAATCTAAAAAAATTACACAATTTCACTGAAGTTTTTAATCCATGGCGGCTTCGGTGAATAACTGAAGCCCTGACCACTAAAGCTAATCTAATTTAACACAAGCCTATCTTTAGCATTAGTTTGGCGATTTTAACATCTTTCGCCCCATTTCGTTGTCAATTTTAAGACCTTTCGAGCCATTTAGGTGTCGATTATTTCCTGGCGAGCGATAGCGATCCTGCAATTTTAAGATGAAACGGCCTTCAGCCGGGACATTTTTCTACCCAAAAATGTACACATTTATCTTGAAAGGGGGTCTAGGGGGTGTTTTTCTAAGCTTGATGGAGGTCTATTGAGGAAACTAAAAAAATATATGAATAAATTAATTAATAGCCCAAACAAACGGCCAGTCTCCCCGTAACCCAGCATCTATATTTTCATTTAATTTGCAAATCCCTTCAATGTTTGGATATTTAGAATTTGATAAAATTATGACAACTATTTCCTAATTTCCGTGCTTCTATACCTAATTTCGTCAAATGTATGCATACCATATATGTAAATATATAAGGCAAGATTGTTCACACTCAAGCCAAAAAAAAAAAAAAATTTTTTTATAATGGACAGTTACTTACAAAACCTTGCATAAACACCGTGATTTTAAGTATGGAAGAAAATAGTATGACTGAATAATAAATTAAATAGGTAATGCAGTAGTTATTACATTTGATTAATGAATGAATGGCTCTAAAGTCTTTTTACTTCCATATATATACTTTAATTAATTTCATTGATTGGGAATTGGGTTGTAGGAACGCTAAAAGCAGTAACAAGAAATAGGGTGGTCAGTATGGAAGTGAAGAAGTCCTTGCATGACAGTGTGGTAATCCCGACACTGACTTACGGAAGCGAAGCATGGACGTTGGTTGAGAGACTCAGACCAAGAGTGAGAGCAGTGGAAATGAATTACTTAAGGAGTGCGTGCGGAGTTACATGGAGGGATAGACAGACTAATGAGGAAGTAAGAAGGAGGTGTGGTGTGGAGGTAGATGTGCTGGAAAGTGTGAAAAGGAACAACTTGAGATGGTTCGGCCATATGGAACGTATGGAAAGTGAGAGAATGACTAAGAGGGTGTATGAGAGCGAGGTGGAGGGACAGAGAGGGATAGGTAGACCGAATGAGAGGTGGAAGGATGGAGTGAGGAAGTACATGAACGAAGGCGGTGCTGGTTGGGGGGAGAGGCGTCGACTGACTGGGGACAGAGGTGCATGGGGACGGTTCGTTCGTGGCCACCCCTTCGGGGATCACGGCGTCAGGCAATAGATAGATAGATAGATAGAATTAATTTAATTGGGGGTGTTTGGTGTTGTGGTGAAATTAATAAAATATATATTATCAGTAGGTTCAGGGATATTTGGTAGCGAGGCCGGTCTATAAGATCTGTGCCCCATGAATATTCCTTCCTCTCACTTAAACATTAGGCCTACCATAGCGCGGTTGGGAGTATGAACATGATTAGATCAATATCCAGTATTCCAGAATGGATAATAAGTCGTAGGCGTGTGCATAAACCTTTAACCGTCCTGGTGGTGTAATGGTTAAGGTGGCAAAATTCTGTGTGTGATAACCCGGGTTCGAATCCCGGTGGATCATATATACTTTAATTAATTTCATTGGGGGTATTTGGTGTTGTGGTGAAATTAATAAAATATAGAATATACAATGCAACAATATGTGGTCAACTGCACATGTGAAATATACTGTATGATATTCCCAATGATTCTTCTTCCCTTTATGAACACTTATTGCTCGTTTTCCTTACTTATCGCCCCGTTAAACTTTAGCCTCTTTCTCCTCGACACCGAAACGTCTTATAATTACACAAACGTCTTATAATTACACAAAACGTTCTTTTTCCCCTCTCTAATTCTTTAAACATTACCACTTTTCTCCCTCTTTTTCAGCTTCAGCGGCTATCATCACCATCTGTGTGAGTGTGTGTGTGTGTGTGTGTGTGTTCGGGGAGGTGTGTGTGTGCGTGTGCGTGTGCGTGTGCGTGTACGTGTGTGTATGTGTGTCTTTTTGTTTCTTCTATGTGCATAAGGGAGACAAAAGGCAAAACCGTCCGTAACAAGTGTCTCTCCCAAAGTTGAAGGTGTAACCAATTCAAATTTAGGGCGGTTAGTGGTCATTTTCATAATCATATTTATCTGTTTATTTATTATTCTTATTAGTATTAATTTTTGTATTAATTTTTGTTTTGGTGTATTGGAAAGAAGTGTGGTGTGCTTGTTTAGTGTAGTGAAATGAAGAGGAGGAAGAGGTGTTTGTTAGAGCTAGCTGTATTACTCTCTGTGAAGGTGAGACACAAACAAGAAACAGTGAGGGAGGACAGAAAAATGAAACAGGAGTTCCAGCAACACCTTATCAAATGCCTATGAAGCCTCCCCTAGGTATTGCCCTGCTCGTCTACAATCCCCCCAGCATAACAGTGTGTAATGTGTATGTATAAGAGAGAGAGAGAGAGAGAGAGAGATAATGAGTTGCATTTATATTTATATATCAACCGTAAAACATTAGCTTTCAAGTCTATACATTCTATGAATAGTGAAATAGTGGGCAACAAAGTATGGAATGAAATCAACAGATATCAATGGAAGGCAGCCCGTCACCACCATTGCTATTTATTTATAGCACACAAAGAAACATTTTGTGTCAAATTGGCAGGAGGAGGTTGCAGGCACCAGCCGAGCAAGGCGGTACTCCCAGGGAATCTTATAGGTAGCTGATAAGGATGGCTGGAACTCCTGTTTTTCCAGCTGGCTTCCTTTGCTGACCTATTCCGTGCCTCACAAACTTAGAGGGCAACTCCAGTTTGTCCTCCACAATCTATCAATGCTACGAACATATTAAATACTACACCATCTTCTCAAAAGAATGTTTTGTTTTTGAAAAACTACGACCAGCCTCGGAGTCCCCAGTGAGGAGGACCATATAAGCCCCCACCAACATGACCCTTGGTGACGAGTCCTCATTTATGTACTAGACCACTGACTGGTACTCTTACTATCAACTTCTGTAACATTCGTGGCCTTCTCTGAAATCTCCGTGTTAGGTGATTTCAATGTTCACCACTGCCAATGGCTCTCCTCTCGATTCACTAACCAACCAGGTGAACAAGCTTACATCATTCTGTTGGAATAGCTGCAGTTGTGAATTTAGTCTGTAACCCGTGTAACCAGCTCGATCACAATAATAAGGTGCTAGCATTCACGTTGTACATGCGAAACTAGTTTACTGCACCTCTGATGTCCGCCACTACAGATAAGGGGTTGGGTCGAGGCTGGTAAATAGCTACTCGTCCAATGTGGGATCGATCGTGGGCCTCCCGTGTTCGACTTTCTAACCCTACCGTTTACTCTATGCCGTATTTGTTTACTTTTGATAACGACCATACATTACAATCTGTTGGCAAAAACAAGGGTATTTTTTATGGCATGGTTGGATCATGATGAGGTACCAACACTAAATACAACACAAATTGAATCCCACTAATATTTCATCATATTATACCGGGAATCGTACTCGAGTCAGTAGTATTAAAAGTTGAGTGCTATGATCACTCAGCCACATCTGTTCTTGCTTGTATTTGCTTGTGTGCTCTGCCCTTTTCAGTATTCGAGGACCCTTTCTTTATTAAATTTTGGCTATTACTAGACGAGTGTATTCAGCATAGGAAGAAACATTGGAAATCAGAGTCTTAATTCAGATAGTTTTGACCTCTTTGAGGCCTATATATCCATCTTAACCCATACAATACCGGGGATATACAGTTATCATATTCTGGCAACTATTACACGATTTGTATTCAGCTCAGGAAGGACCTCTAACAATAAAGAGGTTTCAAACTACCTCAACCACTCCTATTAACTACCACAGATCCTTCCCAAGCTGCATATTATCATCTAAATATAGCTAAAATATAATACAGCACACGTCGCTGGTAATCAAAGGGTTACATTGAATGAAACCGTCTAATAATAGCCAAACTATGATGAAGAAACTCATCATCGTATTTCCAGGGGGTTCATTATGCAGGACTTATATCACTCTCATCCCCATATCGTCTCTAACCATCAACCGGGTCTTATCTATCTATCTATCTATCTATCTATCTATCTATCTATATGCTCAGGCCCAATCCCCACTTGTCCTATTTCTATTGTCTATTTTATTCTATTTTATTATTTGTTTTCCCATTTTTTCTTGGGGGTGGCCGACTCAAGACAGAGCAAGAACAGGGAAAACACAAAATAACATAAAACAACGAACACTATCTATCTATCTATTGCCTGACGCCGTGATCCCCGAAGGGGTGGCCACGAACGAACCGCCCCCATGCACCTCTGTCCCCAGTCAGTCGACGCCCCTCCCCCCAACCAGCACCGCCTTCGTTCATGTACTTCCTCACTCCATCCTTCCACCTCTCATTCGGTCTACCTCTCCCTCTCACACATGAGATAAAAACACACATTCACACACACCGGGTCTTATCATTCCCTGAATATCTTCTCTAATCATCACCGTCACTCTCTATATTCCCTTTTTATTACTGGCCTTTCTTCCTTTATCATTATGGCACGGTTGGCTTGGTGCTTCCCCTCCTTCTCATTCTCTTTAAGGGAGCCCACCTCGTGTTTTTTTTTCTCTTTCTCTCCCTCTCTCTCTTTGGCTTGTATCCATGCGGCCCCATTCAGCCTACTGTTTTAAGACGTTTACCCCCATCCAGGTGTCAATATTTTCTTGGCGAGCGATAGCGAGCCAGCATATATATATTTGTTTTGACAGCAAGCTAAATTTGTACATTTTTCGATAGAAAAATGTCTCCGGCGAAGCCGGATTTCTCCATACAATGCTGGCTCGCTATCGCTCGCCACGAAGATATCGACACCTGGATGGGGATAAACGTCTTAAAACAGCTGGCTGAATGGGGCCAAATGGATACAAGCCACGGAAAGAGAGAAAAGGAGAGAAAGATAACAAAAAAACCGGTGACCCCCCTTAATAGCTCACACTCCAGAGGTTGTAAAGTCAGAATGTCAGCAATAAGGACAGCTATAAAAATAGAAGAAAGAACACCCCTGCCAATTCTCCCCCGTCGATCCATAATTTTACTTCGAAATGACTAAGTTGGAAGATTCGTATAATTTTCAACTCGATTTTATTAATTTGAATTTCTTTAAGGGGGGTCACCGGCTTTTTCGTCTTTCAATCTTTTTCTCTCTTTCCCTGGCTTGTATCCATTTGGTGCCATTCAGCCAACTGTTTTAAGACGTTTATCCCCATCCAGGTGTCGATTTCCTCCTGGCGAGCGATATTGTCGAGCGATATTGCCAGCATTGTATGGAGGAATCCGGCTTCGCCGGAGACATTTTTCTATCGAAAAATGTACAAATTTAGCTTGTTGTCAAAACAAAAATATATATATATGCTGGCTTGCTACCTACCGCTCGCTAGGAAAATATTGACACCTGAATGGGGGTAAACGTCTTAAAACAGTAGGTTGAATGGGGCCAAATAGATACAAGCCAAAGAGAGAGGGAGAGAGAGCGAAAAAAAGCGAGGTGGGCTCTCTTAATCGAATTGCGTCGGTTTTTAGTTTATTATAGATAGTATAGATATATTTTACTCAGCTTAGGAAAGATCTCTAGGAATGAAAGACCCAAAGTCTATCCAAGCCAATCCTCTAATTCTGAGGTTCTTCATAAGTTGTATATTATCGTCTGGAACTAAATAGAATATAGCACAAATTGGAATAATCTGACTGACTTGGTTTACTGGGCATATTTTGAATATGAAAATATTCATGCAATGCAAATGTATTGGAAACAACGAGTGTATTTTTATGACGAGTAGGTGGCCTTTCTGGTAAAGCATTGAAAAGTAAATTGAGCATTATTTTAATAAGAAGATTACTATATTTCAATAATGAAGCTAGCGTTACACTCATTCATGCATCACTAATGTGCTGTAGACACTCACTAGACCCTCCGACCCCAAGTTTTGATTCATTAGGAAAGTTTTTACAAATAACCTTGGCAGTTAATTCAGAGAATGTCATTTCTCCAAACTTCACGCGGCTCTTACGAGTATGACGGAAGAGCCAAAATTATAATTATCAGTAAGTATGCAATTTCTATTGAGTGCCTGTTGTAGTGCGGGTTTCTTATTACGAAAAAGATAATTTTAAAGGCCAAATATAAAGTGAATTAGTAATAATTTTAACTTATTTCACTTACGTAGATGCAGAATATGTGTATGTGAGAGGAGAGTGAACATGTGAATGCGTCACAATCCAACAGACAGAAAAAACGAAAATATTAAAACTTGTTATGTCTTTAATGCAAATGGATGATCATGACCTACTGAACGCTACTGAACACACACTACATGTATATTATCGTTGATTTATTTCGATAGCAACATTTTCAGAGTTTTCAGATTTTTCATTCATTTTAATTCAACCACAAGTACTTATTCAGACCATTGGACTCAGGTTTTCAGAATGTTCAGGATTTTCAAACATTCACACTTTGACTTTTCAGGTTTTTGAGACACTTCGAGAATGAATTCCTTTTTCTGAATATATGATATTTCTGATATTTCATTGTTCTTACTATAACCTAAACGGATTTGTTTTAACATTTCGTTCGTTACACATTTTTGTGTTTATTTTATATTATTTTGTTCAGATTAACCAAACATGTTACCAGGACTTTTCACTCCTCTCACGTCTAATAACATATATCTATGATCAATATAAAGTATATCCCTTTATTAGGAATTACAAATTATTTTCTTTCTTTTTCAACACTTTGTTAGTTTCCCAGTTTTTTTTTTAAACTGTTTTAGATTTCAAAGCTATTCTTGCATACCTTTACAAAATTTACCAGGTGCTTCTATATCTCTTGTGTTTTAAATCATTTTGATACATTGTTGTTGAATTTGAGAGGGATTATCCATACATCCTTAGAGTTTCTAGATATCGCGCGCCCTTTTCAGATATATGTCTACTTTTTCATAATTTTCATGGTCCATTTCACACTTTTTATCTTTTTCCTAATTGTTCCTCCTCCTCTCGGCCATAAATGTGTCTCCTTTCCACAAAATCCTATCATCGTCCTCTGTTAAGGGGGGATGGTTAACTTTTTGGGCGATTTTTGCATGTATTCATTATTTTTCTAGTTTCCTCCCTAGACCTCCATCAAATTTAAAAAAACATCCATTAGATCCCCCTTCTAGATTAATTTGTACATTTTTCGGTAGAAAAATGTCCAGGCCGAAGGCCGATTCTTCCAACAATACAGGCTCACTATCGTTCGCCAGGAAAAACAATCGACACCTAAATAGCACGAAAGGTCTAAATATTGACGAAGAAATGGGACGAAAGGTCTAAATATGGACGTAGAAATGGGGCGAAAGGTCTTAACATCGACTAACTAATGGGACAAACATCTTAACATCTGAAAACTAATGGGGCTAAACATGAGGGAGAAAGTGGTCCAGAAAACCGGCCCATCTCCCCTTAAACCTCTAACTATATATATTTTAAAGTTTCATAAATTTCTAGGATTATCTCATACCTTTACATATTTCTAGAATTATCTCATACCTTTACATATTTCTAGGATTATCTCATACCTTTACATATTTCTAGGATTATCTCATACCTTTACATATTATCCTAGCAAGATTATATACTTGTTCATGGTACCTTTTCACACCTTTTCGAAAATTCCCAGAAATGTTCTTACTTGTTCAGAATTATTTCCCAGGGCGTATTTACAATGTTAGCATATTTTTCAGGCATTTTTATACACGTTTTGATTTGCTAATGCCTTTTCATACCTATCGCAGATTATACTTATTCCATTCCATGCCTTTTCAAATTTTCGCTGATTTTACTTAGTTCATTTCATGCCTTTTCATACTTTCACAGGACATGTTCATACCTTTACCAGAGTGTTCAAGGGCCATTTATTATTTTATATTTTCATTTTTCCCGACTCTTCTTCCCCCTCCCCTTGGCCACAGATTCCTCTTTCTCCACACAATCCTATCGCCCTCTGTTAAACCTCTAACTCTATCTCTCTTTCCACTTTCTCTTGTCCACTTCACGTTTTTCTCCTCTAACATTTTTGGTCCACCGTTTCGTTCATTCTTTGTTTTAACCTTGACATACAATTGTGGTCAGCAACACTTGAACACCACCATATGATATACGCGAGACAGTGAGTATTTATTAACGAAACTTAATTAGTAATCAGTCTAATTTGGCTGTACATCAACTTTACATTTCCCGATTGATTTTCACATTTCATACATAGGCATATACTGTACAGTATATGTGTGTGTGTGTGTGTGTGTGTCTTTGTGTGTGTGTGTGTGTGTCTTTGTGTGTGTGTGTGTGTCTTTGTGTGTGTCTTTGTGTGTGTGTGTGTGTGTGTGCTTGTGTGTTCCTTTGATGTTCTATTTATCTTTGAATACATGAATCACAATTTACGAATTATTTGTTATAGTGCATGAAATATTTATTTTACTCATATAAACCTTTAAAACCCCACCATAATTATTTGTCTTGCAGTTTGCTTATGATTTACTTCCAATATATCTCCGTAAACCTACCACGAATTGTTGTGTTTTGTCTGTGTTTGTTCGTTGTTTTGTCTTGTGTTTTGTGTTTTCCTGTTCTTGCTCTGTCTTGAGTCGGCCACCCCCATAAAAATGCAAAAAAACAAAAAATAATAAAATAGAGGAACATAAAAATAAAAAAATCGGAAAAGTGGGGATTGGGCCTGAGCATATAGAATAGAATAGAATAGATAGAAACCTACCACGATCCACGCGAGTAAATCAATACGTTGGTTACAGACTACATTCACCTCCATAGCCATTCCTACACTATACTCTGTTTATTTTCATCTGACGATAAATTGAATCCCTTAGCAGCTAATTTATCGATACTTAATGGAAGAATGTGAAACTACTGTGTCTCTGCATCATACCCAGACCAAGTTTGGATATTTAGCGACATATTTCACTACAAAATCTTCAAAATACCTGAGAAATCTTGATGGGAATTTTGCAATTTACTGTCAGTTGAAAAGAAACTGTTACGACTGAGGTTTAAATATATCAGGGCTCTTATTCATTGGACTAGTAATGGCATAAATGCTACAACGGAAAGTGCTAGATCCAACCTCTGATGTATATTCCCAGTGAACAAAGAACACAAATACTCTCCAGAGTTCTACTGTATATGCAATAATAGGTTATCAAACTCTCAATAAATGTGCGTCTACTCTAGGTTTAATGTTATGTGAAAACAGCCTATTGCTACCTATAACCAAAGGTGCTTGGTTATGGTATGCAAAGTAAGGTGGTAAGAGAAGTTACAGCTTACGTTACTTTAATCAAGAAATGTCAGGCACTCCTGCATGAAAGAAAGTGCACTAAAGTCCTTCAACACCAACAAGGAATCTTCTTTAAATGTTAGATGCTATCAAGATGCTCGAATCGGAAATGGAACCCAAAAAGGCAGGCAGCGGAACAATGCTCGAGCAGGCTATGCTCACAAAAAGGCAGGATATATAATGCAGTCGGAGCCAAGAATATCCTAAACGCTACAACAATAATAATAATCGCCACGACAATGCAGTATTCCTATCAACAAAAAGAGCCTAAGTCGTTTGTGTCTCAATACATCAAACTAGGCTGCGAAATGCTTGTGTAATCATAAACGGGTATGCATAATAAGAGTAATTGGTTTAATATACTTAATGTCTACTATGACTGATAAAGTCTAGCTAGAGTCAATGATACGAGATACTGGTGCGCATGGCATGCCGCATAGCCTAGTGCAAATCTCAAGTCTGTGCGTCAAATATTACGTTATAATGAAGGGTAGATCTCTTGAGAAACCTTAATACCGAAGTATCAAGCGTTCTCCTGGCGTACCTCAAAGACAAACAACCGAGCTTAGAACAGTGCAGAATGGTATAGGCAAAAAGCCCTCATTCGTGCATGCTCTATTCTCAATGGCACACAGACTAGAATTTACCCAATCAACTCCAGTTCTCAGGTATGTCGTGCAGCTTTTAACTAAAGCCAGCACCCATCGGAAACAATACCTTATAATATCAGACTCCTAGTCTAGCATTATCTAATCTAGCAGAACACTAATAATTATAGGAAGCGGTACTAAACAATATGAATGCCAACCAATGCTTCGTGATCAACTTATCTTAACAACTTACATACATGGGTTATATAAGACCTTAACGCACAATACAACTGGCCAGCATTAAGCTGATTATGCAGAGATAACCAGAGGGGGTATAATATTAATAAAAGGTGGTGAAAGATATGGAAAATGAGAGAGATAGGCAGAGGAAAAGGTTCTCAGGTGCAGATAGGGGGACAGATATCAAAGGGATAAGAGGGATGCGTTCTAGAAACCAGATCTAAGGGAGAGAGTGGCAAGAGAGCTATATATATACTAGCACTAGCTCGCACCATGTGAGCAAAGCGGTAACAAGTCCTCCAGCCAATCCCAAAGAGGCCAACCAACCATGACGTCACCAAGCATGGTAAAAAACTCCTCCAACCAATCCCCAAGAGGCCAGCCAGCCGTGACATCATCGAGCATGGCAAAAAACACTGCGCGCCTCCTCTCACTCTGTTCTACTCTTTCTCTCTCGCTCTCAAATCCTATCATTACTACTTAATGATAAAACATATACTTTGCAATTAAATATATAAAGCCTTGACATGGGCGAAAACAAAGAGCCTTTCTGGACTGCCCATGACACGAGCTTTCATATGAAATAAAGCACACAATAATACATCAATTGTAGCCACATCCACTGCCCTGGCGATCCTAGCGAGTCACTGTAGGACAAGCCATGCGGTTCTAACGGAGTGGTTAACGTCACAAAACAGACTACGATACCCTTCCCCATGCACCTCACACGCTCTAGGCTACACACCAGTGGGTAGTTGGGTCTAGCTAACCCTCTCTCGAAAATACACTAGATAATCGAATATAATTATATTGCCTTGAAGGAGACGATTCATTATTTTCCACCCCCCTTAATGGATCAAGGCGTACTGCAGTAGAAATACATACATTATTCGTCTTAACCAGTAATTAACCCTCTCCGAAATATGACGCGATTTTGAGCCTATTGGGGATACCTTAAAACCTTTGTTGCCATCAGGGGTATTTAGAAACCTTTAGTTTAGTTATTTCAACCTCTGCAGTTGTCTTTGAGTTAGCTGTGGGCAGAAAACTAATTTTGGAGAGGTAATTATAAGAGTGAGAGAACTCTATTTCTTATTACTAATCTGGCAAATCTACGTCATAAATGCGTGAAAGGGTTAAGTTCCCGCTCCACCTTTGCGAAGTTGTCCGTATATTGTATACTAACATATTTTGCAACCTTCATATCCTGAGTTAAGTACATAAAATTCCCTCATCAGGAAGTGCAAAGTTTATATGTTTGTATAAAATAACTTACCATTTACCAACCCCCTAATTCATTAAGTCATGTAATAATTGTTTTATGGTTATCACTGTCCGGTAATTCTCTAATAAGATCAATATTGCCATTTCATATTCATAAGGTAAAAGTATCTATGCGGGCCCATAAATGGCTAATCCCTTACATAATAGCATACCTAGCCTAAAATCCGGCCATCATAAGGTCGAACCACCAGGAACTTGTTTAATCTCAAGGGTAATTAGCCCAGATTAATCTTACTTTAACCCTCAATCTATTCTGTATAACATGAAAGTACCTTTCGGAGTCGATATATTTTAATACACGTAACTACGTTTGCGTCGCAAAGTTCATAAATGTATTTACGAATAAGAACATAAGAACTTAAGAAAATGGGAGTCTGCAAAAAGCCGATCGGCCCACACAAGGCAGATCCCTGTCACACCCAACCCCAATTAATAATCATGAGAATTACAGTAAACAGGTAATCTAAGTAACTTGGCTTAACTAGCATAGAAAGCAGCATCCAGGAGCAGCTATTGCCTTCATCAAAGGGCAAAAATCTATCTCCGCTATTAAATTAAATGAAATGAAATTAAATTAAACTGAAAAGTACTAAGTTCTAGCCTAATAAAATCGTCTTCAGGAAGCTAGGATACAGTAAAAATTACTTCATCTTACACACACACACACACACACACACAAACACACACACACACACACACTCCATTCACCCCCAAACATTAGAGACGGCCAAGCACCGCCTAACAAAGTCCACCCCGTATAGTTTGAACACAACTCGGATACTGGGTTTGATAATTGGGGTCCAGACTCCCCCCGTTGTGGCCCTTGAGAGTCCTGTTGTTACGCGGTTTACTGGGGTTGTAGTTCGAGGATTGTATAACTTGTTCCTGGTTGAGGAGGAAGACCCTTTTTCTGGACCTCCTTCTCCCTAATGTTTAGCCCCATTAGTTTTGAGATTATTAGACCTTGGGCCCATTAGTTTGGTAATTTTAACACCTTTCGCCCCATTTCGTTGTCAATTTTAAGACCTTTCGTGCCATTTAGGTGTCGATTTTTTTCCTGGCGAGCCAAAGCGAGCCTGCAATTCTAAGAGGAACCTACCGAAAAATGTACACATTTATGTTGAAGGGGGTCTACGGGGTGTTTTTCTAAGCTTGGTGGAGGTCTAGGGAGGAAACTAAAAAAATATATGAATAAATTAATTAATAGACCAAACAAACGGTCTGCCTCCCATCAAGTCAATTTCCAAAATGTACCGTACACTAGGTGAATTAGTTGAGTGCTCCATTATCAGAGAAGCTAATTATATAAGTTAACACAATTATCTAATATCAAAGGTGCATTAGTAAGCACTTCCGGTTATTTCGGATAATGACAGTATTAACCCCTTCTGTACCGGCGACGCCTTTTTATTTTATTCTGGCTATACTTTAGACGATTTTGTGCAGTTTAAAAATTATCTGTTGTAGTGAAAAGGGTTAAGTGAAATAGTTCGAGGGCTGTTAATTGTTTGAGGCTCTTTAAACTGCATCTAAGCGTTTAATAGTAACCAGTATAAAGTTAAAATAACGCATTGGTACACAAGGGGTTAATTACTGTAGTTACGTTAATGCAACGTATGTTAAGGGGGGTGACCTGTTTTTGTTCTGTCCTTTTCTATCTTTCTCTGGCTTGTATCCATTTGGCCCCATTCAGCCTACTGTTTTAAGACGTTTATCCCCATCTATGTGTCAATTTTTTACTGGTGAGCGGTAGCGAGCAAGCATATTTTTTATTTTTGTTTGACAGCAGGCTAAATTTTTACATTTGTCGATAGAAAAATTTCTCCGGCGAAGCCGGATTTCTTCATATAAGGCTGGCTCGCTATCGCTCGCCAGGAAGAAATCGACACCTAGATGGGGATAAACGTCATTAAATAGTTGGCTGAATGGGGCCGAATGGATACAAGCCAGAGAAAGAGAGAAAAGGACAGAAATAACAAAAAGCAGGTCACCCCCCTAAGTCTCGTTTGGAGGGTTGATTGCTTGTACACAGGAATGATTTGCTACATGCACGAACCTCTTAATTAATGCTACTCATTAACAGGTACCATAACAGGATATAAGAATTATATAATATTTGTCAGAAAAAATTCATAGAAGAAAGTCTTATAGTTGGTGTGTGTGTGTGTGTGTGTGTGTGTATGAGTGAAATAGTTTCTATCTAAAGATATCTGTTCTATATCTAGCTTCTATTTAATAATAGTATCCGCTAAATGAATAAGTACCAGTATGTTTGAAAAGATTAAATGTATCCGAGCATAAACTGAAAGAAAGTAGACTAGAACGAGAGAGAGAGAGAGCGAGAGAGAGAGAGAGTGAGTTACAAGGAATACTTAGTATCTCAGAGACCTTGTGGTCCATTCCGAGGAGATACTCGAAGTGGAAGGAGAGAGGCTGTTTAGTGCACTACACTTGTTACAGAGTGTGCAAAATAATATCTACACTCGTCTTGAACTGCTATACTGAAGAACTATTTACAACTACGGAGGGAAGTTTGTTACAGGTAGAACAGATCTTATATGTGAAAGCGTTTCCACAGATGCTAGTGCTGAACCTTTTCAATTCTAATTTCCAGCCATGGAGGCGTGTTGTATTCATATTGAGGCTAAACATTTTGCTATAATCCACATTATCAAACCCATTAAGTATTTTAAAAACTTCAATGAACTGACCTCGTAGTCTCCAACGGAAAGAGATCAAAAGCTCTCACCCGGTCCACATAGCTCATTCTTCTAAGCGATGGAATAGGCTTTGTAGCCCTAGCTTGTACTCTTTCTAGTCGCTCTATATCTTTCCTGAGAGCTGGAGGCCAGAATTGAACAGCATACGCCAGGAAAGGCCGTATCAGATAATTGTAAAGTGTGAGGACTAATTCCTTATTTCTATACTTAAATTGCCTCTTAATGGTGACCGGTCAACTCAACCAGTAGACCATTTCAACCAGTAGCTCTCAACCAGTACCAAATCAACCAATACGGTTAGGTTAGGTTAGGTTAGGTTAGGTTAGGTTAGGTTAGGTTAGGTTAGGTTAGGTTAGGTTAGTACTATATTTTGGCACTGGTTTGGTTGGTCTGGGTTAATTTGGTACTGGTTGAGAGCTACTGGTTGAAATGGTCTACTGGTTGAGATGACATGGAACCCCTCTTAATTTAGCCCAATCATTTTTGAGTTTCTTCTCTACAATAATACTAATACAAATATAATAAATTATAATAAATTAATAATCACATCATAAATATAAACGTCTAATGCTAGCCCGAATACACTAAATAGGGCCTCCTCCTACTGAAGGTGTTAGCCGCTAGACAAACACCAAACCTTGTAAGAGTAAGACCTGCTTAAGAGGAGATGGTTCACTTTGTGGTTGATTTAATTTATCTATAATTTTTCTTCTTTCCTCCGTAGACCTCAATCAAACATAACAACAACAAAAAATCCAGGATCCCTATCAAGATATATTTTTTAATTTTTCGGTATAAAAAAAATCCTGCCAAAGGCCGGTTCCTCCTAAATTACAGGCTCGCTATAGCTCGCTCGGAAAATAATCGAGACCTAAATTACACGAATAGTCTTAATATTGACATAAAAAAGGGGCAAAAGGTCTTAAAATCGGCCAAACTAATGGGGCTAAGCATGAGGCAGAAGGGTGTCCGGACAAACCGACCATCTCCCCTTAACTTTTCATTACCGCCTTGCGAAAAGTTCATCCCTGCCTCTGTGTTCATTAAAGAGGCACGCCCGTTAGCTCTGGCCACTTTGCTTTAACGGGGGTGGGTAGTACTTGTGTTTTTTCTGGACCATCTTCTCCCTCATGTTTAGCATATTAGTTTTGAGTTGCTTAGACGTTCGTTCAGTTAGTTTGGCGATTTTGAGACCTTTCGCTTCATATTTTGTTTTATCAATATTAAGACCTTTCGTGCCCTTTAGGTGTCGATTTTTTTCCTGGCGAGCGATAGCGAGCCTCCATTTCAGAAGGAACCGACCTTCGGCCGGGACATTTTCCTACCGAAAAATGTACAAATTTACCTTGAGAGGGGGTCTAGGGGGTGTTTTTCTAAGTTTAATGGAGGTCTAGCGATGAAACTAAAATATAAATAAGTAAATAAATATATAGACCAAAAACCAAGCAGTAACCCCTTTGAGAAAGGATTGTGTCTGGCTGTGGAGAGAAGACTGGGTGTTGTCGTGTAATTAACAGTGTTCTTTATCTTGCTTAATGGCTAGGAGTGATCATTGTGATCTTCTCTAATTGTTTCTATTTTAATGTTTGCCTTTATGTATGTATGTGTGTGTGTGTGTGTGTGTGTGTGTGTGTGTGTCTATTAAGCCTCGTTATTCAAGCATTTAAATTATTATCTGTATTTTGTTCTATCATTTGGACATTGATTACATTTGTTAATGTTGTTATGCTATAGACAACTATTCCCTCTCTCGGAAATATGAAAATATGCATCTAACCAATTTGTATTTAAGTGTGTGGAATGATATTGTTCAACAAAGCAGTTTATCAATATATTTATCAGTGAATCAGTCAGGTTTTTCCGTTAATCAGATAAATAATCAATCAGTTAGCAGTCAGTCAGTTTACAGTTAGTGAGTCAGTCCGACCATCAGTTAGTAAGTCAGTTCGACAGTTTATGAGCTTATCGGTCAGTCAGTTAATCAATCTATTATTCGGCTCATTTGTCAGTTAGTTAATAATTTAATCAGTCAGCCAGTTACATAATCAGTCAGTCCACCAGTGTGGTTATTATACAATCAGTTAATCAGTCAGATATTCATTCAGCTATTCAGTCAAGTAATCTGTTATTTAATCAGTCAATAAATTATTCATCAGTCAGTCTTTCAGACACTCAGTAAGTTTGCCAAACAAACAATCTAATTTTGTTAATAGGAAATAAGAACACAAAGCTGCATTATCAAGAGGAAAAACAAAGCACAAGTTAAAACAAATATTGGAAAAGACAGGCTTATTAAAAGATAATTCTGGTGTAAAGATGGAGCTGAGGAAGTTTGGGACACGATTTACTGATAATGGAGGGGGGGGCATTTTTTAATTAGGCAAACTTGTGAAGAATGCAAGCAGGGAAGAATTTAGAGACTGTGAAGACGTTGAGAGAGATAGAGAGAGAGACTGTGTGTGTGTGTGTGAGTACAGTATATATATATATATATATAGAGAGAGAGAGAGAGAGAGAGAGATAGATAAATAGATATATAGATAAATAGATAAATAGATAGATAGATAGATAGATTGATAGATAGATAGATGGATAGTGAGTTCACTGCTCAATAGGTGGCGTTCTGAGAGTGAGGGTCTGAGTCTAGAGGGTGAGACAGTGAAGCACTTGAACGAAGCAACCAGTGGCTTCAGAGATGGAGCTGCTTCGAGCCATGAATGGATGCTTCACTTGTCTCACTCCCCAGACTGGAACGAGACCTCACGGGCTTCACCGTGTTGAGCGGTGGAATGTACAGGCTCTCAGCCTATGCCCGACAGGGAGTAGTTGGAATATAGAAAAAAAAAAAAAAAAAAAAACATACATACATACAAGGATTTGTGAATTGAGGACAACAGGAAACGAGACTGATGATAAGAGATAACATAAGTTAGAAAGCTAAACAAATAAACAAAATACAAGGCAGAGTGGTAAAAGCTAAGATCTAAGATACTAAGAAATATATTATAAGGGGGTGATGGTTCACTTTTTGGGCGATTTTTGCATATATTTATTATATTCCTAGTTTCCTCCCTAAACCTCTATCAAATTAAAAACAAAACAAAACATCCATTAGATCCTCCTTCTAGATTAATCTGTAAATTTTTCGGTAGAAAAATTTCCCGGCCGAAGGCCGGTTCTTCCAACATTACAGGCTCACTATCGTTCGCCAGGGAAAAAGTCGACACCTAAATAGCACGAAAGGTCTAAATATTGATGAAGAAATGGGGCGAAAGGTCTTAAAATCGACTAACTAATGGGGCAAACATCTTAACATCTGAAAACTAATGGGGGAGAAAGTGATCCAGAAAACCGGCTCATCCCCCCTTAAGGGTTTTAAGGTTGTGAACACAGGAAAGAGATAGATTAGACAGGAGACGTAAACAACAGTCATAGGAACAACATGAAGATATGAAGCGAAAATACTAAACACCAAATTTAGCCCATACAATACCGGTGACGTCATTAGTATTATATTGTGGCCACTATTAGACGCTTTTATTCAGCTTAGGAAGGACCTCTAGCAATAATAAAGCTTTAAACTATCTCAACCAACCCTTTTAAGGGGAGGTTTTTAGTTTGGTCTCTAGATATCCATCAAGCTTAAGATTACACCCCCTTGAGCCCCTTTCAAGATAAATTTGTACATTTTTCGGTAGAAAAATGTCCCGGCTGCAAGCCGGTTCCTCTTAAATAACAGGCTCGCTATCGCTCGCCAGGATAAAATCGACACCTAAATGGCACGAAAGGTCTTAAAATTGACAGAAATGGGTCGAAAGTTCTTAAAATCGTCAAAATAATTGGGCGAACGTCTTAAAATCTCAAAGGCAATGGGGATAAACATGAGGGAGAAAGGAGTCAAGAAAAAAATCCCTCAAGTGGATATCTCCCCTTAACTACCGCAGAACCTTCCTAAGCTGCATAATAGCGTCTAAATATAGCTAGAATATATAATAACACACGTCGCTGGTACTCAAAGGGTTAAGAGAGGAAACAAGATACAAATATATATCATAAAAAACTATAAATCAGGAATCAGAATACAAACACAATTGACCACTTGCGAGTTTCAGGCTATAAGGAAGTTGGAGCCGTGAATGTCGATATTGAAGATGAATGCAATTATAATGTGGGTTTCTGACTGATGGATAAAAAGTATGATCAATTTGGTTTTAAGTATTTTTATATGTAATATGACCGTATTTTAGCTGGTAATTCTGCTAAATATTGATGGCTACAGCTCCAACTTCCTTAAAAACCAAAACTCGCAAGTGGTTAATTGCTGTAATGGAAAGGCAATTTACAAAAAGGCAAGAGATAAGAGCAAAATAAGAATGCCTTCAAGGAAAACCGAATTATAACGCCCATAAATAAATATATAACCTCAAGTTCAGGAAAACAAATTCACAGTTAACTAAGAAAATATCATGCGTTCAACACAATAAGTGAATAAATCAATAATAATAATAATAAAATAATAATAATAGCAATAATAGTAATGATAATGCAAATAAATACTAATAACAATTATAATAACGATGATATTGATAGTATTAATTAAATATAAATACTACTACTACTACACCTAATAATAATAATAATAACAACACCAACAATTCCAGGAACAAAATATATAATACAAGACGAATCCCCGGTGAAAAAAAAGCCCGAACAAAAAACTGGTTGAGTTCCCGGAAACCGTTGTAATGTATTCTCTTTGATGCTGCCCCATAGACGCTTCTCTTATTGTTACTCTCTCTCGCTCACTCTCTCTCTCTCTCTCTCTCTCTCTCTCTCTCTCTCTCTCTCTCTCTCTCTCTCTCTCTCTCTCTCTCTCTCTCTCTCTCTCTCTCTCTCTCTCTCTCTCTCTCTCTCTATCTATCTAGATATATCTATCTCTATTGTATATATGTAAAAAGTTAATTGTGTTGCCTTTTATGAAATAAAGATTTGAGTCTGAGTCTGTCGATGGATGGATCTATTTATCTGTCGGTAGATCTATCTATCTATCTATCGATAGGTCTATGTATCTGTTTGTCGATGGATCAATCTATCTGTTGTTCTTATTTTAAGAACAAGTTATTGATACAATGTGTGTGAATGTATATACTGTATGTGTGTATGTAGTATTAATATTTGTTAACCAATATGTAAAAAGCATACCTTGTATCTTTTTATGAAATAAAAATATGACTGACTGACTGACTGACTGACTGACTATCTATCTATCTATCTGACTGACTCTGACTGACTGACTGACTGACTGACTGACTGACTGACTATCTATCTATCTATCTATCTCTATCTCTCTCTCTCTCTTTCTCTCTCTCCACAGTCCTATCTTAATCTCACTTTCCCAATCCAACTCCTCTCGTTATTGCATCAACCACCACACTCTCTCTCTCTCTCTCTCTCTCTCTCTCTTGCCTTCATACGTGCTATACTTTTCTTGAACTATTCTTTATTTGGTGTTCTATAAGCCCTGACCATCTTGCTTGGGTCGTAACGTTTGTGTGATGAGTGTATCTATGTAAATCTATACAAATCTCCTCATGACTTTCTCGTCGCTTCCTCCGCGATGAGATAAATGAGTTAAGGGGAGGCAGACCGTTTTTCTGGACCCCCTTCCCCCTAATGTTTAGCCCCGCTAGTTTTGAGATTATAAGACGTTTGGCCCATTAGTTTGGCGATTTTAATACCTTTCACCCCATTTCGTTGTCAATTGTAAGACCTTTCAAGCCATTTAGGTGTCGATTTTTTCCTGGCGAGCGATAGCGAGCCTACACTTTTAAAAGGAACCGGCCTTCGGCTGGGACATTTTTCTACCGAAAAATGTAAAAATTTATCTTGAAGGGGGGTCTAGGGATTTTGTTTCTAAGTTTGATGGAGGTCTAGGGAAGAAACTAAAAAAATATATGAAAACATGAATTTATAGACCAAACAAACGGTCAGTCTCCCCTTAATGCATAATGTACAATGAAGAACATATGTCAAGAAGGTTTGAGGGCTGTTAAATATTTAGAAGCATAAATATGTATATGTTGATGCCACACAGACACAGACACACCCGACACACATACAAGGGCACGCTCATACATACTGCATACTGTATAACTGGACAAACAAACACACTCAGACATACACAAACACACATTGCCAATATGTAGGCAAACGGACACACAAACACACACACATATATAATATATATATATATATATATATATATATATATATACATGTATATATATATATATATACAGTATATAAATAAATTAATATATAAATATACATATATATTGATATTATTATTTTTTCTTTCTGTGTGTGAAGGAGACAAAAGACAGACTGACTATGGCGAGTGTTTCCCCAAATTCCGAAAGAGTAACAGCGAGCCAAATTCAAGGTACGTTGGAGTAAAACTGCCTGGATATATAAAGTTTAAAGCAGTCTAAATCATAGGATGAAGGGAAGATTGATTGAAGGAGATAATTCACAAGATCACTTGTTGAGTAGAAGAAAGACTAAGCATACTTGTTAATTCTAGGGTTGGAGAGCTGAACCGAATAGGAGTGGGATTGTATTAAAAGGCGTGTGGCTCCCACTCGTACTGAGACAGCTCTGAAGAACACTGATTGTTGTAACTACGATAACAGAGTGAAAAATATGCAACATTGCAGCATGTATAAAAAGATTGTAGGCAGTTAGTTCGAGTTGGTGAGTTGATAAGAAGGACTACCATGGACTCTACTCTTTCGAGAAGTGTGGATGGGGGAAACCTCCCTACAAATGTGAACAATACTCGATACATGGGCCCACTGCATCCGTGTACAGAGCAAGAAGCTATGAGGTGGTAAAGAACCCACTTAAGGTCGTTGCACACTGACACGAAAGCCCCTCCAGGCAAGTTCCCGACTAGACATTTCAGCCTGATACGGCAAATCGGCAACATAATCCTGGATATCGGAAATTAGCTGTGGGTGACTCTCATGGTCCAAGCGACGTATCGGGGGTCGATACGAGATTTTAGCTGTTCAATAGTTCGTGGGAATCCCCTGACAACTGTAAAAAAAACGTCTGAGTTTGGTCTCCATCACGAACTCGAACTCGCCGCATTACAATCGTGTGGTCCGTATCAAAGACGCATGGTCTGTATCAAAGCCGTATGGCCCGTATCAACGTCGTCTGGTGCATAAGCCTGCCGTGCGGACCGTATCTCTTATGTGCGGTAAATTGGCAACGGTCGAGTTGGCAACCGTGCGTCTAGCCTCAATCCGTTTGCACGTCTCACGGCGTCGATACAATTCTTCTGAGTTGTATCCAGTCTTTTGGGTCGTATCTTTTCCGTGGACTAGTCGTGTACCCTTCGCAAGACTTTTCCTATCTTCTTCGTAGCATTCGTTTCTCCACCGTATCGGCATCGCTAGAGTCTTATCAAGTCGTGCGGAAGAGATACGGTTGAGATACGACTCTAACGATGCCAGCCATTTTCGCCGCGATCTCTAGTAAATTCGGCAAGACACAGGATTTGTATGAGCCATGGGTGTTCGTGCCAGTCTTGAAGGGGCTGTTGTGTCAGTGTGCAACGACCTTTACAAGGTTGAGCACACCCAACCTCTGAGAAGACGTTTTTCTAGCATGAGTGGTGATACGGTTTTTTCAGGAAGGTTTAGAGGAAAAGGAGACACCAAGACTATTGAGAGAAAATAAGGGGTCGATGTGTGTAGTGATTAACAAAATTGGATGGCCAAGTGGAGTGTATATATATATATAAATACAGTATATATTTATATATATATATTTATATTTATATATATTTATATATATATAGAGAGAGAGACCTATATTCGTTAACCCACATCCTCTTCCTATTAAACCACCTAGGCCTCAGACTCCTCTCTTATTCCATCCATCCCGGATCTCACCAGTAGGTTGAGGCGCTCCACAACTTTCCACAGGCTATATCTGTCTGTCTTGTTTTACACATGTAGGACTTGGCTTGCTCTATGGCTCTCACTCACTCTCGCTAGCTCTCTCTCTTGATCTCTCTCTCTCTCTCTCTCTCTCTCTCTCTCTCTCTCTCTCTCTCTCTCTCTCTCTCTCTCTCTCTCTCTCTCCCCATTATATCCTTGTAAACAGTATACCGGTACGTATTCTTTTAGAGGATACTATTAAATTAGATACTGTATAAAGAACAGGTATCCTTACAAACACACACGAAAGCACACACACGCACACACCCACACACACACACACACACACACACACACACACACACACACACACACACACGCAGACACTCATTCACGCACACCTTCATGCAAAAATGCCAATTATAATAATTAATTTCGGGAGTCTGGTTAAAAACGAATATTTACACCCATATTAATCTTTGCTATCGAAGACAACTAGAATGGCAACAAAGCCATTTCACATTTGGTGCTGGAAATTAAAATGTGACAAAATAACTGGTCATCCTTGAACAATATTTATTAGTCACATGCAAGTGAACTATTCATGTATCAACTATAATGCTATTATTTTCACTACTTCATGCAAAATTAAAAGGCAGACACATTTGCAAAATATTGTATATGTTAAGGGGGGTGACCTGCTTTTTGTTATTTCTGTCCTTTTCTCCCTTTCTCTGGCTTGTATCCATTCGGCCCCATTCAGCCAACTATTTTAAGACGTTTATCCCCATCTAGGTGTCGATTTCTTCCTGGCGAGCGATAACGAGCCAGCATTATATGAAGAAATCCGGCTTCGCCGGAGAAATTTTTCTATCGATAAATGTACAAATTTAGCCTGCTTTCAAACAAAAATAAAAAATGTGCTGGCTCGCTACCGCTCGCCAGTAAAAAATTGACACCTGGATGGGGATAAACGTCTTAAAACAGTAGGCTGAATGGGGCCAAATGGATACAAGCCAGAGAAAGATAGAAAAAGACAGAACAAAACCAAATCACCCCCTCCCCCCTTAAGTATTTAAGGCACAAACTATGCAATATGGAAACCTAGTAACTACAACAAGAACCACATATTTAGACAGGGGCTCGATATTTGTAGCGGGAAAGTATAATAGATAATAGATACATAATAGATAATAGATACATAATAGATAATAGATACATAATAGATAATCGATACATAATAGATAATAGATAGATAATAGATACATAATAGATACATAATAGATAATAGATACATAATAGATACATAATAGATAATAGATACATAATATATAATAGATACATAATAGATAATAGATACATAATAGATAATAGATACATAATAGTCGACAATGAAGTAAATCATTGAGATAATATATTATACATGCTTAATTAAGAAATCTCCCCTTAAGGGGAGGCAGACCATTTTTCTGGACCCCCTTCTCCCTAATGTTTAACCCCACTATTTTTCAGATTATAATACGTTCGGCCCATTAGTTTGGCGATTTTAACACCTTTCGCCCCATTTCGTTGTCAATTTTAAAAGCTTTCGTGCCATTTCGGTGTCCAATTTTTCCTGGCGAGCGATAGCGAGCCTGGAAATTTAAGAGGGATCGGCCTTCGGCCGGGAAATTTTTCTACCGAAAAATGTATACATTTATCTTGAAGGGGGTGTTTTTCTAAGCTTGATGGAGGTCTAGGGAGGAAACTAAAAACAAATACGAATAAATGAATTAATAGACCAAACAAACGGTCTGCCTCCCCTTAATATAGACCAAACAAACGGTCAGCCTCCCCTTAATATCAACACATAGAATGTATAGAATAAAGTAAAGAAGAAGACACACGGGAGAATATTAGGTAACATGGTGCACAGAGAGACATGTGGCCTGATTGTTGACGCCAAAGGTGGGGAGGGGGGTAATTGATTGTTGACGCCAAAGGTGGGGAGGGGGGTAATTGTTGACGCCAAAGGTGGGGAGGGGGGTAATTGACTGTTTGACGCCAAAGGTGGGGAGGGGGGTATTTTTTGACGCCAAGGGGGGGGAGGGGAGTAATTGTTGACGCCAAAGGTGGGGAGGGGGGTAATTGTTGACGCCAAAGGTGGGGAGGGGGGTAATTGTTGACGCCAAAGGTGGGGAGGGGGGTAATTGATTGTTGACGCCAAAGGTGGGGAGGGGGGTAATGTTGACGCCAAAGGTGGGGAGGGGGGTAATTGGATTGTTGACGCCAAAGGTGGGGAGGGAGGTAATTGATTGTTGACGTCAAAGGTGGGGAGGGGGGTAATTGATTGTTGAGGCCAAAGGTGGGGAGGGGGGTAATTGTTGACGCCAAAGGTGGGGAGGGGGGTAATTGACTGTTGACGCCAAAGGTGGGGAGGGGGGTAATTGATTGTTGACGCCAAAGGTGGGGAGGGGGGTAATTGATTGTTGACGCCAAAGGTGGGGGAGGGGGGTAATTGATTGTTGACGCCAAAGGTGGGGAGGGAGGGGGGTAATTGACTTGGTATGGGTATGTACTTTGTGGGTCTGTGTGTGTGTGAGAGAGAGAGAGAGAGAGAGAGAGAGAGAGAGAGAGAGAGAGAGAGAGAGAGAGAGAGAGAGAGAGAGAGAGAGAGAGAGAGAGAGAGAGAGAGAGAGAGAGAGAGAGAGAACTAGAGAGAGAGAGTGTGTGTATGTGAGAATATGTATGTGTGAGAATATGTGTGTGTGTGTGTGTGTGTGTGTGTGTGTGTGTGTGTGTGAGAGAGAGAGAGAGAGTGTGTGCATGTGAGAATATGTATGTGTGTGTGTGTGAGAATATGTGTGTGTGTGTGTGTGTGTGTGTGTTCTCTTATCCTATCGTTTTTATAGTTGAAAATATAATTAGGCTTTCTCATTTCATCTTCATTCTCCAGCCATTTATACTCTGCTACAGGTAATTTACTTCACTATTATTAACTATAAAAGAGCTCGGAATATAGAAAACAGGCTCATTGTGCTTAGAAAACGTGAATACTATATGAATAAAGCAAAAGAAGCTGGATCTGACATGAATAAGCTGTATGTGGTACTTGACAACTTGACGGGAAACAAGAAGAAAAATAAGTTACCAGAAGGGATTCCGGATATGACATTGGCGAATGATTTTTCTGACTTTGTTTGTGATAAAATTAATGCCATTGTTGGACATTTTGGAGTAGTCGAGACTCAACACGTTGTTGTAGCTGAGCCTACTGTGACTAAGTTAACAGCATTTACTATGACGGATCTGAATACAGTTAAATCCATAGTTACGAAAGCAAAACTTACCCATTGTAGTAATGATCCTATACCGATACGTGAAATAGTGCACAGTAATCATTTTAACAGTTTTCTGGACATATATGTTGACATAATAAACTGTAGCATTGCAAATAATGTATTTCCATCGTCTGAAAAGAATGCGATTGTGAAGCCTATTATTAAAGGGAGCCTTGATTCTCAATGCTTGAGCTCTTTTAGGCCTGTTTCCAATTTAACATTTCTATCAAAAATTATTGAAAATGTAATTCTGGGTCAGTTATGGGATCACTTGAGTTTAGTGAAGGCTCTCCCAGACAACCAGTCCGCATATAGAAGACTTTACTCTACGGAAACCACGATGTGGTTTCACCACTTCTCAACGATGCGGTGAAGGATTTTCGGAGAAGAAATCGACTCAGCACAGGACAACCAGGAAGGACGACCGAAGACAGCGAGGGCGGCAACCTGCGAAGGAATTAAATGCTAATCTGTCAAGAACCGCGAATTTGGATAAAGCTCCACCAACACGACCCAAATTCAAAACCGCCAGGGATAACGACCGAGGACCGATGTCAGCCATGAATGTAAATGTAGATCCGATCAGAACCAAAAATTTAATTAAAGAACGTTCTGTGAGTTCTAAAACCACAACTTTAAAGGTTTTCTATGCAAACGCTCGTAGCATACGCAATAAATTTTCAGATTTAGAGGAACTAGTGTTTACTGAAAATTATGATGTGATTGGTATAACAGAATCTTGGCTCAATACAGTAGATAGAGACTTTTTAGCAGAGTATTCACTTCCCGGTTATGTAATGTTTGAGAAAAGCCGAATAAATAAAAATGGAGGTGGCGTTTTATTTTATATCAAAGAAAGTCTTAACCCGACCCTCTTGTCAAAACCTCAAATTGTGAACGTCGACACATCTTTTGTGCTAATAAAGAATAATAAAGGTACAAAAATAATACTTGCATTAATATACAGACCTCCAGCTCAATCAGTGCAAACCGACCGAGAAATTTATGAACAAATTGCAGATGTAAGTAACTCACAAGATACCGTATTTTTTGGCGACTTTAATTTACCTGTGACCAAGTGGGGCGATACTCTTACTTCACACTCCGGACATGACTTGTATACGAACTTGCAAGAGAGTTCGCTTTATCAATTTGTTCGAACACCCGACCCGTGGTAATAACGTTCTTGACATTGTACTTGCAACAAAAGAAGAATTAATAGAGAATTTGAATGTTGGTGATGAATTCAGTAACAGCGACCATCGTACGATAACTTTCACTTTAAACTTTACTAGTAACGAACCAAATAGTAGCATCGAAAAAGTCCCTAATTTCAACAAAGCAAACTTTCATAAACTTAGAGCTATGTTTAAAGAAATTGACTGGAGCTTTTTAATTAACAATAACGACATAAATACATCTTGGAAGTTATTCGAAACCACTTACCTAAAAGCAGTGCAAGACTGCATACCATCGAAAATACGGCGTCCAGGCCATAATAATAAGCCCGAATGGTGGAATAAAGATATTTCAAACTGCCTGCTTGCTAAAAAATTTGCTAATGATAGATTAAAATCCTCACAAAATTACGAAGAACGGGTGAAATTTGTAGAGCTACGACGCAAAGCCAAAAAGTTAATTAAGCAAAGTAAAAAGACCCTAGAGTTACATATTGCGAATCAAAGTAAAACAAACCCGAAAGAATTCTATAGTTATATCAGAAAGAAAAAAGTAGTTACTTCAACTGTTGGACCGTTAGTCGATGAAAATGGAGAATACACCAAAGACGAAGTACAAATGAGTAATGCCCTCAATACCTTCTTTGCATCAGTTTTTACAACAGAAGACCTCAGTGATATGCCTACACCATCGCCGATTCAGATTGATAATTCAGATGTTCTAAGCAATATCACCGTTACAGAGAGAGAAGTATTGAATTGTTTAGATAAACTCAAAGTAAATAAAACGCCTGGACCTGATACAATCTCGCCTAGAGTTCTAAAGGAAGCTAAGGATGAGCTCTCCAAACCACTGACATTACTATTCAATAAATCCTTGCAGTCTGGAACTATGCCTGATCAGTGGAAGATAGCCAACGTAACACCGATATTCAAAAAAGGCAGCAAATCCCTACCCAGTAACTATCGTCCAATTAGCTTAACCTCAGTTGTATGTAAAATGCTAGAAACGGTCATAAGAGACAGACTCGTAAATCACTTAGAGGAAAATAACATACTTAAAGATACTCAACACGGCTTTCGTAAAAAACGTTCCTGTTTAACAAACCTCTTAGACTTCTTCCACGATATCCTCAACCTCTACGATGAGAGTAAAGCTGTAGATATTATATACCTTGATTTTCAAAAGGCCTTTGACAAAGTTCCCCACAAACGTTTACTGCTAAAACTAAAAGCGCATGGAATACAAGACGGTGTGTTGAAATGGATAGAAAATTGGCTCAGCGACAGAAAGCAAAGAGTAGTCATAAACGGTAAGGCATCTAAATGGACCAATGTAAGTAGCGGGGTACCCCAGGGATCGGTACTAGGACCAATTCTCTTTCTAATTTACATCAACGACATAGATGAGGGTCTCACCTGTACAATCTCAAAATTTGCTGACGATACAAAAATTGCAAATAGCGTACTCTCAAAAGATCAAGTTGACGATATGCAACACAATCTAGATAAATTGTCACAGTGGGCCCAAATTTGGCAAATGAGTTTCAATGCGGATAAATGTAAAGTACTACATATCGGATACCTAAATGAGAAAGCAAACTATTCGATGAATGGCACTCAGCTTAAGAATGTAAACAGAGAAACCGATCTGGGAGTAACAATATCGAGTAACCTAAAACCGAGTCAACAATGTTCAGAAGTTGTTAAGAAGGCAAACAAAATAATTGGCTTTATAGGCAGATCATTTGAGCATAAATCCAAAGACGTAACCTAACCCTTTACAATTCCTTAGTCCGCCCTCTTCTGGAATACTGCGTTCAATGCTGGTGCCCTTATTACCAAAAAGATATAAACAAGCTAGAACGAGTTCAACGTAGAGTTACCAAAATGATACCTAGCCTAAAGAACAAACCATACGAAGAAGAGCGTCTTAGAGAATTAAATCTATTTCCTTTAACCCAGCGCAGATTAAGAGGTGACTTAATTCAAGTGTTCAAAATCATCAAAGGCATCGACAATATGAACTGTAGTAAGTACTTCACTATCGACCAATCTAATTACACGCGGGGAAACGGTTGCAAAATTATTGGTAAATCTTTTAACTCACACGAATCTAAGAATTTCTTCTTCAATCGAGTTGTCAACTTGTGGAATGGGCTTCCCCGAGACGTTATAGACTGCAGCACCGTTGATTCATTTAAATTCCGCCTAGACAAATATCTCGCATCAAACCCGCGTCTGACTGCGTTTGTAAATGAATAACTTTATTTTATCCTCCCCTCAGTTACTAACCCATATGTCCCCTACTAACTTCCTAGTCCTGCCATGTTAGTGGTAGGGCAGTAGTTCCCTTTCCAATGTTCCCTTACCCACTCTAAACCACTGTTTGGACACTTGATCCTCAGTGTTTTGGAGGACAAGCAGCCTAGAAGGGTCACTAGATCTGTTGTTGCTTGATTTCCTTTGTACTCCTTTGTATGTGCTCTGTGATTAATGATTTACTCGTGCAAATGGACAATGCGAAGTGTGGAATCTTAATTTTGTTGGACTTGAGTGCTGCGTTCGATACAGTGGTGCATAGCTTACTAATAGAAGACTGTAAAGCTATTGGTATTGATGGTAATGCTCTGGAATACCTTCAAAGTTACCTTACTAACAGAACTTATTGTGTGCAAATAGGTAATAAATTCTCAGAGATGAAGCATCTAGAGAGGGGCGTCCCTCAAGGGAGTGTTCTTGGACCAATTGTATTCTGTATATATACAATTGCACTATCTAGCATATTAATGAAACATGGAGTGAAATTTAAGCTGTTTGCGGATGACACCCAATTCTATCTGGCACTAAGTGACGTGGTGAATGTTGAGGAGAAGATTAGTGGTTTACTAAAAGACATTGGGAAGTGGATGGAGTCAAAGCAACTGAAATTAAATGAAAATAAAACTGAATGCCTATTAGTAGGCAGACGGGTGGACCTTGAGAGACTGGGCGTGCAAAGCCTCAATATCAATGATAGTGTGATGATTGTGAATAGTGTGGTGAAGGATTTGGGAGTCTTGGTTGATAGTGAACTGTCACTTAAAAATCAGATTAATCAAACAGTGCGAATCTCTGCCTATCATCTGAGGAATATTGCTTTTGTGAGAAAATATCTGGATATTAATATAACCAAAATGTTGATCCACAATCATGTAATTAGTAAATTAGACTATTGTAATTCTCTATATTATCGACTACCAAATTACTTGCTACGAAAACTACAACTTATAATGAATAGAGCAGCAAGATTAATAAAGAGTTTACCATTCCGTGCGAGTATAACGCCGGCATTAATTGACCTGCATTGGCTGCCGGTGAAAGCGAGGATCATATTTAAACTGTGTGTTATAGTGTATCAAGCTTTGAACTTTGGAAAGCCGGAATATGTGCGAGACTTATTGGAAGACTTCAATGTTGGCACTGATATGATGCTGAGACATGGCAACGTGCTGCATCAATTGAATGAGCCACGGTGCAATCATGAATTTGGATTCATGGGCCTTCGAAAAGAGTGCACCGAGACTTTATAATAATCTACCAGTTAATGTGAAAAGGTGTGCGAACATAAAGGCCTTTAAAAAGTCACTTAAAACACATTTGTTCAGGGAGTGTTATGACTTAGAAGATGGCACTGTGAGACAAGACTATAAGTGCTAGATGGTTTAAAGGGCAGCTGCGACGAGCGTCACAGCTACTGTAGTGACGGAGCGCGGCTGAGAAACTCCACACCAAGTAACAAGTAAGTAAGTAACTCCTTATCCTCATTTTCCTCTTCTTTTCCTCCTTCTCCGCCTCTTCTCCTCCCCCTTTCATCATATTTTCATCTTAATATCGCTTCGTCCTTTTCATCCACGTCTTCCTTCTAGTTTCCGTTTCCTCCTCTTCTTCATTCTCCTCCTCCTCCTACTTTTTCTGTTCCACTTTCTCTTCCTATTTTTGTCTTCCATCTTCTCCTCCTCCTTCGCTTGTTCCTCCCTTTTAATTAATTTTTGCTTCAACCACATCATCAGCATCACTTCCACTATCATCATTCTTATCTTCTTCCTCGTCTCCTTCTTCATCATTTCTTCCTTCGTCTTATTCTCTCCTTCTCTTTCTAATCTCCTTACTACTCTCCGGTCCGGCTTTCTTCTTTTATTTGGACTTTTATCGTTTCTTCCTCCTCTGTTTTCATCATTATTGCTATTATTATCATCTACTCCTCTTTCTTGTTTTCGACCTTTTCTTCCTCTTCTTCCTCCTTGATCGTCGTTCGTGCTTATTATCCTGGCTTCTTTGCCTCTTACTCCACCTTCTCCACCTTTTCTTATTATGATCTGGCCTTCGTATATCCCCCTATAGTCTTCCTCCAATTCTTCATCTTCCTCTTCTTCTACCTCCTCCTCCTCCACCTCTTCCTCTTCTACCTCTGTTTTACGCTTTCTCCTCCTGCCTCCTACTTTTCCTCCTTCTCCTCCTTCTCCTCCTCCTCCTCCTCTACTACATATCGGATACCTAAATGAGAAAGCAAACTATTCGATGAATGGCACTCAGCTTAAGAATGTAAACAGAGAAACCGATCTGGGAGTAACAATATCGAGTAACCTAAAACCGAGTCAACAATGTTCAGAAGTTGTTAAGAAGGCAAACAAAATAATTGGCTTTATAGGCAGGTCATTTGAGCATAAATCCAAAGAAGTTATCCTAACCCTTTTACAATTCCTTAGTCCGCCCTCTTCTGGAATACTGCGTTCAATCCTGGTGCCCTTATTACCAAAAAGATATAAACAAGCTAGAACGAGTTCAACGTAGAGTTACCAAAATGATACCTAGCCTAAAGAACAAACCATACGAAGAGCGTCTTAGAGAATTAAATCTATTTCCTTTAACCCAGCGCAGATTAAGAGGTGACTTAATTCAAGTGTTCAAAATCATCAAAGGCATCGACAATATGAACTGTAGTAAGTACTTCACTATCGACCAATCTAATTACACGCGGGGAAACGGTTGCAAAATTATTGGTAAATCTTTTAACTCACACGAATCTAAGAATTTCTTCTTCAATCGAGTTGTCAACTTGTGGAATGGGCTTCCCCGAAACGTTATAGACTGCATCACCGTTGATTCATTTAAACTCCGCCTAGACAAATATCTCGCATCAAACCCGCGACTGACTGCGTTTGTAAATGAATAACTTTATTTTATCTCTCCCTCAGTTACTAACCCATCTGTCCCCTACTAACTTCCTAATCCTGCCACGGACATTAGTTCCAGGGCAGTAAATCCCTTTCCAATGTTCCCTTACCCACTCTAAACCACTGTTTGGACACTTGATCCTCAGTGTTTTGGAGGACAAGCAACCTAGAAGGGTCACTAGATCTGTTGTTGCTTGATTTCCTTTGTACTCCTTTGTACTCCTCCTCCAGTCTGGTGCGGGCTCCTCAGTTTCCCCAGCTCGCCAGGGGTCTATTTTTCAGAGGTTTGCGTTACACAGGCTCGTCCACTAAGCGAGCAAGAGAGAGAGAGAGAGATAGGGTGTGTGTGTGTAGGTGAATGTTGAGGTGAAATCATAATAATTTCCTATTTGAATTATACTTCTTTAAAAAATAAAAATAACACATTAATATCGTAATACAAATATTGTGTGGTCAAACATTACAAACTTGATGAGAGAGAGAGAGAGAGAGAGAGATTAACGAAAACATCTTAGTTTTAGCCACTATATTTCCTCCCCTGTGTTCATATTAAGGAGACTTCCTCCGTGCTTGCCTTTTTCTTTAGTAACTTTCTCCCTCCAATGTTATCGCTCTAATTATTTATCTATATATTTAGATACTTGTATGCCTATCTATTTACCGGTATGTATACAGATACTTGCTTACTTTAATGCCTCTATTTATCTTGTTTTTGTCTAGTCTCAACCTCGGGACTTTATGCTGTTCAGTAGCCTGTAACTCTTACGAGGCCCCAAGATTATCGATTGGGGTGCTTCGCATGTGTCGCACGGTGGGGAGGTGTGGCGGAGTGGTCTTGCCACTGGACTGGTAATCCAATGGACCCGGGTTCGAATCCCAATATGTCAATGGGAAGATATTATTGGGATGGAATTTGTGCTGTACCTGGTATCAGTGCATTACCACAGCACACCGAAATGCCAAAAAAATACCCTCATTGTTCCCTGATTAAAATAGCATTGTATGAATATTTCCATATTCAAAAATATGCTACAGGGGGGCAATGCCTAGTGAGTTAATTGCTCAATAGGTGGCGTTCTGAAAGTGAGGGTCCGAGTGTGGGGGATGAGACTGTGAAGCGCAGAGGCGAGGCGGCTTCAGAGATGGAGTTCCTTCGAGCCGTGAAGCTTCGCATGTCTCACTCCTTAGACTGGAGGAAGACCTCACGGGCACTCACCGTGTTCAGCGGTAGAGTGTAAAGGCTATCAGCCTATGCCCGAATATAGACAAAAAAAAAAAAAAAATTTGTCACAGTGGAGCTTGTTACCATCCAGGTTCTCAAAGACACAGGGCTCTTCAACATTGGACTAGATAATGGCAAAAAGCAACAACGGTAACACTAGATCCAACCCCTGCCTTAAACACTGGAAAACAAAACACCATTACCGCCCTGAGTCGTGCCTGGACAACGAGGTATCCTATGACTCGGTAACTGGTGCACACACACTAGGCTGACGCTCAATGAAACAGCCTATTCTCAAACAGTAAAAGATTACTCAATTATGTTACACAAAGAAAAGATAGTTAACGTGATTAATTAACGTTACGGTAGATACTCAAATAACTGGCACTCCTGTATTAAAGAAAGTGCAATGCTAGTCCTGCAACATCAACTGGAAACTTCTGAAATAAGTCTGATGCTGGGAAGATGTTCGTAAATAATCTTGAACAATTATAATGCAGAATACGGGTCACAATAAATGCTAGGACATATAGTAATAATAGGCAGGCGAATAATAAAGACTGCGCAAAGGTAGTAATGCTTGACAACTAAAGAAATGCTTTGTGACACAACGCAACAGCCTACTAGGGTTGTGCAACTCAACAACAACCTCGGCTCAAAAGTGCAGTGAATAATAATGTTGCATACATATAATAATGGGGCTTATCTCTAACCAGTGTCTGCTCAGTTAATAAAGTCTAGCTGGGGTATCAAGGCAGGGCAACAATGGGCGAGCATGCGGCTCGTAGCCTAACGTTGTCCGACGGTGGTATAATGAAGATTACGTTATATGACGGGGATGCTCTCTTGATAAATCTAGGTCTCTAGTACCTATCTCTATCCTGGCAATCCCTCAGAAGTCAACACAAAGAGGCAGCACTATGTTGTGAGGGATAGGCTATGGCCCTCTTGCACCACAGCGCTGTGCTCGCAAAGTAAACCAACCCGAAGACAACTTAGGCTCCCACAGTACCTGTCGATGTCATGCAGAGCTTAGCTAACACTGCACACATCGGAGACAACGACACAGTAACCTTACCCCTAGTCTAGCTTTAGATAACCAAGAAGAATCACTCAACACCCTGCAAGGGAGACATATACCGGTCTACAACCTTCCCGAGAGAGGACACATACGGAAAAGTCCGTCTCTCTAAACCTCAATAAAGCATAATACCTCCTTAACCTAATACATGGAAATATCTGAGAGCTTCGCGTACAATACGACTGGTCGACGGTGAACGTCTATGCTGAAACCAGAAGGGATGTTGAGTTTAATAAAGATTAGAGAATGAGAAAGGAGAAGTCGAGAGAGAGATAGTATGCAAAGTCGCGAGTATGGGGGACAGAATTGCAATGGATGTAGGCGATACGCGTGTCAGGCAAGCTCTGAGCTGGTAAAAAACACGAGGCCGCGACGGGAAGGGACTAGTTGACCACCCGGCCGCCAACGCCGTCAGCGCCCAAGCGAGCCGCGTCATAGCTCACCTCGCTGCCGGGTGTACTCCCTCACACTCCCTCGCTCGCCTCCCACACAAGCAATATTTATATTATAGCGAATATAAAATATAAGGAGCAGTCACAGACCAAAACAAAGACCATTTCTAGACTGTCTGTGGCAACACGACACTAATGAAATAAAGCAGATCATTCTAGGACAACTGTAGCCTATCCCCCCATCCTGGCGAGCGCTAGCGAGCTGCAATGCCCCACGCAACCATTCTGCTAACGCCGGGAGGCGTCACACCCCCCCCAAGATATGGGACACTCAACCATGAGCCCATATCTGAACAGGCAGAATGTCGCTAGAATCTGCCACTCCTAACCACTCCGCCTCTCATGGAATGCAAGCTCAGTTTCCTCAAAAAAAAAAAATACAACAACATTTTTATATAAAAAAATCTTATCACCCTTCCCAAATATAATACATTAATTCATAACATTGTGCTCCCAGAGCGAGCTTTAAGAAGCACAGCCTACTGAGAGAAAATCATCTGCACTCAGTACTCAGCTACAATATTATCTTAAAATTAATTATTAAAAATAAAGAGTTTTTATTTAATTTTTCATATTTTATTTTAATGTTGTTTTTGGCGGCTACTATAGATGTAGCCTAGTTTTCTTCTAATCAAAGCCAACAACTCCTGCCCTGCGACCCTACGCTGATGCTACACACGCGAGCCAACAAGCACCAGCGCAAAAATACACCGCGAGCCAGTTGGCTATACCAACATACTGTGGTAGCCTACCCCGGATCCTCCACCCGCGACAGACAGTCCGCAATCACATTCTCACAACCGGCAATATGGCGGATGTCTAAGTTGTACTCTTGCAACATGAACGACCATCTGGTCAGCCTCATATTCCGGTTGTGGAATTGATTGAGGAATTTAAGCGGGTGGTGGTCGGTATACACTACCACGACTGGTCCATATGCAGGAACATAGACCTCAAAGTGTCTGAGCGCTAACACGATTGCCAGCAGTTCCTTTTCAACAACCGAATAGTTTTTCTGTGCTGAATTAAATTTCTTTGAAAAGAAACTGACTGGATGCTCAAGACCTTCCTCGTCTGTCTGCAAAAGTACGGCACCAGCCCCTACTCCGCTGGCATCAGTCGCCAACTGAAATGGTCGTTCAAAGTCCGGGGCCCTGAGGATAGGGTGAGTGCATAAAAGGTGTTTAACTACTCGAAACGCCTGCTCACACTCAGGTGCCCAGCGGAACTTTTTATCTTTGGCTAGTAGATCTGTCAAAGGAGCTAACACAGTAGAATAGCCTCTTATAAAGCGGCGGTAATACCCAATCATACCCAAAAATCTCATGATCTGCCGCTTGGTGGTCGGCCTGGGGAACAAGTCGATAGCCTGTATCTTCTGTTGGGGCGGGCTCACCTGCCCTAACCCAACCACAAACCCCAGATACTGCACCGTGGCTTGCACAAAGTCACACTTGCCCAGATTAACCACCAAGCCTGCTTTACTAAGTTGACTAAATAAGGCTTCTATGTGCTCACAGTGACTTTGGAAATCGTTGTCATAAATGATCACGTCGTCAAGGTAGACAGTACAGTTTGGGATGTCTGCTACGATGTCGTTCATTAAGCTCTGGAAAGTGGCCGGTGCATTTTTCAGACCATATGGCATCACGTTGCAACGGTAAGTACTGCCATCCACCACAAACCCGCACACCTCTTTAGCCCGCTCAGACAGTGGTACTTGCCAGTAGCCTTTGACGAGGTCTACCTTGGTCAAGTACCTTGCTTTCCCAATCTTATCCACACTGTCATCCACCCGGGGAAGAGGATATGCATTGCTGGGGGTCAACCCGTTCAACCGCCTAAAGTCAATGCAGAACCGAACCTTTCCATCAGGTTTGGGCTGCAGAGTGACAGGAGAAGTCCACCGTACTGCCCCCTTCTCGATCAAGCCTCTCGCCAGCATATACTCCAGCTCATCCCTGAGCGCTTGGAGTTTAATGGGTGGCACCCGATAAGGTATCGACTTGAAGGGGGGGTGCTCTCCTACATCGACATCATGCACCGCTTGAGTAGTGAGGCCTGGGTGCTCGGCAAATACAGTGGGGTATGAATCGAACAGGTGCTGCACTGCCACCTGCTGTTCCTCCGGCAGGTGCGCCAGAGCATCATGCGCACATTGGCTCGAATTCCCTGCCCACTGATCAGCCGAGACATGACAATCCCAGTTATCATCCACCTGATCATTGCTGCCCCCCTCTCCTTCTCCACCATGACCGCAGCAGGTCAACACAGGGACAGCTAGTGACTCAGGTGGGCGCCTCACATACTACTTCAACAAATTAATGTGGCATAGTTGGTTACGCTTCTTCCGGTCTGGAGTGGCAACGAGGTAATCTAGATCGGAGACCTTTGACACCACCCGATAAGGCCCAGCGTACTTGGCAGCCAGAGGATGACCTGACAAAGGCAACAGGACCAACACCTCTTGACCTACCTGAAACTCCCGGAGTTTCGCCTTAGTATCGTACCTGTCCTTCATACGGGCCTGCGAACTCACCAAATTACGCCCGGCCAGCTCCAGACTTCTAAGCATTCTCTCTCTGCTCTCGAGGACGTATCTCAACATAGAACATGGCTTAGCGGTACCCTCCCAAATCTCCTTCACCATGTGGAGAGGGCCCCTCACCTGATGCCCGAAAACAAGCTCATTCGGACTGAAACCGAGACTCTCTCCAGGTACTTCTCTTGCCGCGAACAAAACATACGGCAGACCAAGGTCCCAATCCTTTCCGTTCTCTGCGCAGTAACATCGAAGCATGCTTTTCAGCGTGGCGTGCCACCTCTCCAACACCCCTTGACTCTCCGGGTCATACGCAGAAGAGATGACAGTGCTGATGCCATGCTGAATCATAGTTTGTTTGAACAGATTAGATGTAAAATTAGAACCTTGGTCCGATTGCACCTCTTGCGGGTAACCATACCGCGAGCAATACAAGAGCAGGTTCCGGACAACAGTTTTCGCCGTGCCATTTCTCATTGGATATGCATCAGGATAACGAGTGGCCACATCCATGATAGTTAATAGAAATTTATTACCGACACTAGTAGGGGGTAGGGGTCCGACCATATCAATGATGACCTTACTGAAGGGCGGTCCACTGACAGGAATGGGGTGCAACGGAACTCTCGAAATTGTTTGGTTAGGTTTTCCAACCCTCTGGCACGTATGACACCTTGCTATCCAGGTTACCACCTGCCCCTTCAACCCCGGCCACCAAAACAATTTTTCTAAAGCCGCCACCGTTTTTCTCACCCCTAGATGTCCAGCCAGTGGTATGTCATGCGCCAACCTCAGTAGGCTATCCCTGCACTCCCGTGGCACCACCAACTGGTCCACTACTCCGGACCCCTCTTGCCAACTACGTTTAGGGTCTTGAAAACACCTATAGAGGATGCCTTCTAGATAAAAAAAATCTCCTGGCTGTGCATCGCCGTCCTCGTCGAGCTCTACAGCTCCATTAGCACACGTTTGGAGCTCAGGGTCCTCTAGTTGCAGCCGACGTATATCTGAGGGTGCCAAGCGATCTAACTGCTCCCGGAGCAATGCATGACCTTCCCCGATACTGGACTGCTCCCTCTGTCTCTCTCGATGTACATAACGTTGCTGTCGTGGAGACTCGTCATGCCCAGCCTCGTCACTCTCGATGACAGGCCCAGGAGCTACTCCAGAATTAAGTAATGGTGCTAACACTGAATCACCCAGGAGAGCCGCCGAGTCAAAACTCTTAAAACCAACTCCAGCTTTAGCCTTCTCCTGTTGATCGTTCCTCCGCTGGTCTGAAGACGGAGGACTAGGCTGTGACACTTTAGCTGCCTGAGCTCGGGTGACAACACACGCCATGGGTTGTGTCTGGCACCGCTCGACCCACTCTTGCTCTTCCCTACTCACGTCGGCCGGCCTCTCGGCAACGGGGTAGAACCTCAGAAGCGGGCATTGCAAAGTCGTTGCCGAGAAGAAGGTCGACGCCCTCCACTGGCAGTTTCTCCACAATCCCGACATCCAATTCACGTGCCACACCATCCACCTCCAACTCCAACCGCACCAGCGGGTATGACCGAGTTGCATTAATACCCTGCACCACTACCACCCGAGCCGCGTTTATAGGGTAGCCAGTCAAGTTTTTCATCATAGTCTGGGAAGCACCTGTATCACGCAAGACCTCTACTCCATGCTTGCGCCCCGCCCACATCACGCAACCCCGCCCTCTATGGTCGCAAAAACATCCTGAGCAGGGTTCGAGCCTCCCAGGTGCTTCTGCATTGGCTGTGCCTCAGCCTCTGACGAACTGCCCCGGGCAAACTCAGATGACTTCGGAGACACACCAATGTTGCAGGCCAAAGACACAGCTGCTGTAGGTGGTTTGCTAGGACAGACTCTTGCAAAGTGCCCCTTTTTATGACAATGATAACACTCCAACTCCCCTTTGGGCTACCCTTGGTACTGAGAAGGACCCGGCCCCTTCTTAAACGGGACGGTGCTAGTCTTGTGGTCAGTCTTGGTATCATGGCTCTTGTACTTGTTTGCATAAGGTATATCACTAACTCGGGGGGGTGGGGCGTCACGCCCCTTGTTACCTGCCTCACTATGCTGGGCAGACCCGCACCCACGAATTAGTGATAGCCGGAGGTCAGCCATCTCAGCTGCCTCCTGTAGAGTTTTTGGTTGCTTTTCTTTCAGGTTTAACGTCAGGTCGCCGCCCGTGCATTTGAAAAACTGCTCTAAAAGCACCAACTGTTTAATGTCGTCAAACGTAGTAGCTTTCTCCGACCTCAGCCAATTCCCAAAAGCATCGGACAGCTCTCGGGCATGTTCCAAAAAGGTGCTCTCCCGACCCTTGGTAACACCCCGGAACTTCAACCTGTACGTCTCTGGTTGTAGTTCGTATGCTCTCAGGACAGCCTCCTTGAGTTCCTCATAGATAATACAAGACTCTATAGGCAATGCATCATAAGCCTTGAGTCCCTTGCCCACAAGTCTAGAGGAAACAAGGGCTGCCCACTTCTCCCCAGGCCACTGGTGTTCCTGGCACTTCTTCTCGAATCTCATGAAAAATTCGGTGACACCCGACTCATCAAATACAGGGACTAGCTTCAACAGGTGCGACAAAGACTGATCATGCCCACAATTCCCACCACCGAGACGTTGCCCTGTCGTTTCCACCCGAGTCTTCTCAAGATCGATATCTGCACGGTACCTGGTAGACTCAGCCTCCGACTCGGATTTTATTCTCGCGAGTTCGAGATCAGTCTGTTGTTTAGCCTTAGCGAGTTCGAGATCCGTCTGTTGTTTAGCCTTAGCGAGTTCGAGATCAGCCTGTCGCTTAGCCATCTCAAACTGCCGCTGCTGGTTAGCCATCTCCAGCTGGAAGAGCATTTCTGTAGTGAAACCTTGAGGAGGAGGTGCAACTATTGGAGGCCCACCCAGCGATCCTAAACCACGCTGCCAGCGGCTATCGGCCTGCGGGAACGTACTAAACTCCGGCATCCTAGAGGTCCCGATGGGAGTAGAGTGGAGGGGGGGCTCGAGCAGAAGTCCCCGAGCACCCTCTCCACCCTGGACCTCACTAGCCGCCCCCAGTACGCAAGCCCTCAAATCGTTCTTCTTGATGCCATGAGCCACCTTAAGCCCCATGAGGGGAGCCAAACACTGTAGACCATACTTGCTAATTCCCTCTAGTCGATCAGCTGTTATAGGCACCTCCAAAAACTTCTTTGCGGCCTCCTCACTAGTTACTAACCCCCCTGGCATCTGCCCATCAGAGCCTGCATCATTCCCTGAACTCTCAGTATGATCTGATTCGTCTCCCATTGTGTCCACCAAAAATTCTCACGTTTATAAAAAAAAGAAGAAGTACCCAAGCTCCTATGTAGCACTATTCACTTGCCAAAAATGTCTGAAGACTCTCAAGTGCTATACTACTTTGCCAAAAAAAAATTTAACGTGCCCACTATATTCCTCAATAAAACAAATGACCACAACAATCCTGCAATTATCTCTTAGTTCACAAGATCCTGAGCTAGGTCGCCATTTGTTATGATCCAGGTTCTCAAAGACACAGGGCTCTTCAACATTGGACTAGATAATGGCAAAAAGCAACAACGGTAACACTAGATCCAACCCCTGCCTTAAACACTGGAAAACAAAACACCATTACCGCCCTGAGTCGTGCCTGGACAACGAGGTATCCTATGACTCGGTAACTGGTGCACACACACTAGGCTGACGCTCAATGAAACAGCCTATTCTCAAACAGTAAAAGATTACTCAATTATGTTACACAAAGAAAAGATAGTTAACGTGATTAATTAACGTTACGGTAGATACTCAAATAACTGGCACTCCTGTATTAAAGAAAGTGCAATGCTAGTCCTGCAACATCAACTGGAAACTTCTGAAATAAGTCTGATGCTGGGAAGATGTTCGTAAAGAATCTTGAACAATTATAATGCAGAATACGGGTCACAATAAATGCTAGGACATATAGTAATAATAGGCAGGCGAATAATAAAGACTGCGCAAAGGTAGTAATGCTTGACAACTAAAGAAATGCTTTGTGACACAACGCAACAGCCTACTAGGGTTGTGCAACTCAACAACAACCTCGGCTCAAAAGTGCAGTGAATAATAATGTTGCATACATATAATAATGGGGGCTTATCTCTAACCAGTGTCTGCTCAGTTAATAAAGTCTAGCTGGGGTATCAAGGTAGGGCAACAATGGGCGAGCATGCGGCTCGTAGCCTAACGTTGTCCGAGGGTGGTATAATGAAGATTACGTTATATGACGGGGATGCTCTCTTGATAAATCTAGGTCTCTAGTACCTAGCTCTATCCTGGCGATCCCTCAGAAGTCAACACAAAGAGGCAGCACTATGTTGTGAGGGATAGGCTATGGCCCTCTCACACCACAGCGCTGTGCTCGCAAAGTAAACCAACCCGAAGACAACTTAGGCTCCCACAGTACCTGTCGATGTCGTGCAGAGCTTAGCTAACACTGCACACATCGGAGACAACGACACAGTAACCTTACCCATAGTCTAGCTTTAGATAACCAAGAAGAATCACTCAACACCCTGCAAGGGAGACATATACCGGTCTACAACCTTCCCGAGAGAGGACACATACGGAAAAGTCCGTCTCTCTAAACCTCAATAAAGCATAATACCTCCTTAACCTAATACATGGAAATATCTGAGAGCTTCGCGTACAATACGGCTGGTCGACGGTGAACGTCTATGCTGAAACCAGAAGGGATGTTGAGTTTAATAAAGATTAGAGAATGAGAGAGGAGAAGTCGAGAGCGAGAGATAGTATGCAAAGTCGCGAGTATGGGGGACAGAATTGCAATGGATGTAGGCGATACGCGTGTCAGGCAAGCTCTGAGCTGGTAAAAAACACGAGGCCGCGACGGGAAGGGACTAGTTGACCACCCGGCCGCCAACGCCGTCAGCGCCCAAGCGAGCCGCGTCATAGCTCACCTCGCTGCCGGGTGTACTCCCTCACACTCCCTCGCTCGCCTCCCACACAAGCAACATTTATATTATAGCGAATATAAAATATAAGGCGCGGTCACAGACCAAAACAAAGACCATTTCTAGACTGTCTGTGGCAACACGACACTAATGAAATAAAGCAGATCATTCTAGGACAACTGTAGCCTATCCCCCCATCCTGGCGAGCGCTAGCGAGCTGCAATGCCCCACGCAACCATTCTGTTAACGCCGGGAGGCGTCACAAGCTTCAAGGTGTTGGTTGCTTCCATCCTGCCACACTAGATGACGAAACCTTATTTATACAGGTCACTTGATTTGGAGAGTGCAGCTGAGTCTCTGCTGGGCTGTGGTAGTGGTTGGACGTCCGTGGGAGTCGTCTGCTGCGTCGGTGGTTCAGCGGCCTCGCCCCCCGGCTTCATCCCCTTCTGCCATTCTACCCTGTTCTGCCTTCATCATCTTCTCATCATATGCCTCTACCGACTACACTCTGCGCATTCTTACATCCTTGCTGTTTGGTGGTGGCCGTCGCTCCCTGGACCTGTGACACGTGGCTCTACACGATTGAGGGACGCTGTATCCGCGGTGGCCGGCTCTGGCGTCGGCAAATCCTCGGTTTTCTTCGGGGTTCCCGTGTGTGGGCCCCCTCCGTCGGTGCCAGGGCCACCTTCAGCTTCTGGGGTTGGTGTTGGCCCCTCCGTCCTCGCTTCTTCACTTCCCCATGTGTCATCTTCCAGCCGGGTGCCATCGTTCATCTCTTCTTCTTCCCTTCCATCCTCAAGTCCTGGGGTGTTGTTGCCCTTCTGCAGCCCCTCCTGGGCCCTTGATGGCTGAGCCTCCTTCCTGGGAGGCCGCCAAGTTTTGAACTATCCCTGAGAATATTTCCACCTGGGAAGGGTGACATAAGCTTCATTGCTTTACTACCCTAAATCATCAACAAGAACAAGAAGAAGAGAGTGCAGCTACATATTCTCGTTCACAGCATCTTCAAATATGGTCGGACATCTTCAATGCTATGAATTCGTGACGAAATATGCATACTTATATACAGTATTTATTAGTTTTCATAAACCTATTGTTCTCTCTACCCTTCATCAGTATATTTCACTCTCCGCCCCCCCCCCCCTCCCATCTCTCTCTCTGTCTCTCTCTCTCTCTCTCTCTCTATCCCACACACACACGCACACACTCCCTCTCTCTCCTCTTCCTCCTCCTCCTTCTCCCTTAACAATCTCGTCCCTCACACAATTCTTACATACAACCCTCTCATCTTCGCTTCTTCCTCACCATTCTTCAAGTCTCTCCTCTCATCTCCTCTCCTATCTCTCCTGTTATCTATTTCGTCCTTTCTTGAAACTCTTTAGTAATGGAGATCGGCCATATCTTTCTTTGGACGCCATTGTGGTGCCATATGGGTCATGCTTAAGGGGGTTCACCTGCTTGTTTGTTATCTTTCTCTCCTTTTCTCTCTTTCCCTGGCTTGTATCCATTCGGCCCCATTCAGCTAATTGTTTTAAGACGTTTATCCCCATCCAGGTGTCTATTTCGTCCTGGCAAGCGATAGCGAGCCAGCATTGTATGGAGAAATCCGGCTTTGCCAGAGAAATTTTTCTATCGAAAAATGTACAGATTTTACTTGCTGTCAAAACAAAAATATATATATGCTGGCTCGCTACCACTCGCCAGAAAAATATTGACACCTGGATGGGGGTAAACGTCTTAAAACAGTAGGCTGAATGGGGCCGAATGGATACAAACCAAAGAGAGAGGGAGATAAAGAGAAAACAAAGCGAGGTGGGCCCCCTTATCCCGTACAGTACCGGTGAATTCTATTTTATTTTTTTTCAGCTACATTTAGACGATTTTATGAAGCTTAGGAAGGATATATGGGAGCTAAAAGGATCGATTGAGATAGTCTGTAGTCTTTTAATTTGGTAGACATGTTTCCTAAGCTCAATAAAATCAATTAATAGTAGCCAGAATATAATGACAAGATATCACTGGTACTGTATGGGTTAATTCATGACCATATTGAATTTAGATCCAAACTGTTTCACATTCGATTAGTTACTTTATTGAATTTAGATCCAAACTTCCCCATCTCCTTCCCCCATTTTCTTTGATCCATAGTATAGTACTTTCTTGCAACTTTCTCCTCCTATCTTTGGCTTCCTTTATACTGTATTTCTTTTCACTATGTAATTTAATATTTGTTAACAGTTACTTTCTTTCCTTCCACAGTTGTATAGTAATGTCTTCTATTAACACACCCACTATCTCTCTCTCTCTCTCTCTCTCTCTCTCTCTCTCTCTCTCTCTCTCTCTCTCTCTCTCTCTCTCTCTCTCTCTCTCTCGAGACAATATGAACTGTAGTAAGTACTTCACTATCGACCAATATAATTACACGCGGGGAAACGGGTGCAAAATTATTGGTAAATCTTTTAACTCACACGAAGCTAAAAATGTCTTCTTCAATCGAGTTGTCAACTTGTGGAATGGGCTTCCCCGAGACGTTATAGGCTGCAGCACCGTTGATTCATTTAAACTTCGCCTAGACAAATATCTCGCATCAAACCCGCGACTGACTGCGTTTGTAAATGAATAACTTTATTTTACCTTCCCCTCAGTTACTAACCCATCTGTCCCCTACTAACTTCCAAATCCTGCCACGGACATTAGTTCTAGGGCAGTAGTTCCCTTTCCAGTGTTCCCTTACCCACTCTAAACCACTGTTTGGACACTTGATCCTCAGTGTTTTGGAGGACAAGCAGCCTAGAAGGGTCACTAGACCTGTTGTTGCTTGATTTCTTTTGTACTCCTTTGTACTCTCTCATTCACCCCCCCTCCCGAGACGTCGAGAGAGTAAGATGTTAAGAATCCCCAAGCGTGCAGGTACTTCTTTATAGCCTAATATTAGCACTTTATGTATTGAGCATGTTAAACTCTTCGATAGATACAAACAAAAGTGGAAGAACAAGATGCTGACTAGATATTTCTGCAAGAATTTCAGTTTTGCTGACTATGATATCGTGAGCACAATTGCTTCTAGTGGCAGAATCGAGATGTTGGATAAATCTTTATTAAACTCGATAATTAACAGACAGAACACACACAACTCCCCTTATTTAATCCAGGCAATACTATCAACTTAATATTACAAGGGACAAGCATCTTTATGTAAAATTAGTTACATACCAATTACATTTTTAATTTTTGCGTCGTATCCGTATATAAGTTCATGATTGTGTAGGCATACACATGTAATTTTCCACTTCGTTTACTTTCTTCTTTAGTCTATCGATAACTTTTAAATGTGTAATGATAATGACTCACACCTAGGGTACGCTATGATATAACATTAATTAGCACGCACACATATACACACACACACACACATAATATATATATATATATATATATATATATATATATATATATATATATATATAGAGAGAGAGAGAGAGAGAGAGAGAGAGATATGCATATATTTGGGAGATTGTAGGCATCAATCGAACAGGGTAGTACCCAGAGTAGGTCACATAGGCATATGATAAGGAGTTGCTGGAACTCCTGTTTCATTTGCCTGGCTGACCCCACTGTTTCTATTTGTGCCTCACCTACATAGAGAGTAATCCAACTAACATTCACAAACACTTCTTCCTCCTATTCATTTCACTACACTTAACAAACGCTCCACACATATTTCCAACACACCTAAATTACCCTTAATGTACCTTGATTTTGGCTCTCGAGCACTCTTTCCACCTTAGGGAGGACACTTGTTACAGGCAGCTTTGCCTTTTGTCTCTCTCATGAACATAGAAAATAACTATACACACATATACTGTATATATATATATCACCTTCTAACTCCGGGCATAGGCTTGAATCCTGCAGATTGAATGGCTCAACACGGTAAAGCCAACAGGTCTTATTCCAGACTGTGAGAGAGACATCGAGACAGATTGAGTGTTACAACCGGCTTATTCGTGGAACCAGACCAGGTCGTCACCACCAAGGCATATGCTTCTATATAAACGCAAAGGTTTATACAATATATAATAATACATGTATAAATGACGTCAAGCGCCCTATCCTTCCACGACACTAGAACGTTGAGGAAGAAGAATAAATTGTTTATTAATCCTTTGACTACAACAGGCTATATTTTCTAAGGTTGAGAAAAGCGTTAGTCGTTATAGAGAGAATAGACGGACACATATATCACTATACTTGACTTATTCGCGCTAGTAATATAGCCCTTTGCATAATCTAATTAATTAAATTCACTCCCAACACCAAACACCTCCTAATGAAATGAATGAAAGCATGTGATCCTCCCGGGATTCGAGCCTGGGTTGCCACATACAGTTCTTAAACACTCTAACGATTACGCCATCAAAATAATTAAAGGTTAAGTACACGACTACGATTTAATATCCATTTATCGAACACTGGGTATCAATCTAATCATTTAATTAGCCCCAACTGCACACTGAATAGAGTAATGATTAAGTGAAAGAAGTGAACAATTTATGGGGCACATATCTCTAAGGACCGACTTCGCTATGCAATGTTCCTGAACCTTTAGGGATGATCTAATGTATCCATTTCCCTCCCAACACCAAACACCTGAATAATATAATATTTGCGCCATCGTACACGTGGTTGTGTGTGTGTGTATATATATATATATATATATATATATATATATATATATATATATATATATACCGGTATATAACCGATATATATGAAATGGAGCAGTAAGCTCAATTTTCCAATGATGTACCTATGGCATCTTTATTTATCGTTGTATTATGATTATTATTAGGCGATGAGTTGCAGTTTCCGAAAGATCTATAACAATCAAAGGTATAAAACCTGTCAATTATCCGTCCTGCAATTCTTCCCAACCTAAATGCAATCGTTTAATGATTGCAAAGTTAAATTAAGAGTGATTGAAATGCAACACAGTAATAATGTGAACATAATATAAAACAATGCTGCAATAACTAATTGAACGAGGAGAATAACAATCAAAACGAGTGAAGACCATATGCAAGCACGAGAAGGAAGGAAGTAGGCTAAAATAAAATAAAGAAGAAATAAATAAAGAACCGAAAACCAAAGAAGATAGGAGAGGAAAGAAAAAGTCAAAGGCTAAAGGCAAGAGTTACTGAGAAAGTTTACAATCTCTCTCTCTCTCTCTCTTTCTCGTCACCTTTGTCTAAATAGCCCCCCCATAAATCCAGACTTCCGACATTTTGCTCCCCTTTTTTCTCAAACCCAATCGATTTTTTGACTTTGCATAATCGACGTTCGTTGTTGTTGTTGTTGTTGTTTTTCCTCAGGCTGCCTGGCCGAACAGCCCCAAGGCCCCGAGCAAGGCCAAGGCCATAACCGAGCGCCCCAACGGAACCCTCCCTGCCTACCACAATAAAGCCTAGGTGACCGAAGCTACTCCATGGCGGGGTGCTGAGGAGGGTGCGGAAACACCCGGGAAACCAAAGCCCCACCCAGGGTCCTGTGCCCCTCAGCAATTATGAAAAGAAAGTTGAGGGGCAAAGGGAAAATGTGACGCTTTGGCTTCCAATCTACCAACCTATGGGTTGGCAGATTGGGAGGTCAATCCACGGAAGAGACGCCGTCACTTGAGATCTAGAAAATATATAAGTAAAAGGAACAGTCAGAGCAAGCTATGGGTATGGCAGAGATCGCTCAGTTCTCACTCTGATAGACCAGCCCATCACCACGACGTTCGTAAATCTGTATTGCTCAAACGGATTCCACTAATTTGACTCGTTTTAATTCCGAGTCGGGGAGAAAAAAACCCCGAAATGTTTGAGTTTGCAGCAATTTCTAGTTTTCGCAATAATGGAACTAAACTGTTAGGAAATAATTATATACCTTAGGCATGGAACAAGTAGAAGTATTCCATACTTCTACTTGTTCCATGCCTAAGTTATATAATTCACATTCGTATTCAATCGATAGGCCATTTGCTTGCGACGATATCTTCCCACCTTTCTACCTTACTGCCTGTCTCGATAGTGCTCTCTCTCTCTCTCTCTCTCTCTCTTTCTCTCTCTCTCTCTCTCTCTCTCTCTCTCTCTCTCTCTCTCTCTCTCTCTCTCTCTCTCTCTCTCCTCTCTCTCTCCTCTCTCTCTCTCTCTCTCTCTCTTTCTCTCTTTCTCTCTCTCTCTCTCTCTCTCTCTCTCTGATCTATTAACATATTTCCTCTTTTCCATTAATGCAAACCTTTCCTCCTTTCATTCCATCGTCTTTAGCCATGTTCTTCCCCGATTAAAATCACTCTGGGATTTGCATTGTGGGCTCCGGGCATTAACCAGACTCAAACCCTTGTCTCTTTAACCCCTTGAAGCTCTGACGCGTTTTAGCGGTTTATTTTGGCTATCATTAGACGATTGTGTGCAGCTTAAGAAGGATCTGTGGATATTTAAAGGGTAAAGACTCTCTCAATCAACCCTCTGACTTCCATATAGCCTTGCTAATCTGATAAAAATCGTCTAAAAATGTCCAGAAAGTATTAAAAGAAATGTGTATCGGAGTTTGAAAGGGTTAATCCATCTTATAGACACTTTTTTTGTTTTCTGTTTCTCTCCCTCTCTCTTATTACCTCTTGCTCTTCGTCCTAACTTCGATAGGAGAAATGACAGAAAATGATTTAGAAATGTGCAGTACATTAAATAGTCAGTTTCTATCCGTTTTCACTAATGAAAATTTGGCACAGATTCCAGAAGTCCGTAAGGTATATAGAGATAGTATAGAAAATAGGTTAAGTACGGTTACTATAAGTAGAAATGATGTGCTTAAGGAAATTGACAGACTGAAACCTCAGAAATCGCCTGGTCCCGATGAGGTATATGCCAGAGTATTAAAAGAATGCAGAGATGAGTTAAGTTACCCATTAACATTTATTTTTAACAATTCATTAGAAACTGGTATAGTTCCAGAAGCTTGGAAGCTTGCAAATGTAGTTCCGATTTTCAAAAAAGGTGATAAATCAATAGCATCCAATTACCGTCCCATTAGTCTCACTTCAATCATAGGAAAGCTACTAGAGTCAATTATTGCTAGGAAAATGAGAAACCACTTAGAAACATTTAACTTAATCAATTCTTCTCAGCATGGATTCACACAGGGACGTTCTTGCCTTACTAATTTGCTTAGTTTTTTCTCAGAGGTATATGAAGCAGTAGATAATGACAAGGCATACGATATTATATATTTAGATTTCAGTAAAGCTTTCGACAGAGTCCCTCATGAGAGAATTGATGAGAAAGGTTGAGGCACATGGAATAGGTGGGGCGTTGTTGGGATGGATTAGGTCATGGCTAATTGGTAGGAAACAGAGAATCAGCATAAATGGTACCAAGTCAGAGTGGGGAGCAGTCAAAAGTGGTGTCCCCCAGGGATCGGTATTAGGTCCCCTGTTGTTTCTTATATACATAAATGACCTAGATTTAGGTATAACTAGTAGGATAAGTAAATTCGCAGACGATACTAAAATGGGGAGATCAATTGATTCAGATAGCGATATAGAGTGCCTCCAAAGGGATCTAGATACCTTACATGAATGGTCAGTAAATTGGCAGATGAAGTTTAACATTGACAAATGCAAGGTATTAAAGATAGGGAAGATGCAAACAAATGTTAAATATAAACTAGCTAATTTAGAATTAGAAAATTCAGACTGCGAGAAAGATCTAGGTGTGTTTGTTAGCAATGATTTGAAGCCTAGAAAACAGTGTATAAGCGTTCGTAATAAGGCAAACAGGATTCTCGGGTTCATCTCTAGGAGTGTGAGTAACAGAACTGCTGATGTTATCTTAAAACTTTACTTGTCATTAGTGAGACCCCATATGGATTATGCTGTCCAATTTTGGTGTCCTTATTACAGAATGGACATAGATTCATTGGAGAGAGTACAGCGTAGAATGACAAAATGATCCATAATATTAGAAATCTTCCGTATGAAGAAAGGTTGAAGAAATTAGGTTTACATTCGTTAGAGAGACGCAGAGTTAGAGGGGATATGATAGAGGTGTTCAAGTGGGTTAGTGGGATTAACAAAGGGACATGACAAATGTACTAAAACTCAGTGATAGCGAAAGAACTCGTACCAATGGTTTCAAATTAGATAAATTTCGTTTCAGAAAGATATAGGCAAATATTGGTTTGGTAACAGAGTTGTAGATGGGTGGAATGGACTACCAAGTGCTATAGTGGGATCTAAAACTGTAGGGAGCTTTAAGATAAAATTGGATAAGCATATGGACGAGAGGGGTTGGGTGTGAAGGGGGATCAGCCGGGTTGGGCCAATCAGCGCTCTGCAGACCCCCATAATCCTGGTTAATCTCTAACCGTTTTGGTAAGATGATCCTCAGGGTATTAGAGTGTTGAGCCTATAATTGGGCTTTGTAATTGATTTGGGGTTGTGTGGGACAGGGATCTGCCTTGCTTAGGCCAATCGGCTTTCTGCAGACTCCCAATTTCTTATGTTCTTATGTTCTTATGTTCTTATGTTCTTATGTTCTAACCATTTCTCATCTCGTATGCTCTGTTCGCCTTGTGCCTTACTGCTCTCTCTCTCTCTCTCTCTCTCTCCTCTTTTCTTACATATTATGTGCTCTTGAAGGTTTAAGGGGGTAGTACTCGCTTTTTCGGAACCCCCTTCTCCCTAATGCTTATCATATTAGTTTTGAGGTTTCAAGACGATCGTTCCGTTAGTTTGGAGATTTTGAGACCTTTCGCCTAAATTTTGTATCAGTATTAAGACCTTTCGTGCCATAGGTGTCGATTTTTACCTGGCGAGCGATAGCGAGCCTCTACTTTTAGAAGGAACCGGCCTTCGGCCGGGAAATTTTTCTACCAAAAATGTACAAATTTATCTTGAAAGAGGGTCTAGTGGGTGTTTTTCTAAGCTTGATGGAGGTTTCGTGAGGAAACTGAAAAATACATTAATAAATAAATATATAGACCAAAAACCAAGCACTATCCCCTTAACCGTATCTGCTTTCGTAAATGTGCCTGTTTATCCTTAATTAGTATGTTATGTTGTTGTACTGTACTGTTCTCATATTGGTATCCGGATTTATTATAATTATATTAATTATTTGTATCCAATATTATCAACCTTATTACTTTCACTGAATATATTGTCGTTTTTGTTCGCCCTTTCAATCAATGTTTACGTTATGTGTATGTCTCATTGTATAACTGAAGACAATGTATGGATGAATTTATATATTTTTTTTTTTTTTTTTTTTTTTTCTATATTCCAACTTACTTCCTCTCGGGCATAGGCTAAGAGCCTTAACATTCACCGCTTTACAATGAACAGTGAAGCCCGTGAGGTCTTGTTCCAGTCTAGGGAGTGAGACATGTGAAGCACGTAGAGTACAACGAGCACATGCCATCTTGCCTTCACATGAGGCACGGTGCTCACTCATGGCCCGAAACGACCCTATCTCTGAAGCCACCTCGTTCCCATGCTTCACTGTCTCATCCCCTACACTCGGACTCTCACTCTTACACACACACAACGCCACAAATATACTGAAAAAAGTAAAGTTAAGATTAAATAGTTAACCTTTCAGCCTAAAAGAGAGCATTCATATATTTCACTTTGGTTAATATTATGTTACTTGGCTAATATTTTTTAAAGTTAGGAATGAATTTTGGCGGGATAAATATAATTGAGTTTACCCCCTAGATTGTTAAAGGTCCCTCTTAAGCTGTATGCAATCGTTTATATTTAGTAACAATAACATGAAAATATCACCGTGATACTGCAGAAGCTAAGCTTTACATAAATTAAATAAATATAAGACCGATTGTGAAAGCCAGACCTTTGATGTAAAGGCTCGTCACAAGAGATTAGCCAGAAATGAGCCTGACATTTCGAATAATTTTCAGCGTCTCTGTACAGTATTATCTAAATCGGTCACATTATGCAAATTTATTATGAAGATTAGGACATAAAAGCTAGTATTGATGGCGTATGAAATTAATCTAACCCCTTAAGGGGGGTGACCTGCTTTGTGTTATTTCTGTCCTTTTCTCTTTTTCTCTGGCTTGTATCCAATCGGCCCCATTCAGCTAACTATTTTAAGACGTTTATCCCCATCTAGGTGTCGATTTCTTCCTGGCGAGCGATAGCGAGCCAGCATTATATGAAGAAATCCGGCTTCTTTTCTATCGAAAAATGTACGAATTTTGCCTGCTGTCAAACAAAAATAAAAAAATATGCTGGCTCGCTATCGCTCACCAGGAAAAAATTGACACCTGGATGGGAATAAACGTCTTAAAACAGTAGGTTGAATGGAGCCAAATGGATACAAGCCAGAGAAAGATAGCAAAGGACAGAACAAAAACAGGTCACCCCCCTTAAGTATGGGGCATTTCATTCTAGCTATACAGACACATTAGTATTCAGCTTGGGAAGGATTTGTGATAACGAGGAGGGTAATTGCGATAGTTTGTTGCATAGTACTTGCAAGAGGTCCTTCCTGAACTTTTATTTTTCTTATTTCTTTCTATGTGCATAAGGGAGACTAAAGGCCAAACTGACTGTGACTAGTGCCTCCTCCAGAGTTGAAAGAGTGACAGGGCCAAAATCAAGGCATGTACGAGCCAAACTGTCTGGACACACGAAGTTTGAAATAATTTAAGTCATAGGATGAGGGAAAGATGGACTCAGGGAGATAGTTCCAGAGTTCAGTTGTTGAATAGAAGAAAGATTGGGAATATCGTTTCACTCTTGGGTTGGAGAGTTGCACATACTAGGGGTGGGATTGTGTTGCATGTCGGGTGCTACGTGTTCTACGTAAAGGAGGTAATATACACTGAGAGAGCTCTGAGAAACACTGATTATTGTTTGTAACAGCAGTAGAAAAGTGAGAGAGATGCAACATTGTGGCGAAGAGAGAGAGATTGCAGAGAATCAGTGAGTGGACGTGAGTTAATGAGACGAAAGGCTTTCTTTTTTACTTTGTCTAGAAGTGATGCGTGAGAGGATTCTCCCCTCAAATGCGAACAATACTCAATACATGGATACACTGCAAGAAGCTGTGTAGGAGTAAAGAACCCCCGAAGGCAGTTGAGCACACCCAGCTTCTGGGAAGCTGCTCGGTGAGGTGATATGGTCTTTCCAAAAGAGATCAGAAGAAACAGACACCAAGAATATTAGAGAAGATGAAGGGGTAATTTGTATGTTGTTGAAGAGTAAGTGATAGCCTTCTGGAAGGTTGTGACAAGTAAATAGATGGAGAAGTTCAGTTTTGGAAACATTGAAAGGAACAAGGTTTTCTCTGTCCCAATCAGAGTTAATAGACAGAAAAGAAGGTAGTTGTGCCATGGCCCTGTTACGTGAGACTTGGGGTGACTTCATGCTGGGTAGTTGTGAAAACTAGTTGAATAGTGTAAGGTAGAGTCATCAGTGTATGAGTGGATGGGCCGAGAGGTACAGTTTAGGAGATCATTAATGAATACTAGAAAGAAAACTGGAGAGGAACACCGGAGTTGAAGTTGAGGAAGAGAGCGATGAATATAATTACGTAATTGTGGCAGATTCAAATGATATGGAGGTAACCCATGCTGAAATATTTATCCATACAGAGTCAAGATATGCCGTATACAGAATTGAGTGATATCGATCCCGTGTAACTCACCCATTAGGCTTTTCTATCATCTTCTATTTTTGGAAGGGACCAACCAGTGTTGGAGGCCATGTCCGCAGCCGCTATACCTTAACATTTACGCCCAATCACCATTCTATTTCGATGTATTTTTACTTAATTAAATTTACATAACCTTAACCTTACCTAACCTAACCTAACCTAGTATTGTTAGTGGGGCCTGCCTCCCCCACACTCCCGCTGAATAACCCATTAGTAGGGATGTAGGGGAGGCAGGTGCCCCCACAAATAAGACTACGTTAATTAAGTTTTGGTTAGATTAAGGTTAGGTTAGGTTATTTAATACAATTAAATTTAGTAAAAAAAGAACATCGACATAAAACTGTGATTAGGCACGAATATCAAGGCATGGCGGCTGCTGCCATGTCCTCTCATGCCTGACCGTCCTTGGTCTCTGCCACATGTAAACAAACCAAGCGTGCTCCAAATAGAGTTGCCGCCAATAGTGGAAGAAGTGAGACATAATATCACCATAATCGCCCTATAACAACCAACACCACATAAAACAAACACATGAAACTCAAATATCTTAACTACCTATGGTAACATTTAGAAAACGCAAATCGTCGAAATGTTTTGCCATATCGATATTATTAACCCTTAACTGGCGGCGCGCGACCTATGTCGAGTGAAATAAATTTGGACTATGTGGCGGTGCACGACATCTGTCGACGCCATTTTCAGCACGTAATGTTGCTGAGAGAGAGAGCTGAGCGGTGGGACGAGCGTAGTAACCTTAGGACCGCTCCGCACGACCACCGTGGACCTACTGAACTGTATCCCACCTTCTTCCCCCCTTTCTCACTCGCTACACAGGGAATTATGTAAGGAAATTACCTAATTATAGGGTTTTTACACTCGTATTGCACGATCGTTGCAAGAGAACCAGTGGTCGTACAAGGATGGTTCGGGTGTCATTGGAAAGCTCTGTTTACGCCCTTTCAGGGATAGATACTTGTTTTACACTCTGGGTCTTATTTAGGCATGAAAATGATCACGTAAACAACCCTATTTAGGGTAAAACAAAAACGCTGTGCGGTACGGTCAAATAGACCGCCTAGGCCGCCAAAAAGGTGTTGAAGTGATGCTTGAATCCCCAGCATATACCCAGGAATGGCCTATTGAAATGAAAGAGGTAAAGAGATATCATAATGAGCTTTTTGACAATTATCGGGGTTATACACTCTTGTAATTTCTTCCTAACATCATACCTGTATAATCTACAACCTCCCTGTCTATTATATTATTTGTGTATTAACTATTAACTGTATTTGCTTTATTGTATACATTTTATGTGTCTCAATGTGTTATACCCCCTGTTTTATATATCTATTAATCCCTCTTATATCTTTGTTTTCTATTTTTCACTGCTGTTAATCTTTGTATATGCTTATCCCTCTTGTTTATCTCTATAGCTTTCCTGTTTATCCTTTTATATATACATCACCCCTGTTTATCCGTGTTTATGTTTAGCTTCCCTGTTAACCCTTCACTTATGCATTGCCCTTGTTTATCTCTATGCTTCCTTCCTATCTCTCTCTCTCTCTCTCTCTCTCTCTCTCTCTCTCTCTCTCTCTCTCTCTCTCTCTCTCTCTATCTATCTATATTATCTCTCTCTATCTATTTCTATCTATCTATAAATCTCTTTCTCTCTCTCTCTCTCTCTCTGTGCCCATAGTTCTCCGAAAGATCGTGATATCGGACAATTTTCGCCTGGCTTTGAGTTATCGTAAGCAATTTCACAGTGAGTGCATATTTACGGAGCAGTCATAGGAGTGGTCAGTGGTGTGGTAATATCTGGTCAGCTGGAGTGTGGGTGTGGGTAGGTGTGGAACAAAGGAGTACACAGGAGTACAAAGTAAATCAAGCAACAAGAGGTCTTGCGACCCCCCTAGGTTACTTGTTCTCTAAATTACTGCTGTTTTAAGCGCCCAACAGTTTCTCAGAGAGGATTTGATAAAGTGTGAATTAAATTAGGTTAATAAAATAACAATACAGTACTAAGGAAATAATTCATTAATTTACAAATGCAGTCATCCGTGGGTTTCGAGCAAGGTGTTTGCCTAGGCGAACTTTAGAATAATCATCGGTGTTGCAGTCTATACCATCTCGGGGAAGCCCATTCTACAGATCAACAATTAGATTAAAGAAGACGTTCTTAGATGAATGCGGGTTAAATAATGTACCAATGACTTTGTAACCATTTCCCTTGTGTAATTTGACTGGTTGATTGTAAATACTTACTGCAGTTCAAATGTTCGATGTCTTTGATGACCTTGAAAATGTTAATTAAGTCACCTCTTAATCTCCGCTGTGTTATGGGAAAAAGATTCAATTCTTCAAGACGTTCCTCATATGGTTTGCCCTTCAAACACGGTATCATTTTGGTAACTCTAGGTTGAACTCGCTCCAGTTTGTCTATATCTCTTTGGTAGTAGGAGCACCAGGGCTGTAGTCAGTCAGATAGGTGTAACAATTGTGGGTTTATACATACAAGCATGAAATTGGCACAGTCATAGATATTAGTCTAATGAATAATTCCAGATATGGACCCACCGCGAAAACGTCCTATGGTAGCCGTGGCGGCCATTTTACAAAATGGCCGCTTTTAGTCTAGTGGCTAGATAGGGGTCTCGTGCACCCCCCCCCCCCCCCGAAATATACTTGTCATTGGTGTCTATAGATAGGAAACAATGTGTAGAAAAATATTTGCTATGTTAAATAGTTGAAAAAATGTCCCACGTATCATTTTTATGCAAATTAGTGCCGCCATTACCAAAAACTCTATATTCGCCTATATCTCGGCCAATATTGCAGATAACTGAGCAAATAAGGTGTCTAGACCTATGTTTTGAGGGACAAGGATTTATATAAAACCATTTAAAATGTGATCTGTTTACACCAAAGTGTTTTGCATATTAACCTTTAGAAATACATTTATTAGTGTCCATGTAGTGAGTGATAATAAAGTTTTTATTTATTTATTGCAACTTGTTATCCTATCCTATTTGTCCTCATATATCATCATATTTTTTTTTTTTTCCAGTTGGTGTTTCGAACAGCGAAATGTCTAAGAGTTATCAGCTAGTGGATCCACTGCAACCTGGACAATCAAAGGCGCAGGTACAGACGGATTGGAACAAGTGCGTTTTGTGCCAAAAAATCACACGGGAAAGTTTGCAATGCCCAGCAGAATCAAAACGGCACGATGTTGGAGTTGGTTATTCTACCATTGCCTTCAACATCAGACGTTTCAATGAACTTCACGAATTACCGATGCCACTAGAATTAGGACGCCTTGATGACGGGAATGGCATTGAAGCTACGTTTCTGGAGAACAATGCCAAGTGGCACAAATCCTGCCATACAAAATTCAATAATATAAAACTACAACGAGCAGAAAAAAGGAAATGCACACAGGGTTGCGACCCTGATGCTACTACATCCAAGAAATACACTCGTCAAGTCGCTCATCATGAAGTGGCAGCATCGGATGTCTGTTTTTTATGCGAAGATGTGTCAACTTCCGAACCACTCCGTGAGGCATCAACTTTTCGTCTAGACTCCCGCGTACGAAGATGTGCATTAGACCTGCAGGACGAGAGGCTACTTGTAAAATTGAGTGCTGGGGACATGGTCGCACAAGATGCAAAATATCATCCAAGGTGTCTTGTTTCACTTTACAACAAAACTAAATCATTACAAGATAAACAGAAGATGGACACAACTGATAAAGTCAACCATGGGATTGCACTAGCCGAGTTGGTGTCATTTATCGATGAAACAAGAATGGATGAAGAGCATGCCCCTGTCTTTAAACTTGCAGATCACGTCAAACTTTATTCTAATCGTCTAGAACAACTTGAAGTGGAGCAGCATGTCAGACAACATAGCACAGAGTTAAAAAATTGTATCCTGGCCCAAATCCCATACCTTACGGCTCATAAGGAAGGGCGTGATATACTACTTGCATTTGATAAAGATGTAGGACCTGCCCTCCGTAAAGTCTGCAAAGAAGACTACGATGACGAAGCCATATGTCTTGCAAGGGCAGCGAAGATAGTACGTAGAGAAATGTTCCAAACTGCAGCTACATTCACAGGTTCATTTGATGAGGACTGCCAAGTAAAGTCAGTACCTCAGTCACTGTTGACTTTGGTGGCCATCATCCTCGACGGCCCCAACATTATTCAATCAGGTGATGGTGTAACCCAAGCAACCCTCAGCACAGCTCAGTTGTTGCAGTACAATAGCTCCATCCGTCGCAGAGTGGGTAGTACTACTGTGCGTCACAACAAAGACAGAGAAACCCCATTGCCCATCTACGTGGGACTCACAGTCCATGCAAGGACTCGGAAACGTGACCTCATTGAGATGCTGTTTGATCTCGGACTGTCCATCTCCTATGACCGAGTGATGGCAATCTCCACATCCATGGGAAACAGAGTGTGTGAGCAGTATCACCGAGATGAGGTAGTGTGTCCACCCAATCTACGCGAGGGCTTATTCACAACGGCAGCGGTTGATAATATCGACCACAATCCGAGCTCCACAACGTCGACAGATTCCTTTCACGGTACTGGGATATCACTTTTCCAGCACCCCAGTCTGCAAAATAATGGGACGGACCGCAGGGAACACAGCATCCTTGAACAGCCATCTACTACCACTACACTGTCAGAGCTCCCAGAGTCCTACACCTGTGTTCGTCCGCTGGTGTTACCTCGGAAGGATCCTCCACTCCCAAAGGCTGATGGTCCATTGAAGAGTGATGGGCAGGAGATCACCCAGGCATTGCACCAAGAGTATGGGTGAGTACTTGTAACATTCTAACATAATACCATGCCATAAGAACGTGATGCAATAACATTATTGGTATACCATGAGTAAATGTTTGATTGTTTTCTGACAATTCTAATGTACTTTGCTTAATTTACAGATGGCTGGATACTGTGAAACAGAGGTATCAAGAAATTCCACAAAGTGTCAGTAACTTATCATGGGCAGCCTACCATGCCAGTAAGGAGTCAGGACAAGATAATCTGCCGGCGATCACAGCACTACTTCCCCTCTTTCCGGGTGGGAATTGTGGGTTTATACGTACAAGCATGAAATTTGGCACAGTCATAGATAATAGTGGTTTATTTAAAATAAATATGTACTTACCTGTCAACTAGTTAATTTGGTCCTGTAATTTCACTGAAACATTGACTCCTGAACGCGGAGGTTCAGAAATTTGATGAGTCAGCACTTATTACGCTCCCTGGTGGGTTAATTGACATTGCTGGCAACACAAAAGCAAATTGTGGTCATTTGGAGAATACAATTATGGCATATATGTGTATCTAGAGTCATTTCATTAGAACATAAAGAAGCATTTGTGTCGTCCGGTTAAAAATAATCACGGTCAAAACGGCCATTTTGTAAAATGGCCGCCACGGCTACCATAGGACGTTTTCGCAGTGGGTCCATTTCTGGAATTATTCATTAGATTATTATCTATGACTGTGCCAAATTTCATGCTTGTACGTCTAAACCCACAATTCTTATGATGGATACACCTATCTGCCTGACTACTGATCGTAATATTCCAGAAGTGGACAGATGGAATTGTAATAAGTGAGGATTGCATCTTTTGATTTATGCTCAAAAGATCTGCCTAATAAACCTCTAATTTTGTTTTGCTTTCTTAACAATTTTAGTACATTATTGACGAGGTTTTGGGTTACTTGATATTGTTACTCCCATGAGTCCTTTTCTCTGTCTACATTCTCTAGCTGGGTGCCATTGATTGAATAGTTTGCTTTCTCATTTCGGTTTCCGATGTAAAGTACTTTACATATATATATACAGTATATATATATATGGAGACAAGTGGCAAAGTTGCCTGTAACAAATGTCCCCACCAAAGTTGAAAGAGTGACAGAGCCATTTTCAAAGTAAACCTTCCTACATTAGCCATACGAAGAAACGTTGCATCCCTTGCATTATTCTACAGATATTTTCACAGCAATTGTTCCGAGGAACTTGCTTCAATTGTGCCGCCTCTCCACATCTTTCCCCGTAGAACTAGGGCAGCTGAGAGCGCCCATGAATTTACACTTTCTCCTCCACAATGCAGAACTTCTGCTTATCAGAATTAATTTATCCCCAAGAGCTACTACTCTTTGGAATTCACTTCCCTCGAATTGCTTTCCACAAACTTACAATCAACAAATGTTTAAATCCAGTTGTTACAAACATTTTATGAATGGAGGATGCCTTTAGGCACATGGACCTTTTTGTTTTATCTGTGTTTTTCCTTCCTCCATTCATTGTCTCTTAAAAAAAAAAAAAAAAAAAAACGTATGAGTAAAAATACCTGGACACACAAAGCTTGAATCAGTTTAAGTAATAGGATGAGGGGAATACAGAATGAGAAAGAGAGTTGTAGAGTTTACTTACTAAGTGGAAGAAAAATTGCGGAAATCGGTTCACTCTTGGGGTTACAGAGTTGGATAATATATGTGTGGGAATGTGTTGAAAGGCGGGTGTCTGTAGAGGTAGAGCTGAGTGTGTGGGTGGGTATTTGTGCGTTGGTGAGAGGCGTGTGCTGGAATGCATGGGTAATTATAGTCAAATGCAGGACGGTGTGGGAAGTCATTAAGTGTGTGAAAATGTGTGTTCGTGTGGTTGGGTGGATGTGTGGGTGAGGGAATACGTGGGTGTTTATGAGCTTTTATTTATGTACGTGCAATGGAAATCATTATTATTCTCTTTACATATTTAGTGCTATGTCAAAATATATCGACTCGCCTTGTTAAATTTGTCTCACTTAATTTGCATTTAGAGGGTACGCTTAATCAGTTCATGGCTCAAAATGCATCCGAATTAGGGATCGTGATTATACCTGAATGAGTGTGTGTGTGTTTGTGTGTATTTTGTGTGTGTGTGTGTGTGTGTGTGTGTGTGTGTGTGTGTGTGTGTGTGTGTGTGTGTGTGTGTGTGTGTGTGCGTGTGTGTGTGTGTGTGTGTGTCACCGTGTGTGTGTGAAGTACTGTATAGTGGGGACAGAACATGTAGGTGAGATAATTAAAGCATTCCAAAGTAAACGAGAACATTTCAAATTTGATGTTTTCAAATGTTTCACCTAAATGTTCTCTTCTACCCCTATTGGATTCTCTTTCTCTCTCTCTCATTCTCAAACTCACTCTCACCCACACTCACTCTCACTGTCTCTATCTCCTTAACCTATCCATGTATATACAGTATATATATATATATATATATATATATATATATATATATATATATATATATATATATATGTATATATCGGTTATTCTATATATCTAACTACATACCTTACATACATAAGCAAACTCATACATAAAGCACACACTCACACAAATACATAAAGCACACACTCACACAAATACATAAAGCACACACTCACACAAATACATAAAGCACACACTCACACAAATACATAAAGCACACACTCACACAAATACATAAAGCACACACTCACACAAATACATAAAGCACACACTCACACAAATCAACATGCAAAATACAAAAGCACACACACATGCACACTCACACACAACACCACACAAATATATCCTCCCCTTCATGCACACACATACACATACACACACCCACACACACACACACACACAATCCCTCCCTCCTTCCCTCATTCACACAAACAAACAACACCACAAATCACCCTCGCTCAGCTTGGACGCACAGGTAACTCAACAAAGGTGTAACTCGACACAAACTTTTGGTGGCAACTTCTGGTGGTGGTGATGGTGGTGGGGGTGGGTATATATTGTTGGTACTGAAGGCTTACATGCACGCCAGGATGCAGATGGCTTCAATGCAAACTGTATTCACAGCGCAGACTTGTATTTTCGTAGATATGTTTAACGTTGGTGGTGATCATGATGGTGTTTAACGTGCCAGAAAACGGAAGCACGCATACACAGAGACGCAGAGGTAGTCACATACACACACACACACGGGTCGGGTGAGCAGAGTGGTCTAAACTTTTTAAGGCGATGTACGCTGACTGCAAGATCACTCACAATTCTAATTTTTTTGTCTCGGCTATCCCGATGGAGAAGATTGTATCATGGTCCCACCCTAGCCAAGCTGCTCAATTATCAGCTTGTTTTAGCCTACACGTACTTCTCACAGTGCATCTGCGTATGCACTATGGTGGGAACTAGGCACCTCACGGTCGCCAAAGGTCGCATGTGACCTCGTAGTTAAGGTAGAATAAGCATTGTACTGTACCAGCCTACCTAGGTTAAGAAAACCTCTGCAGATGTTCAGCCTCACGGCTGCAAGTGAACAATAAACCGACAATTATCATTATTATTATTTACTATTATTACACACACATCTAAACAGTAAAGTATCCATCATCCACACAATCATGTGACCCTCGTATTTCAGTTAGAATAAATATTGTATCTAAGTTAAGAAACTGTGTAGATATAAGATCTCTTTATAATTCGTGCAAACGTCACCAAATTGGCTGAGACAGTTGCACATACAAATTGAAGATATCGATTTGCAGATGCTAATATATAATGGCAATGATAGACGCCACAGTCCAAATGTCTTCAACTTCTTTAAACGTTTATTAATATAGCCTATGAGTGTTCACAAAATCAGACACACATATTTGATTTCCCAAGACGAGAGTCACGCAAGCAAGATTTGTTATCCTACAGAAAGGTCAAGGTTAAAGGTCAATACTTGTAAAATATTAAAATCATATTCAAATAACCGATAAAGCTCGCTGTCACTTTGTTTATATTTTATTAATTTCACCACAACACCAAACACCCCCAATTAAATCAATTAAAGTATATATGTGATCCACCGGGATTCGAACCTGGGTTATCTTACATAAAATTAATCACATTGGCTGCTTAATTTTCGTATATGTCAATAAACGTCAAATGTCCAACTCCAAATGAAATAATTTATCATAAACTGACAGACAGATCATCATTAAACTAGGCAGCAGATACGTTTTGTAATTTCTAATTCAGCGACGGAGGAAAGAAAAACAAATCTAATCAAAAGTAATGTTAATAGGTAAAGGTCATATTGAAAGGTAAATTTATCATGTTCTTTCTTTTATAAACATAGACTTTTTGTGAAATTTAGGGACATTTGTGTTAATTTCATGACAATGTTAATAACCATTTTATAGACAAACATTGTACAAGCCAGGTTTAAGTTTAAGGGCAAAACTGATGGTACAGTCGCGCTAATAAGTCATGTCTCAGCTGTCATTACGTTTGGCTCGCTCTGTGCTGTATTAATGTCTGTCAGATGTTGAATAAGGTGGGTAAGTGTAGGAACATGTCGGTATATCTCACTCAAAAAGAAGAAATCGTGTGAAAATATTGCTGATACCAATTATTGATCAAAACATAATTGGTGCCGAGACATCACTTATTAGCGCGACTGTACACAATATTCTTATTTCCAAACCTGGCTAGCAGATTATTCCCTATATTTAGATACAAACATTGTGTGTGCAACATAAGTATCATACAAAACAGATTTGCACACACAGTTCAAGGTTACCGGTTTAGGTCAAAGGTAAATTTCTTGAACAAATATTCAATTTACGTTATCAAAATTCTCCAAACAGGTTAAAGGCACACTACAATGGTCTAGGCGTCAGAGTTGAGTATACAGTGTGTTTCCAAATGCTATAATTGCACTTTATAACTATGAACACAAAAATACTAGAATGATAGTCAAACCAATTCACCAACACGTACCAAACCCACACTCACACCCATACACAATAAACCCACACATACTTATCTGCCATTGAATAAGCCCAACACGCTCAGCCACACCAGTGTAGAGGAGGTAACAGTTTGTATGACTTGCTACAACTTTAATACTACCACACACACACACACTACAGAGAGCGAGAGAGAGAGAGAGAGAGAGAGAGAGAGAGAGAGAGACCGTAATTTAGAAGCATAATACAGTTAAGAAGCGGTATTAAAGAACACAAATTTGAAACGCCATAATTTACTGTTAATTTTACGAATAGTTTTTACGGTGAACAGCCACACACACATACAGTTGCCTTCACCCTTAAACTAACTAACTAACTAACTAACTCCTCACCTCATATCTCCTCTCTCTCTCACTCTCTCTCTCTCTCTCTCTCTTATCCTCCTCTCTCCTCTCTCACTCACTCTCTCACTCTACTCTCACTCTCACTCTCTCTCTCTCTCCTCTCACTCTAACTCTCTCTCTCTCTCTCCTCCTCTCTCCTCTCTCTCTCTCTCTCTCCACTCCTCTCTCTCTCTCACTCACTCCTCCTCTCTCTCTCTCTCTCTCTCTCTCTCTCTCTCTCTCTCTCTCTCTCTCTTCTCTCTCTCTCTCCCTCTCTCTCTCTCTCTCTCTCTCTCTCTCTCTCTCTCTCTCTGACACACACACGGTCAAGGTAGCCAGATGCAGTATTCAGTACTTGAAGTCACTGTCTCGGATGGTGAAGGTTGGAGCAGCGTTACTGATACGTGAAGCTTCTCACATGAATCATTCCTGACCGTGAACATTACGATTGCAGGAGACGGTTCCTTGGGTCCAACAGTCCCATTTTGCTTCGCTGATGGTATATCGGCAACATTATTTATACCAGTCAAGGTCAGTCTCATGGCCACATAGGATAGGCAATTTAGGAACAAATTGGTCATGGCATCCTTGCTGGCTGTTGGTTTTACCTGATTATTGTTTGAAGTCCTAGTAATATTATATGATTCCCTACGTAGAAAATCAAAATTATTAATCAAACAGAATACCATTAATTTACAAAAGAAAACACTGATATAAAATGTAAATATATTCCTACGGACTTTTACAGCCATATAATACAAATTAAAACAAATATTTACACAAAATGTAGGATCGTTTGCCGTATATAATGGATAATTCACAAATTGTAATTTACATTGGCCAGTATTTTCAATATATGTGTGTTATTGTTTTTATAATAAATGGCACGAGCCCTCTACCTACTGACTTAGTCTTAAAAATTGAGATCATGAATGTTAAAACGAATATGAATATCGACGAAGGCGAGGTCACATTTGCAATAAATAAGCACATAATAACAAAACTCTGAGACCTGACAAATTCTCCTCATGAAGATAAAGGCTAGTTCACCAGGTTGGTCGATGAAATGAGCGGATGGCCATTGGTGGTTGTGAACATTGAAATCCCCTATGGTAGATATTTATTAGAAGTAAAGATAAGATGTTTTCCATAATATAATTGAAATATAATTAGGGTAAAGATAAACAACACACAAATATTTATGTTGACTCGCATTTCAAGATGATGAGTTTAAGGCCTTCTTAGCTGAGCACATAGAGCAGCTGTCTTTGATCCCCAGCTCCAAAAAGTGGATGACTAGCTACACAGCCAGATCCTATAATTAGTAAACCCCATTTTCTGTCTTCCCTGTGAATTAGGGGGTAAGAGAGGTTTGTGTTATGGTTCCTTTACCTTTCATCACTTGCATTAAATGGCTACTGGGCCGGTCAGTATGATTAGGTGGTTGTGGAGCGTCTGTCGGAAATATCAGGATAATTGAGTCTATGGTGATTTTCGTAATGGCTCTTAAAGTGATTAACCTGGGAAAGGCAAACGTCCTCATAAGAGGTTTGTTGGTGGAAGGCGAAGGTCCTCATAAGATCCAAGGCCTATAAAAAGCCTTTCAAAACACCCCAGTGAGACTAAGAACAAAGCAATATGTGATTAGGAGAGATAATTCCCCTCCATTACTTGCTACCATTCCTACATATATGTGCTCCAATCTAATTTGTCCAAAATTAAGCTTCATTTCATTATCCCATTGCCTCACAAAAGCTACAGTCTACCATCAAGAGGACGAGATTAAAAAAAAAAAATATATATATATATATACTGTATATATATATATATATATATATATATATATATATATATATATATATATATATTAGATTAATAGAAAAACAATAATAATAGACGGAAAATATACAGTATGCAATACCCTTTCTGCTCATCAAATGTTGGTGGGAAATGGAAGTCAGGAATCATCAATACTTTAGACCTACCACATGGAGGCAGTCATCATATGCAATCTAAGTGTGTAAGTAAATATGCAGTAAACATTTTATTCAAACATAAACATTGGAGTAAAAAGAAGGTGATTTATAGCCTTACCACTAGCAGGGGCAATGAACTTTTCGACACTGGCAAAACAAACGAGATTTTTTATTACTATACTTTATATCTCAAAATCTATAACAAATATTGTTTGCGAACATCATTAAATTGCGAGTCTCTCTCTCTCTCTCTCGCGTTCCTCGGAATGTGTAAATAGGTCTTTTAGTAGAATTGCAGATAGCAATTTGCACACTCTGCAATGGGTGTAGTACACCTCACAATATCTCTCATTCCACCTAGTGTATTTTCCTGGATTTGACCCAAGGTCATTCGAGATACTAACTATTTTTTGTAACGTGCTCTCTTTCTATCTATCTATCTCACACGCACACAAACACACACTCTCTCTCTCTCACACACATACAAACACATACTCACTCTATCTCTCTCTCACACACACACAAACACACACTCTCTCTCTCTCTCTCTCTCTCGACGAAAAAGATTTTGCATCCCAGGAGCTGGACTGGACGACATTGTGGAAGCCTTCGAAGATACCACAAAGGATGCAAAAAAAAAATACCCTTTTTGTCATCCATGCTGGTTCAAATGACGTCATGCGCACCAGATCCGAAGAGTTGATGGAGAAATATCGCAAGATGATCCAGCACTACAATAACAAGTCAAGGAATATCATCATCTCAGGCATTCTCCCCAAGATCGACGCACCTGACAAATTCTACGACAAGGCCTTCAGCACAAATAGCCGACTAAAATATTTGTGTTTGAAGGAAGACATTGAATTCATCAACCTCTGGGATAATTTCTATAACCAGCCTACTCTGTTCCGCAAGGATGGCACTCATCTAAACCCTGTGGGTTCAGCACGCATGGGTCGTCTCCTACACGAAGCAGTCCGCAGCCATGGATCAAAAAACGCCATCCGAGAAGAAGCAGCAGTGACATAAATCATCTAACGCCAAGCAAAAAACAGAGGCAACCGAGGACCACCAGCGATAAGGACCGAAGACAGCGAGGACCGAGGACAGCCATGAACATAAATGTAGATCCGACCAGAACCAAAAATATTATTAAAGAGCGTTCCGTGAGTTCTAAAATAACAAATTTAAAGGTTTTCTATGCAAACGCTCGTAGCATACGCAATAAATTTTCAGATTTAGAGGAGCTAGTGTTTACAGAAAATTATGATGTGATTGGCATAACAGAATCTTGGCTCAATACAGAAGATAGAGACTTTTTAGCAGAATATTCACTTCCCGGTTATGTAATGTTTGAGAAAAGCCGAATAAATAGAAATGGAGGTGGCGTTTTACTTTATATCAAAGAAAGTCTTAACCCTACCCTCTTGTTAAAACCTCAAATTGTGAACGTCGACACACCTTTTGTGCCAATAAAGAATAATAAAGGTACAAATATAATATTTGCGTTAATATACAGACCTCCAGCTCAATCAGTGCAAACTGACCAAGAAATTTACGAACAAATTGCAGATGTAAGTAACTCACAAGATACCGTAATTTTTGGCGACTTTAATTTACCTGTGACCAAGTGGGGCGATACTCTTACTTCACACTCCGGACATGACTTGTATACGAACTTGCAAGAGAGTTCGCTTTATCAATTTGTTCGAACGCCGACCCGTGGTAATAACGTTCTTGACATTGTACTTGCAACAAAAGAAGAATTAATAGAGAATTTGAATGTTGGTGATGAATTCAGTAACAGCGACCATCGTACGATAACTTTCACTTTAAACTTTACTAGTAACGAACCAAATAGTAGCATCGAAAAAGTCCCTAATTTCAAGAAAGCAAACTTTCATAAACTTAGAGCTATGTTTAAAGAAACTGACTGGAGCTTTTTAATTAACAATAACGGCATCAATACATCTTGGAAGTTATTCGAAACCACTTACCTAAAAGCAGTGCAGGACTGCATACCATCGAAAATACGGCGTCCAGGCCATAATAATAAGCCCAAATGGTGGAATAAAGATATTTCAAACTGTCTGCTTGCTAAAAAAATTTGCTAATGATAGATTAAAATCTTCACAAAAAGACGAAGAACGGGTGAAATTTGTAGAGCTACGACGCAAAGCCAAAAAGTTAATTAAGCAAAGTAAAAAGACCCTAGCGACCCTATTGCGAATCAAAGTAAAACAAACCCGAAAGATTTCTATAGTTATATCAGAAAGAAAAAAGTAGTTACTTCAACTGTTGGACCGTTGTCGATGAAAATGGAGAATACACCAAAGACGAAGTACAAATGAGTAATGCCCTCAATACCTTCTTTGCATCAGTTTTTACAACAGAAGACCTAAGTGATATCCCTACACCATCGCCGATTCAGATTGATAATTCAGATGTTCTAAGCAATATCACCGTTACAGAGAGAGAAGTATTGAACTGTTTAGATAAATTAAAGGTAAATAAAACGCCTGGACCTGATACAATCTCGCCTAGAGTTCTAAAGGAAGCTAAGGATGAGCTCTCCAAACCACTGACATTACTATTCAATAAATCCTTGCAGTCTGGAACTATGCCTGATCAGTGGAAGCTAGCCAACGTAACACCGATATTCAAAAAAGGCAGCCAATCCCTACCCAGTAACTATCGTCCAATTAGCTTAACCTCAGTTGTATGTAAAATGCTAGAAACGGTCATAAGAGACAGACTCGTAAATCACTTAGAGGAAAATAACATACTTAAAGATACTCAACACGGCTTTCGTAAAAAACGTTCCTGTTTAACAAACCTCTTAGACTTTTTCCACGATATCCTTAACCTCTACGATGAGAGTAAAGCTGTAGATATTATATACCTTGATTTTCAAAAGGCCTTTGACAAAGTTCCCCACAAACGTTTACTCCTAAAACTAAAAGCGCATGGAATACAAGACTTTGTTTTTTATTTTTTATTTTTTTTTGTCTATGTGATTGAGGGAGGCAAAAGGCAGAATTGCCTATAGCGAGTGCCTCCCCCATAGTTGAAAGAGTGACAGGGCCAAAATCAAGGGACGATCGAGCCAAAATGCCTGGACACACGGAGTTTGAAGCAATTTAAGTCATAGGAAGAGGGAAAGACTGATTCTGGGAGAGAGTTCCAGAGCTCAGCTGTTGAGTAGAAGAAAGTTTGAGAGTAACGTTTCACTCTTGGGTTAGAGAGTTGCACAGAGTAGGGGTGGGATTGAGTTGGAAGACGGGTACCACGTGCCCTACGTAAAGAAGGTGGTATGCACTGGGAAAGCTCTGAGGAACACTGATTATTATAGTAGCGATAGAATAGCGAGAGAGATGCAACATTGCGGCGGAGAGAGAGAGATTGCAGAGAGTTGGTGAGTGGACGGGAGTTAATGATACGAAAGGCCTTCCTTTCAACTTTGTCTAGGAGAGCGGTGTGAGAGGAACCTCCCCACACATGTGAACAATACTCAATACAAGGACGCACTATGCCCCTGTACAGAGCAAGAAGCTGTGCTGGGAAAAGAACCCCCTAAGGCGGTTGAGCACACCCAGCTTCTGGGAGGCTGCCTTAGCAAGACTGGTAATATGGTCCTTCCAAATGAGAGGAGAAGAAAAAGAGACACCAAGAATATTGAGAGAAGATGAAGGGTTGATTTTTGTATTGTTGAAGAATAAGGGATAGTCCGCTGGGAGTTCCTGACGGGTAGATAGATGGAGCAATTGGGTTTTGGAAGCATTAAAGGTAACAAGGTTTTCTCTGCCCCAATTGGAGATAGTATTTAGATCAGAATTTAAGAGTTCTATGGCTTCATTACGTTTGTCGTTAAGGGATTGCTGGCTGGGGCGTTCTGGAAAACAAATGGAGTAGTTTAAGGTTGAGTCGTCTGCGTATGAATGGATGGGAATTAAGGTACAGTTGAGGAGATCATTTATAAAAATTAGAAAGATAATAGGGGATAGGACAGAGCCCTGAGGAACACCAGAGTTTATAGGGTGAGGAAGTGAACAATGGCCGTCCACAACCGCGGCTATGGAACGGCCGGAAAGGAAATTAGAGACAAAGGCACAGATGGAGGGATAGAAACCGAAGGAGGGTAGTTTAGAAATTAAAGATTTGTGCCAGACTCTATCGAAAGCTTTCGATATGTCTAGTGCAATAGAAAAAGTCTCACCGAAGTCCCGAAAGGAGGATGACCAAGAGTTAGTAAGATAATTATGAAAGAAGATCACCAGTAGAGCGACCCTTAAGGAAGCGCTTCCATACTGGCGAACTGAGAGCAGATTATGAGAAGAGAAATGCTTAAGAAATTTGGAAGCAAGAATAGTTTCAAAAACTTTAGAAAGACAAGAGATGAGAGCAATTGGCCGATAGGTGTGTTGAAATGTTGGGTGTGTTGAAATGGATAGAAAATTGGCTCAGCGACAGAAAGCAAAGAGTAGTCATAAACGGTAAGGCATCTAAATGGACCAATGTAAGTAGCGGGGTACCCCATGGATCGGTACTAGGACCAATTCTCTTTCTACAGTAATTTACATCAACGACATAGATGAGGGTCTCACCTGTACAATCTCAAAATTTGCTGACGATACAAAAATTGCAAATAGCGTACTCTCAAAAGAACAAGTTGACGATATGCAACACAATCTAGATAAATTGTCAAGTTGGGCCCAAATTTGGCAAATGAGTTTCAATGCGGATAAATGTAAAGTACTACATATCGGATACCTAAATGAGAAAGCAAACTATTCGATGAATGGCACTCAGCTTAAGAATGCAAACAGAGAAACCGATCTGGGAGTAACAATATCGAGTAACCTAAAACCGAGTCAACAATGTTCAGAAGTTGTTAAGAAGGCAAACAAAATAATTGGCTTTATAGGCAGGTCATTTGAGCATAAATCCAAAGAAGTTATCCTAACCCTTTACAATTCCTTAGTCCGCCCTCTTCTGGAATAATGCGTTCAATCCTGGTGCCCTTATTACCAAAAAGATATAAGCAAGCTAGAACGAGTTCAACGTAGAGTTACCAAAATGATACCTAGCCTAAAGAACAAACTATACGAAGAGCGTCTTAAAGAATTAAATATATTTCCTTTAACCCAGCGCAGATTAAGAGGTGACTTAATTCAAGTGTTCAAAATCATCAAAGGCATCGACAATATGAACTGTAGTAAGTACTTCACTATCGACCAATCTAATTACACGCGGGAAAACGGTTGCAAAATTATTGGTAAATCTTTTAACTCACACGAATCTAAGAATTTCTTCTTCAATCGAGTTGTCAACTTGTGGAATGGGCTTCCCGGAGACGTTATAGACTGCAGCACCGTTGATTCTTTTAAACTCCGCCTAGACAAATATCTCGCATCAAACCCGTGACTGACTGCGTTTGTAAATTAATAACTTTATTTTATCCTCCCCTCAGTTACTAACCCATATGTCCCCTACTAACTTCCTAGTCCTGCCACGTTAGTGGCAGGGCAGTAGTTCCCTTTCCAATGTTCCCTTACCCACTCTAAACCACTGTTTGGACACTTGATCCTCAGTGTTTTGGAGGACAAGCAGCCTAGAAGGGTCACTAGACCTTTTGTTGCTTGATTTCCTTTGTACTCCTTTGTACTCTACTGCGGTTCTGTCTATAATAAATTGAACTCATAGTTGAGACTAATTATGTGTGGACAGTGTATCTAGTTGAGTTGTACTTGAAAAGTAGACAGAATAGATAAAAAAACACCATCTGAGGAAGAGCACTTTATTGACAACACTTCGCAGATAGCTTCATCAGGTCAGTGTATCTAGTACTCTCTCTCTCTCTCTCTCTCTCTCTCTCTCTCTCTCTCTCTCTCTCTCTCTCTCTCTCTCTCTCTCTCTCTCTCTCTCTCTCTCTCTCTCTCTCTCTCTCTCTCTCTCACCACCCATTCACCAAACTCCATCAGCTCACCAAGCCACCGTTATTATTTTTCCATTTCCAGGAATATCTCTATGGCATTCTGGTATTTATTTTTATTTTATTATGTTGCTTTTTCGGAAATTCGTGTGGGACGAGAAATTATGTTTTTTTCGCCATAGAGTACACGTTAATGGAGCCGTAATGCCCAACCAGCCGTAATTTCCATGGCGTATTTTTATGTATATATATTAATATATGTATATGAGTTGAGTCTTTAATGAGTGTGAGGCTGGGGATATATATTATATGTGTGGCTAGTAAATTATTAAATGATACCTGTTTTGGCTGGTGTCGGTGTTGGTGATGGCAGCGTTATAAAACCGGAGGCGTACGAGCTGTTTTATCGGCGTATTTTACCGTAGCGCCAAAAAAGGAATTCCAAATATTGTATATATATATACACACAGTGTGTATGTGTGTGCTTGTGTGTGTGTGTAAAAGTGCGGGTGTCTGTCTCTTTGTGTGTGCGCGCGTGCGTACATGTAACATGCCATAACAAAGCCTATTATGTCCTCAATTTACCAAATACAAAGTACAAAATTGGCTCCATTACACATACTGAAAAGCAAAGCCATCCGTGCAGCAAGGCAAACCTATTACAATTAATAACAGATATACACCAATGGCCAGCAAAAGAACGGCCATCAATATCCCATGATAGCCAAGCCCAACAGAATAACACGGCTGCAGTCCAATACCAATACCATTCCATATTTGAGAACAAGCCAGTGCACTATGGGCTCAATGTAACAGACCACCATGCTATCGGCCTTCATAAATAACACTGAATGATTTTTTTTTTTTTTTTTTTTTAAATAATAAGAACAGCTTAGAAAACTTGAGAGAATGAACATATGTACACATTCGAGAGAAGAGCTTTACTGACCACGTTTTGTTAAGAGCTTCATAAAATCAATGACCTGATGGACCTCTAAATAAAACTGGGAAATATTTATGATTGTACAGTACCTGCTGCATTTGCTGCAAATTATTACCGGGCCTTATTGATCTCCTGAGCTGATTTTAAAATTTAATTTACATTGTTTGTTGTTCACATATGTTGTAAAAGTGTGTAGGCCAATTAATCGCTGCAATAAAATGCTACCCGTTATTGATGATCATATATAGCCATCCCTCCAAGTAATGTATTTTAAGGGAACCCACCTCGTTATTTTCTCTCTTTCTCATTCTCTCTCTCTCTCTCTCTGGGTTGTATCCATTCGGCCCCATTCAGCCTACTTTTTTAAGACGTTTACCCCCATACAGGTGTCAATATTTTCCTGGCCTGTGACCCCCCTTAATGTATCATATTATTAACTACCATCAACACAGTATCGTTCTTTGGATACGTGCCTTGCCATCTTAACCCCTTCTGTACCGTCACCATCATTTATATTTCAATCCGGCTACTTTTAATCGATTATATTCAGTTTAGGAAGGATCTCTAGCAATGATAAGGCTTTGAATGTTCTCAATCAACCCTTTTAACTACCACAGATTCTTCCTAAGCTTCATAAAGTCGTCTAAATATAGCTAGAATAAAGTACAAGAGAAGTCGCTGATACAGAAATGGTTAATATCTTATTATTCTTGTTTTCCTTTTGTCTATGTGTATGAAGGGAAAAAAAGGCAATTTGTACATATGTCAAGATAAATTTGCATCACATTCCACCACTCTCCCCAATAATATTTGTCATAAATATTTGAGGCAGGGATGACATCAAATGAAAATTAAATCCAAGCAGTAAATTGCGTATGTAAATAATACCGTTGCTCACTGCCTTTTGTCTATGTTATTGGCTATCTGAATCGATACGCAATCTATCTCCTCTCTCTCTCTCTCTCTCTCTCTCTCTCTCTCTCTCTCTCTCTCTCTCTCTCTCTCTCTCTCTCTCTCTCTCTCTCTCTCTCTCTTTTACCTGCTTGTTCTTACTTAACTATAGTTACATAGACATACAGTACTTAACCCTTTCACTATTCCGGAACGTATTCTGTCATTTTATTCTGGCTATTATTAGACGGTTTTATTTGGCTTAGGAAGGATCTGTGATAGTAAAAAGATTAATTATAATCGAATCGTCAATTAGAGTGCTAGAGATCTTTCCCAAGCTGATTAGAATTGTCTAATGTTAGATAAAATATATTCACAAATGCGGCATTATCCTGAAACGTTTAATGTCACATTAATCATAAACCCCTTGGCTAAGAGTTTTCCTTCATAGAACTAATAGAGTAACTAGCCTGGTGGTGGCTGGACTTGCATAAACAATCAACTTACACAAACACACACACACACACATTCGCCCCATATGTCACACACAGACACACACTAGACTAATTATAAAACGGACACACCAGTCACACACACACACACACACCCGCAAACACAAATGCACTACACTATACACAAACACACTACCCCCCCCCCCCACACACACACACGAAGACGTCACCCTACTGTAGAGGTTAATCTCCGCCTCTGTCACTCTCATCTCTCTCATCCTTCCATCTCCGTCTAGTTCAAGGTATTTTCACCGATATAATCTCTTTGCCCATTAGCCGTACCATCCACTTCAGCATTGCCAGGTTATATATATTAGAAAATTTAGGTGCACTAGACATGTTAGGCTATATTAGGTAAATCTAGGTCAGGTCAAGTTAGGATAATAAGTCAGATTGGTTTGGTCAGGCTAAGGTTAGGTTTAGCTAGGTTTGGTTAAGTTAGGCTTAATCAGGTTAAGTTGTTGTAGGTCAGAATAGATTATTAGACTAGGTCAGGTTGGTTAGGTTAGACAAGATCAGATTAGGTTAGAGGCAGACTAAGTCTGGTTAGGTTAGGCTAGATCAGGATAAGTTAGCATCCAAAGATATAATTAAGGGGAGACTGGCCGTTTGTTTGGTCTATTAATTAATGTATTCGAATATTTTTTTAGTTTCCTCCCTAGACCTCCATCAAACTTAGAAAAACACCCCCTACACCCCCCTTCAAGATAAATTTGTACATTTTTCGGTAGACAAATGTCACGGCCAAAGGCCGGTTCCTCTTAAAATTACAGGCTCGCTGTCGCTCGCCAGGAAATAATCGACACCTAAATGGCACGATAGGTCTTAAAATTGACAACGAAATTGGGCGAAAGGTGTTAACATCGCCAAACTAATGGGCCGAACGTCTTATAATCTCAAACCTAGTTGGGCTAAAGATTAGGGAGGAGGGGGTCCAGAAAAACGGTCTGCCTCCCCTTAATATAGCTGAGGAGACGATTGGATAGGTTAATAAAGACTTGGTTAAACACAGGTTAGCTAAAATTAGGATAAAGTAGATTAGGATAAATTTGATTATGCTATGTAGGGTAATGCTAAGTTAGGTTTAAAATGCTAGGATTAGGTATGGTAAAGATAGGCTTAGTAAAGGTTAGGATAGACTAAGGTAAAGTTAGGTTAGGTCTGGATAGATTCAGTTAAGGTTATCAAAGGTTTCGTTAAAGGTAAGCCTAAAACCATATTATAGGACTAGAATATTAGGGTAGATTCAACTTTGCGTGCTTAGGTCAGATCAGGTAAGTTCAACAAAGGTTAAAATTATCTGTATAATTTGTTTGTGCGGGTGATTTGCCTCATGAATTTGGCTGATTATATTGTGGCCGAAAAAACATGTTGGAATAAATTTTGACCGAAACAATTGTGGTCGAATATAATGTGGCCGAAAATATGTGTGGTCGTATATAATGTGGCCGAAAATATGTGTGGTCGAGTATACTGCGGCCGAAAAGATGTATGGTCGAGTATACTGCGGTCGAAAAGTTGTGTTGTCGAATATGCTGTGGTCGAAAAGATGTGTAGTCGAATATACTGGGGCCGAAAATATGTGTGGTCGAATATACTGGGGCCGAAAATATGTGTGGTCGAATATACTGGGGCCGAAAATATGTGTGGTCAAATATACTGCGGCCGAAAATATGTGTGGTCGAATATACTGTGGCCGAAAAGATGTGTGGTCGAATATACTGGGGCTGAAAAAATGTAGGGTCGAATATACTGTGGCCAAAAAGATGTGTGGTCGAATATACTGGGGCCGAAAAGATGTGTGGTCGAATATACTGTGGCCGAAAAGATGTGTGTCGAATATACTGTGGCCGAAAAGATGTGTGGTCGAATATAATGTGGCCGAAAAGATTGAATATACTGTGGCCGAAAAGATGTGTGTCGAATATACTGTGGCCGAAAGATGTGTGGTCGAATATAATGTGGCCGAAAAGATGTGTGGTCGAATATACTGTGGCCGAAAAGATGTGTGGTCGAATATACTGTGGCCGAAAAGATGTGTGGTCGAATATACTGGGGCCGAAAAGATGTAGGGTCGAATATACTGGGGCCGAAAAGATGTGTGGTCGAAAAGATGTGTGGTCGAATATACTGTGACCGAAAATATGTGTGGTCAAATATACTCTGGCTGAAAAAATGTGTGGCCGAATATAATGCGTCCGAAAAGATGTGTGGTCGAATATACTGGGGCTGAAAAAATGTAGGGTCGAATATACTGTGGCCGAAAAGATGTGTGGTCGAATATACTGGGGCCGAAAAGATGTAGAGTCGAATATATTGGGGCCGAAAAGATGTGTGGTCGAATATACTGTGGCCGAAAAGATGTGTAGCCGAATATACTGCGTCCGAAAAGATGTGTGGTCGAATATACTGGGGCCGAAAAGATGTGTGGTCGAATATACTGTGGTCGAATATACTGTGGCCAAAAAGATGTGTGGCCGAATATACTGCGTCCGAAAAGTTGTGTGGTCGAATATACTGTGGCCGAAAAGTTGTGTGGTCGAAAATAACGTTACCAAAAAGACAAGTGAGCGAAAAGAGTAGATGGCAACAACACTAAACCCTTTCATTACCTTCCTTTTACATTTATTTTGGCTAATGTTAGACGATTTCATCAAGCAATTAACAGGCTTCGAACTATCTCACTCATCATTGTTTAATACAACAGATCCTTCTTAAACAGCACAAAATCTGAACCTCTTTCTCCCTGATGTTTAGCTCCATTGCTTGTGAGATTTAAAGACGCTTGCCCCATTAGTTTGGCGATTTTAAGAACCCTCGCCCCATTTCTGTCAATTTTAAGACCATTCCTGCCATTTAGGTGTCGATTTTTTCCTGGCGAGCGATAGCGAGCCTGTAATTTAAGGGGAACCGGCCTTCGGCCGGGAAATTTTCTACCGAAAACTGTACAAATTTATCTTGAAAGGGGGTCAAGGGGGAGTAATTTTAAGCTTGATGGAAGTCTAGGGAATCAACTAAAAACCTCCACTTAAAGGGTTAAAACAACGAAAGGACCACCTCTCCGTGTCAATCTCCATCGTGTCTCTCCCCATTATGAGTTTTTCTCTATCTTTTCTCTATCACTGAATTAATTTGCCAGCCGAGTGACCCGGTGTGTTAGTTACCAAATGGGATTAGTTACCCTACGACCCCCCCCCCCGTCCCCTACCGTGTACCCCCTTATTACTGTCACCAAACCCCCTACGTTGACGAGCTTTATAATTGACGAGCTTTATAATTGTAGACATATCGAAAGCCTTCGATAGAGTCTGGCATAAATCTTTAATTTCTAAACTACCCTCCTTCGGTTTCTATCCCTCCATCTGTGCCTTTGTCTCTAATTTCCTTTCCGGCCGTTCCATAGCTGCGGTTGTGGACGGCCATTGTTCACTTCCTCACCCTATAAACTCCGGTGTTCCTCAGGGCTCTGTCCTATCTCCTATTCTCTTCTAATTTTTATAAATGATCTCCTTAACTGTACCTTAATTCCCATCCATTCATACGCAGACGACTCAACCTTACACTACTCCATTAGTTTTTCAGAACGCCCCAGCCAGCAATCCCTCAACGACAAACGTAATGAAGCCATAGAACTCTTAAATTTGATCTAAATACTATTTCCAATTGGGGCAGAGAAAACCTTGTTAACTTTAATGCTTCCAAAAACCCAATTTCTCCATCTATCTACCCGTCAGGATCTCCCAGCGGACTATCCCTTATTCTTCAACAATACAAAAATCAACCCTTCATCTTCTCTCAATATTCTTGGTGTCTCTTTTTCTTCTGCTCTCATTTGGAAGGACCATATTACCAGTCTTGCTAAGGCAGCCTCCCAGAAGCTGGGTGTGCTCAACCGCCTTAGGGGGTTCTTTTCCCCTGCACAGCTTCTTGCTCTGTACAGGGGCATAGTGCGCCCTTGTATTGAGTATTGTTCACATGTGTGGGGAGGTTCCTCTCACACCGCTCTCCTAGACAAAGTTGAAAGGAAGGCCTTTCGTATCATTAACTCCCGTCCACTCACCAACTCTCTGCAATCTCTCTCTCTCCGCCGCAATGTTGCATCTCTCTCGCTATTCTATCGCTACTATAATAATCAGTGTTCCTCAGAGCTATCCCAGTGCATACCACCTCCTTTACGTAGGACACGTGGTACCCGTCTTGCAACTCAATCCCACCCCTACTCTGTGCAACTCTCCAACCCAAGAGTGATACGTTACTCTCAAACTTTCTTGTACTCAACATCTGAGCTTTGGAACTCTCTCCCAGAATCAGTCTTTCCCTCTTCCTATGACTTAAATTGCTTCAAACTCCGTGTGTCCAGGCATTTTGACTCGAACGTCCCTTGATTTTGGCCCTGTCACTCTTTCAACTATGGGGGAGGCACTCGCTATAGGCAGTTATGCCTTTTGCCTCCCTCAATCACATAGAAAAAGAAAAAAAAAAAAAAAAAAACAATATAGGGAAGTTCCAGTATATGGCAAAAACTACGTCTACCTGTGGTGATGGGCTATTCTATCAGAATGAAAGTTGAGCATTCTCTGCCATACCCATAGCTTACTCTGACTGTTCCTTTCACTTATACATTTTCTAGATCTCAAGTGGCGGCGTCTCTTCCGTGGATTGACCTCTCTACAGCCAACCTAGAGGCTGGCAGACTGGGAGCCAAAGCGTCACATTTTTCCTTTGCCCCTCAACTTTCCCTTCATATTTGTGAAGGGGCACAGGGCCATGGGTGGGGCTTTGGTGTCCCGGGCGTTTCCGCACCCTCCTCATCCCCTCGCCTGGAACGGTTTCAGTCACCTGGGCTTTTTAGTGGTAAAGCTGGAAGGGTTCTGTGGGAGCGCTTGGTTAACCCTCTCCAACATATGACGCGAAAGGGGACCAGAAAAACGGCCCATCCCCCCTTAAGCCCCTTTAACTTAGCTTAACATAGCTTAATCAATCCTAACTTAACTTATCCTAACCTGACCTAGCTTAACCTTATCCTAACCTAACCTAGCTTATCCAAACCTAACTTAGCGGAACGTGTTTTAACCTAATCTACCGTAACTTATGTCAACCAAACCTACCGGGACATTTTTTTACCGAAAAATGTACAAATTTATCTTGAAGGGGGGTCTAGGGGGTATTTTTCTAAGCTTGGTGGAGGTCTAGCGAGAAAACTAAGGAATATATGAATTAATAGACCAACAAAAAAAAATAAAAAAATAAAAACGATCTGCCTCCCCCTAAACAAAATTAAATATATATAATTAATAACAAAAAATAAAAATATAATGAGCAGTCTAGATAATTATATAATATAATTTATTAATTAGACACATCATTCTTTCTTTACTGCATCTGCGACTTTCATGGATAGTAAAGCAACTAACTATCCTTAACTAACCTAACCATATGTTCAGTATATAATCTAATTAGATTCTCTAAATATTATTTAATGTTTAGTAGTGAAATGGCCAGATAGCGAGACATCTGGTTCCCAATCCTCCCATACTCGATTCCAAATTGTAACATAGATCGGCCAATTTCCGGCATATTGCCACTGAGAGCGTCAGCCTCTCTTCACACTCAAATAATGTCCACACCAGTAATAAAAAAATCGATAGTACAAGTACAGATGATAAAAATAGGCTTTGGATCTACATGTGAATGGATCAAAATTAAAAATCGCCTCATCGTTTGATAATCATGCTATCAACATGAAAGTCCAATGCAAGATATGACTGATCTCTCTTACAGCAGGACCACTAGCCCCTACCCAAGGTCACAGGTCTGCCCGTCAAAGGGTTAAGAGGAGGCAGACCGTTTGTTTGGTCTATTAATTCATGTATTCATATATTTTTTTAGTTTCCTCCCTAGACCTCCATCAAACTTAGAAAAACACCCCCTAGACCCCCCTTCAAGAAAAATGTGTACATTTTTCGGTAGAAAAATGTCCTGACCGAAGGCCGGTTCCTCTTAAAATTGCAGGCTCGCTTTCGCTCGCCAGGAAAAAATCGACACCTAAATGGCACAAAAGGTCTTAAAATTTACAACGAGATGGGGCGAAAGGTGTTAAAATCGCCAAACTAATGGGTCGAACATCTTATAATCTCAAAACTAGTGGGGCTAAACATTAGGGAGAAGGGGGTCCAGAAAAACGGTCTGCCTCCCCTTAAACAAGCTAATTAGTCATAACTCTCGACACGCTTGGCTTTTTCTGCTCCCTTCAAATATTTGCACAAGAGTTTTGCTCGTCATTGTGTCCTGTTGTTTGCTTCCAGAAATAGCCCCTAATTATTATAATCACATACTTTCTAAAAATATCCTTACACAAACCAGTATCAAGGATTTTGAGGGAAAAATTATAGGACATACGATAGACAAATAGATAAATGCTGCAATATTGTATACCGGTATATCATACAAGATATTATATCACTTTTATCTTACAAATCAACGCTTTTCCACGTATATAACATATAACCAATTAATCAGTTTTAATTAATCACATTTTACCAACAAGGACGAATATGACAAGAATGAATACAATAAATCCTAGAAGTAGCTGCATCTATTTGTAAGTTTTACCAATATGAAATACAATCCTAAAAGTAAATAAATAAATAAATAAATAAATATATACTGCATATACAAATATAAACATAATTAACCCTTTCAAGCTCCGATACGGGTTTCTGTTCTGTTTCTGGCTACTATTAGACGATTGTATTCAGATTAGTAACGGTATATGGAAGTCAGAGGGTTGATTGAGATTATTATTTACCCTTTGTAATACCCACATATACTTCCTAAGCTGCATACAATCGGCTAATGATAGCCAAAATAAACTGCCAAAACGCGTCAGAGCTTCAAAGGGTTAATATGAGGAATACAACCAAACCTTACAATATACCAGACCAAAAAAAGATACTGCTCAGTTTGCAAAAAAAACAAAATATATATATAATAAGACATGAATCTGCATCAGCAATAAGGCAGACACGCAATTGACCACTTGCGAGTTTCGTTCTATAAGGAAGTTGGAACCGTGAACATCGATATTAAGGGGGGTGACCTGTTTTTTTTTATTTTTCTCCTTTTCTCTCTTTCTCTGGCTTGTATCCATTCGGCCCCATTCAGCCAACTATTTTAAGACGTTTATCCCCATCTAGGTGTCGATTTCTTCCTGGCGAGCGATAGCGAGCCAGCATTATATGAAGAAATCCGGCTTCGCCGGAGACATTTTTCTACCGAAAAATGCACAAATTTAACCTGCTGTCAAAAACATTTAAAAAAAATGCTGGCTCGCTACCGCTCACCAGTAAAAAATTGACACCTGGATGGGGATAAACGTCTTAACTTAAAGCAGTAGGCTGAATGGGGCCGAATGGATACAAGCCAGAAAAATAGAGAAAAGGAGAGAACAAAAAGCAGGTCACCTCCCTTAAAGATAAATCCAATAATAATGTGGGTTTCTGATGGATGAAAAGCAAGATCAATTTGGTTTTATGTATTTAGATATGTATTATGACCGTATTTAGATATGTATTATGACCGTATTTAGATATGTATTATGACCGTATTTTAGCTGATAATTCTGCTAAATATTGATGGCTACAGCTCCACCTTCCTTATAGACCAAAACTCGCAAGTGGTCAATTCATAAATACTTTCATCCTGCACGAACCTATCAGTAAATCAAAAAGATATATAAAATCAAGAAGTAATTAATCGTAGGCTTGTGCATATTTCTTGAACCCTTTGAAGCTCTGACGCGTTTTAGCAGTTTATTTTGGCTATCATTAGACGATTTTATGCAGCTTAGGAAGTATCTGTGGGTATTGAAAGGGTAAATAATAATATCAATCAACCCTTTGACTTCCATATACCGTTACTAATCTGAATAAAATCGTCTAATAGTAGCCAGAAACAGAACAGCATCGCGTATTGGAGCTTGAAAGGGTTAACTGTCTTGATAGCGTAATGATAAGTACGCGGAATTTCGATGTGAGTATCCCAGGTTCGAGTCCTTGGTTTGCCACATGTATTTGTTGATTTCATTAAGGGGAGATCTCCGCTTGAGGAATTTTTTTCTTGACCCCTTTCTCCCTCATGTTTAGCCCCATTGCTTTTGATATTATAAAACGTTTGCCCCCTTAGTTTAGCAATTTTAAGAACTTTCACCCCATATTAAGACCTTTTGTGCAATTCAGGTGTCGATTTTATCCTGGCGAGCGATAGCGAGCCTGTAATTTAGGAGGAACCGGCCTTCGGCCGGGACATTTTTCTACCGAAAAATGTACAAATTTATCTTGAAAGGGACTCAAGGGGGTGTAATTTTAAGCTTGATGGAGGTCTAGGGAACAAACTAAATACCTCTACTTAATTGAGTTTAGAGGTGAAGTTGGTTGGTGTAAACAAACACAATAAACCATTGTGTGACACGAACAGTAACGCGATGAGGAGTTACAGCACAACAACATAATTATGTTCGACTTAACACATTATTGGCAAAACTAAAAAGCTTTATGGGGGGTGGGCTGGTTTTTGGTGACCCTCTTCTCCTTCGTGTTTAGCCCCATTTTTTTTCTTTCAGAATTTAAGACATTTGGCGAATTAGTTTGGGGATTTTAAGATTTTACGCCCCATTTCTTTTTCAACATTAAGACCTTTCGTGCCATTTAGGTGTCGATATTTTTCCTGGCGAGCGATAGCGAGCCTGTAATTTTTTAAGAGTAACAGGCCTTCGGCCGGGAAAGTTTTCTACCGAAAACTGTACAAGTTTATCTTGAAGGGGGGTCTAGGGGGGAAACTAAAAAATAATAAGATAAAACAAAAAGCAACTAAATACGCCCATCTCCCCATAACACAATATATATATATATATATATATATATATATATATATATATATATATATATATATATATATATATATATATATATATATATATATATATAATCAAAAGGAAGAAAGGCCCCTGCAATCTAAACAAACGCTGAACAAACTCGGCTCAGTACCCAAACATTTATCAAAGCACGAAGAATTGTACCGGCAATACTGTAAGCACACAACGGAAAGGTCCCCCGTTTTTCTTGAGCAGCAACAAAAGGTGTAAGACAACAATACCGTATGATGTAGTATATTAAATGTACAGACGAGGACAGCAATTTCTAGACAATTTATGGAGGAAAACCTAGGATACACTTGCAAACTGTTTAAAGAATTGCATTACTCGGATTTAATAATGAATATTCACTGTATCGCTTTAATCGTTAGAAGACATTTAGGTTGTCATGGCTTTGATTGTACCTCCGGACAAAAATATTCACCTAGAAAGTAAATAGTGTGTGTGTCTAGAGGGTTAAGGGGGGGTGACCTGATTTTTTGTTATTTCTCTCTTTCTCTGGCTTGTATCCATTCGGCCCCATTCAGCCAACTATTTTAAGACGTTTATCCCCCTCTAGGTGTCGATTTCTTCCTGGCGAGCGATAGCGAGCCAGCATTATATGAAGAAATCCGGCTTCGCCGGAGACATTTTTCTATCGAAAAATATACAAATTTAGCCTGCTGTTAAACAAAAATAGAAAATATGCTGGCTCGCTACCGCTCACCAGTAAAAAATTGACACCTGGATGGGGATAAACGTCTTAAAACAGTAGGCTGAATGGGGCCAAATGGATACAAGCCAGAGAAAGACAGAAAAGGACAGAACAAAAACAGGTCATCCCCCTTAAATAAGAAGTGCTTAGAACACAAAATTATAAATAAGAGTCACACCAATTTCCTGATATAATTAGCTCAAGAAAGTGAATTAAATGTAATGTGAAGAGAAATGACTACACAACGATTTTTAGAAGAGTAAAGGACGATATCACCATTCAAGCCGGTATCACAATAGAGCATTTATGGACAACATTCGATGATCAACATTTTTCTGGCAACATTTCTGGAATATTCTGCAGTGGTATTTAGAAACTAGAGCGATGGTAGATTAATTTAGATGACCGAAATATTCTAGATATTAACCTTATTAGCTGCCAGACGAGTGCTAAGGATAAATGTTGAGTGAAAAAGCGCTCGTGTGATATCACCATTAACGACCGTAATCATAACAAGAACAAAGAACATATAATGAACGAACTCCTTCATAAATAACAATAATAGGGTACGACGAATTCAATGAACTTGTAATATAACATCATACGTTGCTTCAAGATAATTTATAAAAATGTAAATATGAAATATAACAAAAACCTAGGTAAACCCTGGTGACCTTATCATAGTGTAACACTTATGAGCTTCTACAAGAACTAACAAAAAGTAGAAATACATAAAATGGATAAAATTATAATAAGAAAAATAGTACGATTGCCATACTAGAGTAGAGACGGGTTTTTGCACGACGAAATGTGTGTACAAATAAAAACACAAGGCAAATAGGACAAATATAACTAAAAGTAACATAGCAAAGTTAGGGCTCAAATAAATAGAAAACGTAGATTGAAAATAAAAGTTTACCCTTTCAAGCTCCAATACGCGTTTCTGTTCTGTTTCTGGCTACTATTAGACGATATTATTCAGATTAGTAACGGTATATGGAAGTCAAAGGGTTGATTGAGATAGTATTTACCCTTTTAATACCCACAGATACTTCCTAAGCTGCATCAAATCGTCTAATGATAGCCAAAATAAACTGCTAAAACGCGTCAGAGCTTCAAAGGGTTAAGAAATGAAACACAAATGTAATAGCGAAGATGACTTATTACATGAAGAAGATAAGTAAACACATAGAAAATTACAGGCAACAGAGATCAAACACACCTGTTACACATCCTCATTGTTATCGTAAGGAATCACAAAGAGTTTGCAATAAATATAAGATCACTACCATAACTTACCTTGTATCTTTCAGTCCAATTCAAGCTTCCACTAGTGATTTTCAGCATCTTCGGAAGGACCTCTCGGATTCTGAAGATTAGTAAAAACGGAAAGGTTTTTATGAAAGTAAATACATGTGTTAAGCAAAGCATAATTACACTAGCACACTTCTAGATCTACGCAAATGTCTGCAAGCAACATCAATACGCATAACTGCTTAAAATAAACATAATATAATTCCTTTTAATTCAAATGAAGCTACCGCCAGGCGATGCTGTTTTTCTTACGCTGGAGTTAGAAAAACTAATAAATATTAAGGGGAGATTGGTTGTTTTTCTGGGCACCCTTCTCCCTCATGCTTAGCCCCATTAGTTTTCAGATTTTAAGATGTTTGCCCCATTAGTTTGGTGATATGAAGACCTTTCGCCCCATTTTTTGTTTCAATATTAAAACCTTTCGTGATATTTAGGTGTCGATTTGTTTCCTGGCGAACGATAGTGATCCTGTAATTTTGAAAGAACCAGCCTTCGGCCGGGACATTTTTCTACCGAAAAATGTACACATTAATCTACAAGAGGAATCTAATGGATGTTTTGTAAGTTTGATGGAGGTATAGGGAGGAAATTCGAACAATAATGAATACATTAAAATATCGACCAAAAAGTGAACCATCGAGGTCAAAAGTCGTGTAGCACATTTATATATTTAAATAAATCATGTCTCTAATGTGATCAGGATATGCTTTCTTAATTACAAATCTGAGCTTTAACTTATATACACAAGATGTATTCAGGTGAGTTACGGAGGAACAGAAACTTGAAGGTTTGGAAAGGTTTTAGGAGTTTTGACCCCAAATATACAATTGACCACTTGCGAGTTTTGGTCTATAAGGAAGGTGGAGCTGTAGCCAACGATATTTAACAAATTTCCAGCTAAAATACGGTCGTAGTACATTTATAAATACATAGAACCCAATTCAACATACCATTTATCCATCAGAAACCGACATTATTCTTACATTTCTGTTTAATATCGATGTTCACGGCTCCAACTTCCTTATAGCCTGAAGATCGCAAGTGGTCAATTGCGCGGATGGGTTAAGGGGAGGTTTTTACTCTGTTCCCTATATTTCCATCAAGCTTACGATTACACCCCCTACATCCCCTTGCAAGATTTGTTCATTTTTCGGTAGAAAAATGTCCCGGCCCAAGGCCGGTTTCTCTTAAATTACAGGCTCGCTATCGCTCGCCAGGAAAAAATCGACACCTAATTGGCATGAAAGGTCTTAAAATTGACAGAAATAGGGCGAAAGTTCTTAAGATCGCCAAACTAATGGGGCGAAAGTATTAAAATCTCAAAAGCAATGGGGCTAAACATGAGGGAGAAAGGGTTCAAGAAAAAAATCCCTCAAGTGGAAATCTCCCCTTAAACTCTCGCTCTGTAGGCAACTACCTCCCAGTCATTTAATCAATGGGTAAAAGGTTATACTATTAAAATGTATCTCTTTTCATTAAAGGCATAAGGAACCCCCTTAAATGGACCGTGTGTATCACAAGCAGCTGTACTGCCAAAACCAATAGTTTGGTGACAACTTGGCTCATTAACCCCTTCTTTACCGGTGTCGACTTTTTAAATATATTCTAGTAATTATTAGACGATTTGTGGAGCTCTGTAAGGATGTAGAGCTGTTAAAAGGTTTCAAACTTTCTAATTTACCCGTTTTTACTACCACATATTCTTCCTAAGCTGCATAAAATCGTCTAGATATAGTTGAAAGAACACAAAAGATATCCTCGGTAGTGAAGGGGTTAATAAACCGAAAAGTTTTTGGTCACCATCACTTTTCATTAACAGCCCTCATGTGTTTTCAAAAACCCATGAATGCTATTACTTCGTTCACGTCGCAGAAGTGTCAGGTTAATCTTCCTCTCTAAAGATCCCGCACAATATTATTATCAAGGTGACCTATTGATTTTCGCTGCTCAGTTGTAGCTAATCACCCATATAAATCTGTATCGAACCCAAACGAGACAAATTCAATGTCATGCCATATTAAACCCGATATGGTCAACCCATTGAGTCCTATTCTGGCGACTATTAGACGATCTTATTCAGCTTGGGAAGGACCTCTAGCAATGATAAGGCTTCAAACTATCTCAACCAACCCTTTTAACTACCACAGATCCTTCCCAAGCTGCATAATTTCGTCTAAATATAGCTAGAATACAACATATCACACGTCGCCGGCACTCAAACGGTTAAGAACCTAAATTTAATTAAAAGTTCAAAGAGTCAAAAGACTGTATCCTTATTAGAGTCCACGAGTGTGCATCGAGTGCTATTATGAGATACATGAATTAGAGCAGAAAACACACTCCTCCTCCTCTCCTTCCTCATCCTCCCAGCACAAACACACTCCTCCTCCTCTCCTTCCTCATCCTCCCAGCACAAACACACTCCTCCTCCTCTCCTTCCTCATCCTCCCAGCACAAACACACTCCTCCTCCTCTCCTTCCTCATCCTCCCAGCACAAACACACTCCTCCTCCTCTCCTTCCTCATCCTCCCAGCACAAACACACTCCTCCTCCTCTCCTTCCTCATCCTCCCAGCACAAACACACTCCTCATCCTCCCAGCACAAACACACTCCTCCTCCCCTTCCTTATCCTCCCAGCACAAACACACTCCTCCTCCTCCCCTTCCTCATCCTCCCAGCACAAACACACTCCTCCTCCCCTTCCTCATCCTCCCAGCACAAACACACTCCTCCTCCCCTTCCTCATCCTCCCAGCAAACACACACTCCTCCCCCTCCCCTTCCTCATCCTCCCAGCACATACACACTCCTCCTCCTCCCCTTCCTCATCCTCTCAGCACATACACACTCCTCCTCCTCCCCTTCCTCATCCTCCCAGCACAAACACACTCCTCCTCCTCCCCTTCCTCATCCTCCCACCCAGCAAACACACACTCCTCCTCCTCCCCTTCCTCATCCTCCCAGCAAACACACACTCCTCCTCCCCTTCCTCATCCTCCCAGCACAAACACACTCCTCCTCCTCCCCTTCCTCATCCTCCCACCCAGCAAACACACACTCCTCCTCCTCCCCTTCCTCATCCTCCCAGCACAAACACACTCCTCCTCCTCCCCTTCCTCATCCTCCCACCCAGCAAACACACACTCCTCCTCCTCCCCTTCCTCATCCTCCCGGCACATGCGTCACAATGCCAACAAGCGGGAGAGGCAATAACTCGGCTAGCTAATAAAGATCTGTGATTAAGGGCGGCGGTAACTCAGTCCTTTAATTATATAAACGCTTAATGGGGGTAGTACTCGCTTTTTTCTGGACTCCCTTCTCCCTCATGTGTAGCATATTAATTATGAGGTTTTAAGACGTTCGAGCCATTAATCGCCAAACTAATGGATCGAACGTCTTAAAACCTCATTTTGAGATTTGGAGACCTTTTGCCTAATTATGTTGTCAATATGATGTCGTGCCCTTTAGGTGTCTTTTTTTTTGGGCGAGCGATAGCGAGTCTCTCATTTTAGAAAGAACCGGCCTTCGGCCGGTAAATTTTTCTACCGATGTACAAATTTATCTTGAAAGAGGTTCTAGGCCTAGGGGGGGTTTCTCTAAAGCTTGATGGAGGTCTAGTGAAAAACTCAAAAATAAATAAATAAATAAATATATGGACTAAAAACCAAACACTGCCCGCTTAATGGCAACCGCACCCGCAAAAAGTAGGATTTGTTGCGCTGGGTTGGTGAGAAATCGGTGAGGCTGGTGAGATGGGTGGTTTGGTGAATCGGAAATTGTGTGGGTGATTAGAATGGGGTGATAAGTATTCCTTTTATTGGTGATCCTCGTGATACTGTAGGTGTGCAGTGGTGTGGTGAATCGGTAGTGGTGTATTCCCTAGACGGGTTGCCGGCCAAGGGTGAAGAGTCCCATGGATGGGATTCGTCAGCCTTGGTCGGAAATTTGTGTAGGGGAATAAACCTTAGGAAACATACAGAAGGGAGGCACGCTCATCGGTGCCGCTTGTAGGTGGCGAACTCTACAATAGATACAATAGATACAATAGATAGATAGATTAATATAAGCTTTATCTTAGTGATGTTGGTGAACAGTTTGAGATGGTGAGATGAACTGATAATAATGGTGATGTTGATGAGAAAGGAGTGATAGATGTTGTTTTATTGTTGGTGAAGGATTAATGGGTGTCAGGTGGTGTGGTAAATAAAACATGGTGATGGTAATTAGAAAGAAGTTATATATATTTTATAATGGTGATGATAGTGATTGGCTTGAGGTGGTGAAGTGAATCGATAATAGTGTTAGCAATTATAAAAGGTATTATATGTTGAAATATTGTTGATGAGCTTGTAATAGTGAGGTAAATTGGTAGTGGAATTAAATATGATGTTGGTGATGAGTGGAGAATCAATAATGCTCTTGGAAAATGGTAAAGAATAAAGATCTCGTTAGTAATATGGCTTTTTATTCGTGGTGAGAGATTGGTGCTGCTGGAGAGATGGGATTGAGGTGATGCGATGACTAAGTAATGCTGTTGGTGATTAGAAAGATGATATATGTCGCTTTATTGGTAGTGAGATTAATAGTGTGTTACGACCGGCACTACGAAATAAACAAGGGCACTTAATATTGGACTAGATGATAGGCTATATCTGCAACAACGGTACGCTAATTCCAAACCCTCGAACTATTACGCCGGTGAACAAAACACTTAAACCCTCCAGAGTTAATCTACTGGATAACGGGGTATCAATTAACTGGGTTTTAGTGCACTTCTACAAAGGCTTTCCGGTGACGGCAAAGCCTACTCACAACAGGAGTACTTTACGTAAATAAAATGCTCTCAAGTAATAACAATGCTTAAATAAACTATAACAAGATTTAATAAAGGAGTATATGCTTACGTTAACTTTAGTGTGAGTCTGTACTCACCACTAAACTCTACAATGCTCTATGAAAACACTGGAAGTCTAGTCCTACAGCAAACAGATAAAGAATCTTCTGAAAACGTCTGATGCTCTAAGATGCTCGTCGAATATAGAACAGAAATAATGCAGGGGCAGGACACCAAAGTGTGTATCTTAAATACACCAACAAGTAGGATACATATATATAAAACAAGGGAGTGCAACAATTCTGTGACAGCACTAATAATAGCCACTCAAAACAGTACTTCCTTAGCCAAAGTAACAGCCATACTGGGTTGTGCACCAAGCATCAACCTAGGCTAAAATAATACGTGAATAATTCCTAAAGCATACGCAGGTAAAGTTAATAAACACAATGCTGTCTTTATTACTAATAAAGTCTAGCAGCGGCATAAAAGGTACCAGGAGGCTAGGCAGAGCGCAAGCATGCTCGTAGCCTACTGTCTCCCCTTGAACAGAGTTCCCTTATGTTACGTTAAGTGACTAGGAGGCTCTCTTGGTAAGTCCAGATCTCAAGTATCTGGTCTTGCCCTGGCGCTCCACAAAGGTCAACAAAATGAGGTAGCAAGCATACAAGTAAGAGTAGGCAAAAGCCCTTCGCTTGTATACTGCTACACTCGCAAAGGAAAAATATGCACAAGGGTTACAGGCTACCTAGCTCCGTCGAAGTCGTACAGGCTCTGACTTGCCATATACATAACTCAGACAACGACCAAAGATACCCTCCACTGTCTGGCATTAAATAGTAACAAAGAACAACTCAATGATTAGAAGCACCCAATGATAATATGACTCCATGTGACTATGACTAATAATCCCTAAAGCTAGTGCAAAACATATATGTGAGAACTGGTGCTGGTAATACGACTGGCCGACTATGGAAGTCGTATGCAGAAGAACCAGAAGGGATAAGTAATTGAATAAAGATAAGAAGTATTGGAAGAGAAGAAGTTCAGAGAGAGAAACAGTAGTACAGGGGGTTAGATTGGGGACAGATTGCAAGGGATGTCTAGGACCAAGCACAACATACCAAGCTCTAAGGAGACATGCGGGTAGGAGCCCCCCAGCACCAAGCTGAGACAGCGGCACCCAATCACAGACCACTACGTCATGAAGAGCAGGCGTCATATGACGCGCCAGGCCCGCCGGCCAATCACAAGCGTGGGAACCTCCGCCCGAGCGAGGAGGCACACGTACATACACACGCACATATTACCACCTCGCTGCCTCCCTTATCTCTTTCTCCTTGCAATTCATACTACATATCTTATACTCTATCAATGATATAAAATACTTCCAAGTGTCACAGACAAGAACAAAGACCACCACTGATCTGTCTGTACATGAATACTAAGAAAGAAAGAACATCGTTCTACGATTATTATACCCCATTTCACTGCCCTGGCGAGCGCTAGCGAGTACGAGTACATTCTGGCAAGCTGGCCAGCGTAACAAGTGCTACTGGTGAGATAGTTGTAGGGAGTTAAGGCGAACAAATACCGATGCTGGAGAATAGGTGGTGAGGAATTGGTGCTTTTGGTGAGAATGCTTGAGAGTAGTTACGAATGAACTGAGACTCAACGTATTCGGGCTCATATTTTCAAACATGAGTGAAAGAATGACTCCACGACCCGACTGTTTGCGAACCTTTGAGAGTATGCTGAGAGTTTTTAAGAGTTTCTGCGAGTTTCCGAGAGTGTTTGAGAATATGATTGAGGTTGTGCCCGAACGTTTATTCGCCTCGATTCGCGCTCGCACTCTTGAATGTGAGAAGTAGGCTTTACAGCTTACAAAATAATGGCTAAATAATGGTGTTTGACGAATGTTTAGGATATATAAAGAGGTGTAAACATAGGGAAGGAAATCGTAGTGGTGAGAGATTGTGATGATGATAGTAGTGATTATGGTGAGAGGCTGGTGATACTGGTGGTGGTGGTGATGACGGAGCTGTAGATGATGCTTAATGCTTCGTAGCGATATGGTAAAAAGTAAATAAGTATTAATTGAAACTGGTGAATGATTTGTGGTTGTTTTGGTGGTGGTGGTGGTGGCGGTAGTTGTATTGGTGGTGGGATGGTGGTGTTGGTGGTGGTACTGATAGTGGAAATTATGAAGTGTGGTGGTGGTGGTGATACAAATAATAGTGGTGATAGGTAATCGGGGTGGTGGAAATACTAATAGGGGTGATAGTGCTAATGAGGTAAGGTGGTGGTGATAATGATGGCAGTTGTAGTATGGATGGTGAAAGGTGATGCTAGTAATAATAATGGTAGTAGTGGTGATAAAAGGTGGTGGTGATAATGGTGGTAGTGGTGACAAAGTGGTGGTGATGGCTCTGGTGGTAATTATAGCGGTGATAGTGGTAGTGATAATAGTGGTGGTGATAAAAGGTGGTGGTGATAATGGTGGTAGTGGTGACAAAGTGGTGGTGATGGCTCTGGTGGTAATTATAGCGGTGATAGTGGTAGTGATAATAGTGGTGGTGATAAAAGGTGGTGGTGATAATGGTGGTAGTGGTGACAAAGTGGTGGTGATGGCTCTGGTGGTAATTATAGCGGTGATAGTGGTAGTGATAATAGTGGTGGTGATAAAAGATGGTGGTGATAATGGTGGTAGTGGTGACAAAGTGGTGGTGATGGCTCTGGTGGTAATTATAGCGGTGATAGTGGTAGTGATAATAGTGGTGGTGATAATAGTGGTGGTGATAATAGTGGTAGTGATAATAGTGGTGGTGATAGTGCTGGTGATAAAAGGTGGTGGTGATAGTGGTGGTGATAGTGCTGGTAGTAAATATAACGGTGATAGTGATGATGATGAAAGTAGGTAGACAAATAACTATATTTATATTATAGGGGAGGGGAGGGTGTATTTAAGGGGAGGTATTTAGTTTGTTCCCTAGACCTCCATCAACCTTAAAATTACACCCCCTTGAGTCCCTTTCAAGATAAATTTGTACATTTTTCGGTAGAAAAATGTCCCGGCCGAAGGCCGTTTCCTCTTAAATTACAGGCTCGCTATCGCTCGCCAGGATAAAATCGACACCTAAATGGCACGAAAGATCTTAATATGGGGTGAAAGTTCTTAAAATCGCTAAACTAATGGGGCAAACATTTTATAATATCAAAAGCAATGGGGCTAAACATGAGGGTGAAAGGGGTCAAGAAAAAAATCCATCAAGTGGATATCTCCCCTTAACCTGGTCAGAGATACCTATAGAGAATATTAGAGGTGATTATGAATTTATTGACGGCTGCATTGTTCACATATTTATGATTTTGGTGCTACAGAGTTATTGATGGCTGGATGTTTCAGATGGATAATGATTGTGTCGAACTATAAATGTGACAGCCGTTATGATGATATATTTTGAATTATTGATGGCAGCTCACGGTGATATGGGGCTTAGTGATTAAATACAAATATACATACACTATTTTATTTAATGGAATGTGGGTGCATTGGACATGAAGTACAGAACTCGTCAAATAGTATTTCCGCTTGCCTAATATTGGCTGGAATTAGGATTGTAATTTTGGTACATATGTGTGTGTGTGTGTGTATATATATGTGTGTTGTGTGTGTATAATGTATATATATATATATATATATATATATATATATATATATATATATATATATATATGTGTGTGTGTGCATATATATATATATATATATATATATATACAGTATATACTGTATATATATTTTCTTTTTCAGACGCTTTGACATGTTAAGAATTATTATTATTATTATTATTATCATCAAACAACAAAATTAAAGTTGAAGTTGTGAAGGTGGGAGAGGACTTATGAGCGTACCTATACATGGTGCAACAAATCCTTGGTGATGCTGCAAACGAGTGGTAATGATGCCTGATGATGATGAGGTGTTTCCCCGGGTTTGCAGGGGAGTGACAAATTGCATGATGAGAGAGAGAGAGATATATTGTTAGAATGAAGGAATTACTATTACTGACTACCAGATGACATACTAGGACTTCAAGAAAGGATTGAATTAGCTCTTTAACTTTGCATCCTTTCTAAGTTGAAACAAAACATATATTATAGTAGCTAAGAAAAATAAAAATGGTATTCATCCTATTACAAAAAATAGTGAAGAGTAATAGTGTTGGCTTCTGAAATAAATCATATATAGATAATTACACAGCTTATTGAAAGTACACATGTTGAAGGGTTGTCAAAATATAATGTGATGACAGGTTCAATTTTACGGCTTGTTGAGTTTAATTAAATGTTTTTTAGAAAATCGGGATAAAAGGTAGAATACTAATCAATTCAGCATATTTCAGTTAACCCCTTGAGTACCAGCGACGTGTTATATTATATTGGAGCTACATTTAGATGATATTATACAGCTTAGGAAGGATCTGTGGTAGTTAAAATGGTTGGTTGAGATAGTTCGAAGCCAAATTATTGCTTTAGGTCCTTCCTAAGCTGTATAAAATCGTCTAATAGTTGTCAGATTATGATGAAAAGGACGTTCCTGGTACTGTACGGGATAATAGAAGGACTTGCATAGGGGTGATCTCCTCGGACAGCTTGATGTGTGAGGGTGTGAGAAAGAGATATAGACTAATTCAGAAGAGTATCATTTATACCATACATGATCTAATAGCTAAACTTAAATCTTTCCTATCATGAGTTATTAATTTCCTGATAATAACTAACGTACACAGTATTATTTGTGTGTACCGTCGGCCTATTAAGTGATGTCTCGGCACCAAGTATATTTCTATCAATAATTGGTATCGGCAATGTCTAAAACTTGATTTATTCGTTTTGAGTGAGATATACAAGCATGGTCTTATACTTACCCACCTTACTCAACATCTGACAGACATTAATACAGCACACAGAGAGACAAATGTAATAAAAGGCGCGATATGACTTATTAGCGCCACTGTACAATACACAATATATAAGCTGTAACGTAAAGGACACACACATATATAGTGTAATAAACGTTTTTCCTAACAATTCGACAATGATCTCTCGAACCAGTTGAATACAATCGCCTAAGGGAAGATACTGTTCACAACACGTAAATCAAATAGTTAGAAGGAATGCGATAAATGGATAGCCTTTTCATCGCGATTATGATATTTTCACCCTATTCCAACTAACATTGGACAATTTAACTTAGATTAGAAATACCTATAGTTATATAAAATTCTTATTTTGGCTTGTTTAACATTATAATTATTCATATAACAAATGTTTTCTATAATGAATGTCAAAGTAGTGAGACTTTCTAATATGTGCTCATTTCAAAACTCTTAAAATACGTACCAGTTTTATTACAATGGTGTGTTCTTTTATACAAACCCAATTTGTCTCTCTCTCCATTGGTTTTCGTAACGATTTCATTTAGAGTTACTTTTTACTGGTTTCTTATTGTTCCTGATTTAATTGTATATAATATATCTTCATGTGCTTATCGTGTGTTTTATTACTCGGTTCATTACGTATTTGTGTTTATTCCGAATGTTGTTGTTTTTTTGTCTCTCTTCTTCCTACAGCTTAGTTCGTTTATGTTCCGTATGTGTTTCCTGTCGTCTCTTGTACGTCGGTATGTTTCCTTCTAGATCATTTTTTTCGTTGTTCCCTTTTCTTAAGTTCCTAAAACAAATATGCATAATTATGATTCTTTGGGTTCCGCAAAGTTCTTCGGTATATTTCATTCTAGATACAGTTTTCCTTTTTTTTTCCCCTTAACCCCTACTGTAACAGAGGGTATTACTATAAATGTACCCTCCAGTACCAGGCATTGTGGCCAAAATGGCTTCAGAGTCAAGAGAGAACACCCTCTCACCCCGAAAGTTGGAGGAGTACTGACCCAGCTAGCCTGTGGGAGCTTAGATCCAAGCTGAGAAGTCTTGCCAATGTCTCAGAGCAGTGAGTATAAGTAATGGTACCAGGTACCGCTCGAACGGTCAGTTACAAGGACCGCATATTACTGACGGACGTCCTCTGTCGCTGGTACTGATGAGTGACGTTTTTTACTGACTGCAAACAACCGTCGCTGGTACAGTAAGGGTTAATGTTGTTACTGACTGCAAACAACCGTCGCTGGTACAGTAAGGGTTAATGTTGTTACTGACTGCAAACAACCGTCGCTGGTACAGTAAGGGTTAATGTTGTTACTGACTGCAAACAACCGTCGCTGGTACAGTAAGGGTTAATGTTGTTACTGACTGCAAACAACCGTCGCTGGTACAGTAAGGGTTAATGTTGTTACTGACTGCAAACAACCGTCGCTGGTACAGTAAGGGTTAATGTTGTTACTGACTGCAAACAACCGTCGCTGGTACAGTAAGGGTTAATGTTGTTACTGACTGCAAACAACCGTCGCTGGTACAGTAAGGGTTAATGTTGTTACTGACTCCAAACAACTGTCGCTGGTACAGTAAGGGTTAATGTTGTTACTGACTGCAAACAACCGTCGCTGGTACAGTAAGGGTTAATGTTGTTACTGACTGCAAACAACCGTCGCTGGTACAGTAAGGGTTAATGTTGTTACTGACTGCAAACAACCGTCGCTGGTACAGTAAGGGTTAATGTTGTTACTGACTGCAAACAACCGTCGCTGGTACAGTAAGGGTTAATGTTGTTACTGACTGCAAACAACCGTCGCTGGTACAGTAAGGGTTAATGTTGTTACTGACTGCAAACAACCGTCGCTGGTACAGTAAGGGTTAATGTTGTTACTGACTGCAAACAACCGTCGCTGGTACAGTAAGGGTTAATGTTGTTACTGACTGCAAACAACCGTCGCTGGTACAGTAAGGGTTAATGTTGTTACTGACTGCAAACAACCGTCGCTGGTACAGTAAGGGTTAATGTTGTTACTGACTGCAAACAACCGTCGCTGGTACAGTAAGGGTTAATGTTGTTACTGACTGCAAACAACCGTCGCTGGTACAGTAAGGGTTAATGTTGTTACTGACTGCAAACAACCGTCGCTGGTACAGTAAGGGTTAATGTTGTTACTGACTGCAAACAACCGTCGCTGGTACAGTAAGGGTTAATGTTGTTACTGACTGCAAACAACCGTCGCTGGTACAGTAAGGGTTAATGTTGTTACTGACTGCAAACAACCGTCGCTGGTACAGTAAGGGTTAATGTTGTTACTGACTGCAAACAACCGTCGCTGGTACAGTAAGGGTTAATGTTGTTACTGACTGCAAACAACCGTCGCTGGTACAGTAAGGGTTAATGTTGTTACTGACTGCAAACAACCGTCGCTGGTACAGTAAGGGTTAATGTTGTTACTGACTGCAAACAACCGTCGCTGGTACAGTAAGGGTTAATGTTGTTACTGACTGCAAACAACCGTCGCTGGTACAGTAAGGGTTAATGTTGTTACTGACTGCAAACAACCGTCGCTGGTACAGTAAGGGTTAATGTTGTTACTGACTGCAAACAACCGTCGCTGGTACAGTAAGGGTTAATGTTGTTACTGACTGCAAACAACCGTCGCTGGTACAGTAAGGGTTAATGTTGTTACTGACTGCAAACAACCGTCGCTGGTACAGTAAGGGTTAATGTTGTTACTGACTGCAAACAACCGTCGCTGGTACAGTAAGGGTTAATGTTGTTACTGACTGCAAACAACCGTCGCTGGTACAGTAAGGGTTAATGTTGTTACTGACTGCAAACAACCGTCGCTGGTACAGTAAGGGTTAATGTTGTTACTGACTGCAAACAACCGTCGCTGGTACAGTAAGGGTTAATGTTGTTACTGACTGCAAACAACCGTCGCTGGTACAGTAAGGGTTAATGTTGTTACTGACTGCAAACAACCGTCGCTGGTACAGTAAGGGTTAATGTTGTTACTGACTGCAAACAACCGTCGCTGGTACAGTAAGGGTTAATGTTGTTACTGACTGCAAACAACCGTCGCTGGTACAGTAAGGGTTAATGTTGTTACTGACTGCAAACAACCGTCGCTGGTACAGTAAGGGTTAATGTTGTTACTGACTGCAAACAACCGTCGCTGGTACAGTAAGGGTTAATGGTGTTACTGACTGCAAACAACCGTCGCTGGTACAGTAAGGGTTAATGTTGTTACTGACTGCAAACAACCGTCGCTGGTACAGTAAGGGTTAATGTTGTTACTGACTGCAAACAACCGTCGCTGGTACAGTAAGGGTTAATGTTGTTATTCATGTTTCTATTCATGTGTTTCTTTGGGTCTCTCCGTGTTCCGTCGCCTCCTTGTCTCTAGTCCTCCTAACTCCTTTTTTCCGGTTGGTTAATTACTGTCTTTCGTTTCCCTTTGTCTCTTCTTGGGTTTTCAGAGGTATTTTCTTGCGCTGTTCTAATACGTTTTCTAGATCCTGAAACCAACAATAATTTACCATTTCTATTTTTTTTTTTTTTCTGTTTTTTTTTTGCAACAATGCTTATGTTTTATGTGCTTCTCTTTCGCTCTTTCCATAATGCTCCAGCCCTACTTTGTTGCTCCTAACTCGCTTTGTCTTGCGCGTTAATATGAAGTAAGAATAAGAAAGCTATTTGATATTACTTCGAAATAACTTACGCAAATGAATGTACACAGGAACGATGACGGCAAGAACAAGGAAACAAAGAATCACATAATTAGTAAATATTTTCACCAACCCACCAATTAACCTACAAATAAACCTAACTAATGAAATCAATGCAACGAATGAATACATGTGGTACTCCCAAGGATTCGAACCTAGGATACTCACACCGAAACTCCACGCACTAACCATTACTCTATCAAGACAGTTAACCCCTTCACCACCATGACGTAATTGTCATCATATTCTGGTTACCATTAGACAAGTGTCTTCAGTTTGTAATCTACCTATACGACTCGAATCTACCTAATCTACCTATACGACTCGAATCTACCTAATCTACCTATACGACTCGAATGGTTAAATACGACTTCAATAAACCCTCTTAGTATCATAGGTCCTTCTTAAGGGGAGATTTCCACTCGAGGGATTTTTTTCTGAACCCCTTTCTCCCTCATGTTTAGCCCCATTGCTTTTGATATTTTAAGACGTTCGCCCCATTAGTTTGGTGATTATAAAAACTTTCACCCCATTTCTGTCAATTTTAAGACCTTTCGTGCCATTTAGGTGTCGATTTTTTCCTGGCGAGCGATAGCGAGCCTGTAATTTAAAAGTAAGCGGCCTTTGGCCGGGACATTTTTCTACCGAAAAATGTACAAATTTATCTTGAAAGGGGGTCTAGGGGGTGTAATTTTAAGTTTGATGAAGGTCTAGACAACATACTAAAAACCTCCCCTTATTGCATAAAATCATCTCATTTTAGCCAGTATCAAAGGTAAAAAGGCGTCATGGTGCTGAAGGGGTTAAAGGTTGTTGTTGTTGTTGTTGTTCCCTAAGCTTCCTGGCCGAACAGCCCCGAGTCCCCGAGGAAGGCCATGGCCACGATCGGGCTTTCCCACAAAGCTCTCATTGAGTGTAGATTGAGGGGTTAAAGGTTAAACAGGAAACTAAACCAGCGCGATAAGGGAACCCACAAAACAAATAGAAGACCAAAGAAAGAAAGAGGGAGGACACAAAAAGAAAGAGGGAGGACACAACAAGAAAGAGGGAGGACACAACAAGAAAGAGGGAGGACACAAAAAGAAAGAGGGAGGACACAACAAGAAAGAGGGAGGACACAACAAGAAAGAGGGAGGACACAAAAAGAAAGAGGGAGGACACAAAAAGAAAGAGGGAGGACACAACAAGAAAGAGGGAGGACACAACAAGAAAGAGGGAGGACACAAAAAGAAAAAGGGATGACACAAAAAGAAAGAGGGAGGACACAAAAAGAAAGAGGGAGGACACAACAAGAAAGAGGGAGGACACAAAAAGAAAGAGGGAGGACATAACAAGAAAGAGGGAGGACACAAAAAGAAAGAGGGAGGACACAACAAGAAAGAGGGAGGACACAAAAAGAAAGAGGGAGGACACAAAAAGAAAAAGGGATGACACAAAAAGAAAGAGGGAGGACACAAAAAGAAAGAGGGAGGACACAACAAGAAAGAGGGAGGACACAAAAAGAAAGAGGGAGGACACAACAAGAAAGAGGGAGGACACACAAAGAAAGAAGGGACACAGAAAGAAAGAGGGAGGACACAACAAGAAAGAGGGAGGACACAAAAAGAAAGAGGGAGGACACAAAAAGAAAGAGGGAGGACACACAAACAAAGAGGGAGGACACACAAAGAAAGAGGGAGGACTCACAAAGAAAGAGGGAGGACACACAAAGACCATTGGACGAGCAAGGAAACGTATAGGTTAAGGAGAGAGGGTCGTTTTGCTGGTTCCCCTTCTTCCTCATGTTTAGCCCCATTAGTTTTAAGATTTTAAGACGTTCGGCCCATTAGTTTAGGGATTTTAAGACCTTTCGTCCCATTTCTATATCAATATCAACCTTTCGTGCCATTTAGGTGTCGATTTTTTCCTAGCGAGCGATAGCGAGCCTGTAATTTATGAGGAATCGGCTCCCGGCCGAAGGCCGATTCTTCCAACATTACAGGCTCACTATCGTTCGCCAGGGAAAAAATTGACACCTAAATAGCACGAAAGGTCTAAATATTCACGAAGAAATGGGGTGAAAGGTCTTATAATCGACTAACTAATGGGGCAAACATCTTAGCATCTGAAAACTAATGGGGCTAAACATAGGGGAGAAAGTGGTCCAGAAAATCGGCCCATGTCCCCTTAAGAGCGACAAGGTATAGTGTTGTAGGATTAGGGAAAGAGCGAGGGAGACGTGTAAGCTCTCTCGGGGGAAGAAGGAGAGGAAGGGAGAAACACGGGGAGAAAGGAGAAGGAGAGAAAGGGAGAAACACGGGGAGAAAGGAGAAGAAGGAGAGAAAGGGAGAAACACGGGGAGAAAGGAGAGAAGGACTGGAAGATAACGCAAGAAAAGAAACAGTATAGCCTGAAAATGAAAGGGAAACTAGGATATAAACCAATAAAACGGAAAATAGCACAAGAAAACTAGAATATAAACCAATAAAACGGAAAATAGCACAAGAAAACTAGAATATAAACCAATAAAACGGAAAATAGCACAAGAAAACTAGAATACAAACCAATAAAACGGAAAATAGCACAAGAAAACTAGAATATAAACCAATAAAACGGAAAATAGCACAAGAAAACTAGAATATAAACCAATAAAACGGAAAATAGCACAAGAAAACTAGAATATAAACCAATAAAACGGAAAATAGCACAAGAAAACTAGAATATAAACCAATAAAACGGAAAATAGCACAATAAAACTAGAATATAAACCAATAAAACGGAAAATAGCACAAGAAAACTAGAATATAAACCAATAAAACGGAAAATAGCACAAGAAAACTAGAATATAAACCAATAAAACGGAAAATAGCACAAGAAAACTAGAATATAAACCAATAAAACGGAAAATAGCACAAGAAAACTAGAATATAAACCAATAAAACGGAAAATAGCACAAGAAAAGGGCACTGAATAGCGGGAAAATGAAAGGGGAACTAGAATATGTAACCTACTTAAACGAGAAGAGAATCAACACAAGGAAAAACATAAATAAATAAAATAAAATAAAATAAAATACAACCAAAATTACTGTAAAAGGGCCTGTGTGAAAAGGGAGCGCTGTCAACATTAAATCATGTAATACAAACTCATACATGGAACAAGAGAGAGAGAGAGTGTGTGTGTGTGTGTGTGTGTGTGTGTGTGTGTGTGTGTGTGTGTGTGTGTGTGTGTGTGTGTGTGTGTGTGTGTGTTTGACAGAGATATTAAAGAAGGCAATGCACGCCCGGGAAAACAAGCGACTTAAGGACAACAAGGTAACACTGGTGCATTAAAAAGGCGAAAGAGAATCGCAAGGAGAAAGCAAACAGTACTAAGAACAGCAAGACAAGAAATAATTAGATACACTGGAGAACAAAGACAAACAAGAAAATAAACACGTACAATGTGACACAAATGTTTACACTAGGACAAACTAGTAAACATACAAATTAAAAAACATAAACAAACAGGTAAAACGAAACCAAAAATGACACGCACAAGGACAAATAAGTAACGTAACACACACGAATGTACGAACAGTATGCAAAGAGACAAGAGGATACAGGGAAGAAGACATTTAACTAAATGAACAGAAAAAGTGGAATACCAAACTTATGCGAAGCTACATGTAAAGTATAAGCTCGTCTCCTTCACTATTTCCTTATGGGGAAGGTAGTTTTTTTTTCTGGCCTCCTTCTCCCTCATGTTTAGCCCATTAGTTATCAGATTTTAAGACGTTCGGTCCATTACTTTCGCGATTTCAATACCTTTCGCCCCATTCCTTTGTCAATATTAAGGCATTTCGTACCATTTAGGTATAATTTATTTCCGGTCGAGCGATAGCGAGCCTGTAATCTAGAAGGAACCGGCCTTCTGCCGCGATATTTTTCTACCGAAATATGAACAAACTTATGTAGAATGGGGATCTTGTGGATATTTTTTAAGCTTGATGAAGGTCTAGGGAGGAAACTAAAAAGATAATAGATTAATACTGTATATATATCTCAACAAATAAATAAATCCTATCAGTTAACCGTCTAGCTGTCACAGTTCCCTCCAAATCTTAATGGAATCGTCAAATAATATCCACAATACAATGAACAAATGTGTCCTCAAACACTGGAAGGGTTAATTAACCCTCCACCACTATCTCGTCGCTCCTAACTTTTGTTGTTCCTGTTCGTTCAGTGTTTTCATTTTTGTTCGATCTGTTGTCTTTATATTTATTCATGATATAATAACTTAGTGTTCGTTTTCTCTCAGGCTCACTGTATGTCTTTCTTCGTTGTTATTTATTTGTTCCCTATAATTTTCTCCCACTAAAGGGATCAGCAAGCCTGTTCTTGCTGATCCTCTCTACCCCTTTAAAGGAGTGCGGATATGGACACTGACTAACCCTATAATTGTCTACGTTGTTATTTAATTGTTCAGTTTATATCCCTCTGTTTTTGTTTGATAGTCTATTTTTTCCTCTGCTTTCCCCTGTTTGTTTTTGTATTGCTTTATTCTCACATATTTCAACCCCACGTGTTCCTCCCGGGATCTCTTTCAACCTTCCTCCCCAGAAAAGCACGTCTCCCTTGCTGCTTGTTGCTCCTAACTTACTTTTGCCTGCTCGTTCGTTGTCTTCTTTCGTGTCTTCCCCACTCTCTCTCCTTTGAGGCTTTTTGGGGGGGTTCTCTTTCTTTTCGTGTTTTCTTTTCTTACCCGTTTCTTTTACTGTTGTTTTGCTTTCCTCTGCTTGTCTTTTTTGTCTGTGTTTGTTTATGTTTAATTTTGACTACACCTTAAAATACAGTTTGCCCATAAAGAAATAACAAGTCCATCTCTCTCTCTCTCTCTCTATATATATATATATATATATATATATATATATATATATATATATATATATATATCGCTAGCTATCTATCTATTCATCCGTCTATCTATCTTTTTGTCTCTGTCGGACTCACTATTACTTTATCATATTCAATCTCTCTCTCTGTCTCTGTCTCATGTCCCACGTCGCACTGATCCCCTCGGCTTTGTTTACCAACTGTTGTGCCCCAGTATCTTCTCCTACTATATACTCCTCCACCTCACACCTTCCCTCCTCTCTCATTCTCCTGTTTTCTTTGTCTCCCTTATGTTGCTGACTTTCCTTCATAGTTCTTGGTAATCTGCCCCGACCAATACCTATGTGTCTGTGTTTGTTGCAGCTAGATTTGGTGGTTTGTTTATGACTCTTTCTTCTTGACCAGCTTGCTAAATATATGTCTGTTCCTTTCCGCTGTACACATATATATATATATATATATATATATATATATATATATATATTATTAAAATATTATTGCACTACGCGACCTACATTAAATTTCAAGTAAATGCATTTTGATTGACGATGTCACTGAACTTATATTATTTCGAGAGAAGGTAATATTTAGTGTATTCGTGTATATACTTAGTGTGCGCAGTATAAACAGTATATAATATACAAAAGTCATCGATTTATCAGGAACCAATTATAATTAATCGAGTTGAATATTATACATTTGTTAAACGTTGATCTTTAAGCACTGACCACTTTTATCAGATGAAGCTATATTTATTTTAGTCTCCCAACCAACATACGAGCATGTGCATCAGTTTATCAATATCAAGGAATCAAAAGGTTAAATTACATATCAAATAATCTAGAACCCAAATAGATCATTCACAAATTCAGGAAAATCGCTTAGGAGTGACTAAATTAAGATGGAAGCTTAAGGGGAGGTTTCCACTTGAGGGATTTTCTTTCGAACTTCCTTCTCCCTCATGTTTAGCCCCATTGCTTTTGAGATTGTAAGACGTTTGCCCCATTAGTTTGGCGATTTTAATAACTTTTGCCACATTTCTGTCAATTTTAAGACCTTTCGTACCATTTAGGTGTCGATTTTATCCTGGCGAGCGATAGCGAGCCTGTAATTTAAGAGGAACCGGCTTTCAGCCGGGACATTTTTCTACCGAAAAATTTACAAATTTACCTTGAAAGGGGCTCAAAGGGGTGTAATTTTAAGCTTGATGGAGGTCTAAGCAACACACTAGAAACCTCCCCTTAAGTAGGCTAAAACGTTATAATGCTATTCTCTTGCACGTCAGCCACTCGTAAGATTTTGTTTTTCTCTGAAGAGTATACGAAGACTGAGCACCTTGTCCAACCAGATTACTACCATCTGACAACATAACACCGTCAGGTTAGAATAATGATATTAGGTATCTCAATTAGCCCTTTTACTCCCACAGATCTTTCCTAGGCTGCATAGAATCGTCTAATTATAACCCGAACATAATGAAGCATTACGTGACCGTATACTACAAATATTATAACCCGAACATAATGAAGCATTACGTGACCGTATACTACAAATATTATAACCCGAACATAATGAAGCATTACGTGACCGTATACTACAAATATTATAACCCGAACATAATGAAGCATTACGTGACCGTATACTACAAATATTATAACCCGAACATAATGAAGCATTACGTGACCGTATACTACAAATATTATAACCCGAACATAATGAAGCATTACGTGACCGTATACTACAAATATTATAACCCGAACATAATGAAGCATTACGTGACCGTATACTACAAATATTATAACCCGAACATAATGAAGCATTACGTGACCGTATACTACAAATATTATAACCCGAACATAATGAAGCATTACGTGACCGTATACTACAAATATTTAAAGCAATATCAAGACTACTGTTGCTCTGGCTAAGCATGGAGATTGGTTGGCTAGTAGGAAACAGTATCGCCTGAGCTGTATTACCCAACATTTCCTAAATCTTTATATTCACACAATATTTTGCGTATAAAATGACGCTTTGTATCCTTTTTCTGGGTAGCATTAGACGATGTTATTAATCATTGGAAGGCTTTCTAGGAATCAAAGGGTTAACATCTATGCCAATTAACCTCTTACTCCCAAGTTCATTCTTATACCAACTGATAACCAGAATAAAAGGGAAAACAAAAATAGCCTCATTGTAAACTGCAAGGGTTAAGGGGGGTGACCTGTTTTTTGTTATTTCTGTCATTTTCTCTCTTTCTCTGGCTTGTATCCATTCGGCCCCATTCAGCCAACTATTTTAAGACGTTTTTTTTTTTTTTTTTTTTTTTCTATGTGATTGAGGGAGGCAAAAGGCATAACTGCCTATAGCGAGTGCCTCCCCCATAGTTGAAAGAGTGACAGGGCCAAAATCAAGGGACGTTCGAGCCAAAATGCCTGGACACACGGAGTTTGAAGCAATTTAAGTCATAGGAAGAGGGAAAGACTGATTCTGGGAGAGAGTTCCAGAGCTCAGCTGTTTATCCCCATCTAGGTGTCGATTTCTTCCTGGCGAGCGATAGCGAGCCAGCATTATATGAAGAAATCCGGCTTCGCCGGAGAAATTTTTCTATCGAAAAGTGTACAAATTTAGCCTGCTGTCAAACAAAAATAAAAAAATATGCTGGCTCGCTACCGCTCACCAGTAAAAATTTTACACCTGGATGGGGATAAACGTCTTAAAACAGTAGGCTGAATGGGGCCAAATGGATACAAGCCAGAGAAAGATAGAAAAGGACAGAACAAAAACAGGTCACCCCCTTAAATCGTATTTTTAAACAGTTGAGACATGTGATATATTACCGGATATAGTTTACACGAAAAATACATATACAAACGAATATAACATTGGCCAAATAATACATTCAGAAAAAAAACAATACATTCAGAAACAACACAATACATTCAGAAAAAACACAATACATTCAGAAACAACACAATACATTCAGAAACAACACAATACATTCAGAAACAACACAATACATTCAGAAACAACACAATACATTCAGAAACAATACAATACATTCAGAAACAATACAATACATTCAGAAACAACACAATACATTCAGAAACAACACAATACATTCAGAAACAACACAATACATTCAGAAACAACACAATACATTCAGAAACAACACAATACATTCAGAAACAATACAACACGGAACCAATGTTGTAAGTGAACACTACAAAGTTCACCATCTTCTTTCAGCAATCAATGGATGTCAACTAATAGAAAAATTGAACATTTAATAAGGTATATTATCATATTTTTCCCACCAACCAACTTCACTTCTAAACTCAATTAATGAAATCAACAAATACATGTGACACTCCAAGGACTCGACCTAGGATACTCGCATCGAAATTCCGCGCACTTATGCATTACGCTATCAAGACATAATAATGTTATTAGGAAGTAAATAATAGTAAAATACTGAAATGTTGAGAAGCTACATGCCTTGAGATCTTCGCTATACACAAGGTAGCTTGCTTAGCGGCAGAGACAATATGCTTAAGGGGGGTCACTGTTTTTGTTTTATCTTTCTCTCCTTTTCTCTCTTTCCCTGGCTTGTATCCATTAGGCCCCATTCAGCCAACTGTTTGAAGATGTTTATCCCCATCCAGGTGTCGATTTCTTCCTGGCGAGCGATAGCGAGCCAGCATTGTTTGGAGAAATCCGGCTTCGGGAGAAATTTTTCTATTGAAAAATGTACAAATTTAGCTTGCAGTCAAAACAAAATGATATATATGCTGGGTCGCTACCGCTCGCCAGGAAAATATTGACACCTGGATGGGGGTAAAAGTCTTTAAACAGTAGGCTGAATGGGGCCAAATGGATACAAGCCAAACAGAGAGGGCGAGAAAGAGAAAACAAAGTGAGGTAGGCCCCCTTAATGAAGCTGGCTCCTCCCTCCCGTATAACGCAGTCCTTCATGTAAGAAAACAATAACATTATCACCTCGGCTCACCAAGAACCAACACTCCCTCTAATGAAGCCTTGGAATAGGGAACAGGCTTGTGCTTTGTATTTTATATACTTTGAGAACCAACACTCCTTCTAATGAAGCCTTGGAATAGGGAACAGGCTTGTGCTTTGTATTTTATATACTTTGAGAACCAACACTCCCTCTAATGAAGCCTTGGAATAGGGAACAGGCTTGTGCTTTGTATTTTATATACTTTGAGAACCAACACTCCCTCTAATGAAGCCTTGGAATATGGAACAGGCTTGTGCTTTGTATTTTATATACTTTGAGAGGGGATGGTTCGCATTTTTAGCCCCCCTTCTCCCTCACGTTTAGCCCCATTAGTTTTCAGATTTTATGACGCTTGGCCTATTAGTTTGGCGATTTTAAAACCTTTCGCCCCATTTCTTAGTCAATATTAAGAATTTAGGTGTCAGTTTTGTTTTCTTGGCGAGCGATATTGAGCCTGTAATTTAAGAGGAACCGGCCTTTGGCCGGTGGAGGGTCTGGAGTGGGGGGGGGGGGGATCGTTAAGCTTGATAGAGGTCTAGGGAGGGAACTAAACAAGATAATATGAAGATGCATACATGAGCAAATAAATACACTCACCCCCCCTAACTATTTCGTATCTCTCTCAGTGTTTGATGACGCATGTTCCCACTTTCATCCAGTTATCCTTAAGTGGATAATTTTATACAACTTAGGAAGGATCTCTAGGAATCTAAGGAGTAAAACTATCTCAACTCACTCTCTAGCTCCCAAATGTTGTTCTTAACTCTGAATGAAATCGCCGAATAATATCCAGAATAAACTGTTGCAGTGCGTCATTTACCTATTTACCTTTCTTATATACTAAAGTAGTGCAGCTAAAACTGTATAGCATTATAACGCATAGGATCAAGCAGGCTTTTCCTAAACATGGCCAATGTGTCAGGTAGTAGAAATATGAAAAAATATTGACTTGTGATGAAGAAGAACAATGAGATGATATATATTATATATATATCATATATCATATTATATATATATATATATATATATATATGAGTGTGAAAGGAGAGGCAGATGTGTGAGAGTGTGTATGGGTGTTTCAGAGTACAAAGGAGTACAAAGGAAATCAACAACAACAGGTCTAGCGAACCCTCAAGGCTACTTGCCCTTTAAAAACTGATGTTCATGTGTCCAAGAATAATATAGTTGTGATTGCATATGTGTGAGAGTGCCTGAGTGTCTGTATATGAGTGTGTGTGAGAGTGCCTGAGTGTCTGTATATGAGTGTGTGTGAGAGTGCCTGAGTGTCTGTATATGAGTGTGTGTGAGACTGCCTGAGGGTCTGTATATGAGTGTGTGAGAGTGCCTGAGTGTCTGTATATGAGTGTGTGTGAGAGTGCCTGAGTGTCTGTATATGAGTGTGTGTGAGAGTACCTGAGTGTCTGTATATGAGTGTGTGAGAGTGCCTGAGGGTCTATATGAGTGTGTGTGAGAGAGCTTGAGTGTCTGTATATGAGTGTGTGTGAGAGTGCCTGAGTGTCTGTATATGAGTGTGTGTGCGAGTGCCTGAGTGTCTGTATATGAGTGTGTGTGAGAGTGCCTGAGGGTCTGTATATGAGTGTGTGTTTGAGTGCTTGAGTGTCTGTATATGAGTGTGTGTGAGAGTGCCTGAGTGTCTGTATATGAGTGTGTGTGAGAGTGCCTGAGTGTCTATATATGAGTGTGTGTGAGACTGCCTGAGTGTCTGTATATGAGTGTGTGTGAGAGTGCCTGAGTGTCTGTATATGAGTGTGTGTGAGAGTGCCTGAGTGTCTGTATATGAGTGTGTGTGAGAGTGCCTGAGTGTCTGTATATGAGTGTGTGTGAGAGTGCCTGAGTGTCTGTATATGAGTGTGTTTGAGAGTGCCTGAGTGTCTGTATATGAGTGTGTGTGAGAGTGCCTGAGTGTCTGTATATGAGTGTGTGTGAGAGTGCCTGTGTGTCTGTATATGAGTGTGTGTGAGAGTGCCAGAGTGTCTGTATATGAGTGTGTGTGAGAGTGCCTGAGTGTCTGTATATGAGTGTGTGTGAGGGTGCCTGAGTGTCTGTATCTGAGTGTGTGTGAGAGTGCCTGAGTGTCTGTATATGAGTGTGTGTGAGAGTGCCTGAATGTCTGTATATGAGTGTGTGTGAGAGTGCCTGAGTGTATGTATATGAGTGTGTGTGAGAGTGCCTGAGTGTCTGTATATGAGTGTGTGAGAGTGCCTGAGTGTCTGTATATGAGTGTGTGTGAGAGTGCCTGAGTGTCTGTATATGAGTGTGTGTGAGAGTGTCTGTATATGAGTGTGTGTGAGAGTGCCTGAGTGTCTGTATATGAGTGTGTGTGAGAGTGCCTGAGTGTCTGTATATGAGTGTGTGTGAGAGTGCCTGAGTGTCTGTATATGAGTGTGTGTGAGAGTGCCTGAGTGTCTATATATGAGTGTGTGTGAGAGTGCCTGAGTGCCTGTATATGAGTGTGTGTGAGAGTGCCTGAGTGTCTGTATATGAGTGTGTGTGAGAGTGCCTGAGTGTCTGTATATGAGTTCAAAGGAGTACAAAGGAAATCAAGCAACAACAGTCTAGTGACCCTTCTAGGCTGCTTGTCCTCCAAAACACTGAGGATCAAGTGTCCAAACAGTGGTTTAGAGGGGGTAAGGGAACATTGGAAAGGGAACTACTGCCCTGGAACTAATGTCCGTGGCAGGACTAGGAAGTTAGTAGGGGACATATGGGTTAGTAACTGAGGGGAGGATAAAATAAAGTTATTCATTTACAAACGCAGTCAGTCGCGGGATTGATGCGAGATATTTGTCTAAGCGGAGTTTAAATGAATCAATGGTGCTGCAGTCTATAACGTCTCGGGGAAGCCCATTCCACAAGTTGACAACTCGATTGAAGAAGAAATTCTTAGATTCGTGTGAGTTAAAAGATTTACCAATAATTTTGCAACCGTTTCCCCGCGTGTAATTAGATTGGTCGATAGTGACGTACTTACTACAGTTCATATTGTGATGCCTTTTATGATTTTGAACACTTGAATTAAGTCACCTCTTTATCTGCGCTGGGTTAAAGGAAATAGATTTAATTCTCTAGGACGCTCTTCGTATGGTTTGTTCTTTAGGCTAGGTATCATTTTGGTAACTCTACGTTGAACTCGTTCTAGCTTGTTTATGTCCTTTTGGTAATAAGGGCACCAGCATTGAACGCAGTATTCCAGAAGAGGGCGGACTAAGGAATTGTAAAGGGTTAGGATAACGTCTTTGGATTTATGCTCAAATGACCTGCCTATAAAGCCAATTATTTTGTTTGCCTTCTTAACAACTTCTGAACATTGTTGACTCAGTTTTAGGTTACTCGATATTGTTACTCCCAGATCGGTTTCTCTGTTTGCATTCTTAAGCTGAGTGCCATTCATCGAATAGTTTGCTTTCTCATTTAGGTATCCGATATGTAGTAGTTTACATTTATCCGCATTGAAACTCATTTGCCAAATTTGGGCCCAACATGACAATTTATCTAGAATGTGTTGCATATCGTCAACTTGATATTTTGAAAGTACACTATTTGAAATTTTTGTATCGTCAGCAAATTTTGTGATTGTACAGGTGAGACCCTCATCTATGTCGTTGATGTAAATTAGAAAGAGAATTGGTCCTAGTACCGATCCCTGGGGTACCCCGCTACTTACATTGGTCCATTTAGATGCCTTACCGTTTATGACTACTCTTTGCTTTCTGTCGCTGAGCCAATTTTCTATCCATTTCAACACACCGTCTTGTATTCCATGTGCTTTTAGTTTTAGCAGTAAACGTTTGTGGGGAACTTTGTCAAAGGCCTTTTGAAAATCAAGGTATATAATATCTACAGCTTTACTCTCATCGTAGAGGTTGAGGATATCGTGGAAGAAGTCTAAGAGGTTTGTTAAACAGGAACGTTTTTTACGAAAGCCGTGTTGAGTATCTTTAAGTATGTTATTTTCCTCTAAGTGATTTACGAGTCTGTCTCTTATGACCGTTTCTAGCATTTTACATACAACTGAGGTTAATAATGAGGTTACTGAGTGTGTGTGAGAGTGCCTGAGTGTCTGTATATGAGTGTGTGTGAGAGTGCCTGAGTGTCTGTATATGAGTGTGTGTGAGAGTGCCTGAGTGTCTGTATATGAGTGTGTGTGAGAGTGCCTGAGTGTCTGTATATGAGTGTGTGTGAGAGTGCCTGAGTGTCTGTATATGAGTGTGTGTGAGAGTGCCTGAGTGTCTATATGAGTGTGTGTGAGAATGCCTGAGTGTCTGTATAGAAGTGTGTGTGAGAGTGCCTGAGTTTCTGTATATGAGTGTGTGTGAGACTGCCTGAGTGTCTGTATATGAGTGTGTGTGAGAGTGCCTGAGTGTCTGTATATGAGTGTGTGTGAGAGTGCCTGAGTGTCAATATGAGTGTGTGTGAGAGTGCCTGAGTGTCAGTATATGAGTGTGTGTGAGAGTGCCTGAGTGTCTGTATATGAGTGTGTGTGAGAGTGCCTGAGTGTCTATATGAGTGTGTGTGAGAGTGCCTGAGTGTCTATATGAGTGTGTGCGAGAGTGCCTGAGTGTCTGTATATGAGTGTGTGTGAGAGTGCCTGAGTGTCTGTATATGAGTGTGTGTGAGAGTGCCTGAGTGTCTGTATATGAGTGTGTGTGAGAGTGCCTGAGTGTCTGTATATGAGTGTGTGTGAAAGTGCCTGAGTATCTGTATATGAGTGTGTGTGAGAGTGCCTGAGTGTCTATATAAGTGTGTGAGAGTCCCTGAGTGTCTGTATATGAGTGTGTGTGAGAGTGCCTGAGCGTCTGTATATGAGTGTGTGTGAGAGTGCCTGAGTGTCTGTATATGAGTGTGTGTGAGAATGCCTGAGTGTCTGTATATGAGTGTGTATGAGAGTACCTGAGTGTCTGTATATGAGTGTGTGAGAGTGCCTGAGTGTCTGTATATGAGTGTGTGTGAGAGTGCCTGAGTGTCTGTATATGAGTGTGTGTGAGAGTGCCTGAGTGTCTGTATATGAGTGTGTGAGAGTGCCTGAGTGTCTGTATATGATTGTGTGTGAGAGTGCCTGAGTGTCATATGAGTGTGTGTGAGAGTGCCTGAGTGTCTGTATATGAGTGTGTGAGAGTGCCTGAGTCTCTCTATATGAGTGTGTGTGAGAGAGCCTGAGTGTCTGTATATGAGTGTGTGTGAGAGTGCCTGAGTGTCTGTATATGAGTGTGTGTGAGAGTGCCTGAGTGTCTGTATATGAGTGTGTGTGAGAGTGCCTGAGTGTCTGTATATGAGTTTGTGTGAGAGTGCTTGAGTGTCTGTATATGAGTGTGTGTGATAGTGCCTGAGTGTTTGTATATGAGTGTGTGTGAGAGTGCCTGAGTGTCTGTATATGAGTGTGTGTGAGAGTGCCTGAGTGTCTGTATATGAGTGTGTGTGAGAGTGCCTGAGTGTCTGTATATGAGTGTGTGTGAGAGTGCCTGAGTGTCTGTATATGAGTGTGTGTGAGAGTGCCTGAGTGTCTGTATATGAGTGTGTGTGAGAGTGCCTGAGTGTCTGTATATGAGTGTGTGTGAGAGTGCCTGAGTGTCTATATGAGTGTGTGTGAGAGTGCCTGAGTATCTGTATATGAGTGTGTGTGAGAGTGCCTGAGTGTCTGTATATGAGTGTATGTGAGAGTGCCTGACTGTCTGTATATGAGTGTGTGTGAGAGTGTCTGCATATGAGTGTGTGTGATAGTGCCTGAGTGTTTGTATATGAGTGTGTGTGAGAGTGCCTGAGTCTCTGTGTATGAATGTGTGTGAGAGAGCCTGAGTGTCTGTATTGAGTGTGTGTGAGAGTGCCTGACTGTCTATATGAGTGTGTGTGAGAGTGCCTGAGTGTCTGTATATGAGTGTGTGTGAGAGTACCTGAGTGTCTGTATATGAGTTTGTGTGAGAGTGCTTGAGTGTCTGTATATGAGTGTGTGTGATAGTGCCTGAGTGTCTGTATATGAGTGTGTGTGAGAGTGCCTGAGTGTCTGTATATGAGTGTGTGTGAGAGTGCCTGAGTGTCTATATATGAGTGTGTGTGAGAGTGCCTGAGTATCTGTATATGAGTGTGTGTGAGAGTGCCTGAGTGTCTGTATATGAGTGTGTGTGAGAGTGCCTGAGTGTCTGTATATGAGTGTGTGTGAGAGTGCCTGAGTGTCTGTATATGAGTGTGTGTGAGCGTGCCTGAGTTTCTGTATATGTGTGTGTGTGAGAGTACCTGAGTGTCTGTATATGAGTGTGTGAGAGTGCCTGAGTGTCTGTATATGAGTGTGTGTGAGAGTGCCTGAGTGTCTGTATATGAGTGTGTGTGAGAGTGCCTGAGTGTCTGTATATGATTGTGTGTGAGAGTGTCTGAGTGTCTATATATGAGTGTGTGTGAGAGTACAAAGGAGTACAAAGGAAATCAAGCAACAACAGATCTAGTGACCCTTCTAGGTTGCTTGTCCTCCAAAACACTGAGGATCAAGTGTCCAAACAGTGGTTTAGAGTGGGTAAGGGAACATTGGAAAGGGAATTACTGCCCTGGAACTAATGTCTGTGGCAGGATTAGGAAGTTAGTAGGGAACAGATGGGTTAGTAACTGAGGGGGGGATAAAATAAAGTTATTCATTTACAAACGCAGTCAGTCGCGGGTTTGATGCGAGATATTTGTCTAGGCGGAGTTTAAATGAATCAACGGTGTGATGCAGTCTATAACGTTTCGGGGAAGCCCATTCCACAAGTTGACAACTCGATTGAAGAAGAAATTCTTAGATTCGTGGGAGTTAAAAGATTTACCAATAATTTTGCAACCGTTTCCCCGCGTGTAATTAGATTGGTCGATAGTGAAGTACTTACTACAGTTCATATTGTCGATGCCTTTGATGATTTTGAACACTTGAATTAAGTCACCTCTTAATCTGCGTTTGGTTAAAGGAAATAGATTTAATTCTCTAAGACGCTCTTCGTATGGTTTGTTCTTTAGGCTAGGTATCATTTTGGTAACTCTACGTTGAACTCGTTCTAGCTTGTTTATATCTTTTTGGTAATAAGGGCACCAGGATTGAACGCAGTATTCCAGAAGAGGGCGGACTAAGGAATTGTAAAGGGTTAGGATAACTTCTTTGGATTTATGCTCAAATGACCTGCCTATAAAGCCAATTATTTTGTTTGCCTTCTTAACAACTTCTGAACATTGTTGACTCAGTTTTAGGTTACTCGATATTGTTACTCCCAGATCTGTTTCTCTGTTTGCATTCTTAAGCTGAGTGCCATTCATCGAATAGTTTGCTTTCTCATTTAGGTATCCGACATGTAGTACTTTACATTTATCCGCATTGAAACTCATTTGCCAAATTTGGGCCCAACATGACAATTTATCTAGAATGTGTTGCATATCGTCAACTTGATATTTTGAGAGTACACTATTTGAAATTTTTGTATCGTCAGCAAATTTTGTGATTGTACAGGTGAGACCCTCATCTATGTCGTTGATGTAAATTAGAAAGAGAATTGGTCCTAGTACCGATCCCTGGGGTACCCCGCTACTTACATTGGTCCATTTAGATGCCTTACCGTTTATGACTACTCTTTGCTTTCTGTCGCTGAGCCAATTTTCTATCCATTTCAACACACCGTCTTGTATTCCATGCGCTTTTAGTTTTAGCAGTAAACGTTTGTGGGGAACTTTGTCAAAGGCCTTTTGAAAATCAAGGTATATAATATCTACAGCTTTACTCTCATCGTAGAGGTTGAGGATATCGTGGAAGAAGTCTAAGAGGTTTGTTAAACAGGAACGTTTTTTTACGAAAGCCGTGTTGAGTATCTTTAAGTATGTTATTTTCCTCTAAGTGATTTACGAGTCGTCTCTTATGACCGTTTCTTAGCATTTTACATACAACTGAGGTTAATAATGAGGTTACTGAGTGTGTGTGTGAGAGTGCCTGAGTGTCTGTATATGAGTGTGTGTGAGAGTGCCTGAGTGTCTGTATATGAGTGTGTGTGAGAGTGCCTGAGTGTCTGTATATGAGTGGTGTGAGAGTGCCTGAGTGTCTGTATATGAGTGTGTGTGAGAGTGCCTGAGTGTCTGTATATGAGTGTGTGTGAGAGTGCCTGAGTGTCTGTATATGAGTGTGTGTGAGAGTGCCTGAGTGTCTATATGAGTGTGTGTGAGAATGCCTGAGTGTCTGTATAGAAGTGTGTGTGAGAGTGCCTGAGTGTCTGTATATGAGTGTGTGTGAGAGTGCCTGAGTGTCTGTATATGAGTGTGTGTGAGAGTGCCTGAGTGTCTGTATATGAGTGTGTGTGAGAGTGCCTGAGTGTCTGTATATGAGTGTGTGACAGTGCCTGAGTGTCTGTATATGAGTGTGTGTGAGAGTGCCTGAGTGTCTGTATATGAGTGTGTGTGAGAGTGCCTGAGTGTCTATATGAGTGTGTGTGAGAGTGCCTGAGTGTCAGTATATGAGTGTGTGTGAGAGTGCCTGAGTATAATATGTTAAGTATATAGGGGATTATAGGTAATAACACAACACATTAATTATTGGATAAGTGATAATAAGTATAAACGTACAGGTATATAAGTACAGATATATGATAAGGCTTGTAATAAAAGCCTTAGGAGCAAGGTGATATATGACTTGTGTGATCTAATATATCTAGGGGATATAGGAGCTTGGCTATAGAGGATGAGTCTGAGTCTAGAGTCTAGAGGGAGTAAAGAGCTCTGACTCTCTCTGGCTGAGGTCTGTTGAAGTCTAACTGAAGATGCCTGAGTAAGAAGGCATCGACTGGGTTCAAGGATGCTGAAGCAACACAGCATCAACTCAGCATACTGGTATGACGTAGGACCGGATAAATACCTTATACAGTTTACATTTACAGAGGAAATGGTGTTGATTAAAGTGGAAGTAACAACAAATATATTATATGTTAAAGAGATAGATAAAGTTATAGGGAGTTTAATAAATGAAGAATGTTTAATAAGAATGTTGAGAGTTTAAAAGTTACAGGGATAAAGGCATATAAGCAGTGAGATATATGTATAGCAATATATATGTAGGGTTTATAATGTCATACTACATTCGCCGGGGGGTAAAAGAATTGATCTCACCATGATCAACTATAGTAACAAAAAATGACTAGTCTGTCGACACATCACACCGTATCAAAATTGTCCATTAGACCTAGATCAAGGGTGTGAGCTACCAACAAATTAGAATAAAGGTTTATAAATTAGAATAAAGGTTTATGTTAAATAATATAAATATATAGTCGAGTATAAGGAGAAGATTACAACTGCTATATATAACACATGGCAGGTGTAAACTTACATAGTAATACAATTTAACATCTGACAGTGGAAAGAAATAATACCCTAAGCTGTTCCACTGACGATATAAATATATATACATATAAAGAAATATATTAAAAAAAAAAAAAAAGAACTTAAAGTGCTCTATTCCTCGCGTAGGCTTCAAGAGCAGCAATGCGAAGATTCAGGCGAGAAAGAGCAAACCAAGAGACACCTAGGATGATGATGATAATGAGCATAGGAGTACCAATCGCTGGGATGGCAATGTAAGGGTGATAGTATTTAACAAAATCCATAGGTAGAATTGACTTGTTGATCAATTGAAGGGTTTTTAAATCAGGTGAGTTGATGTGAAGTTTAGATATATTAGCTGAGATATTTGGGAGAGTGAGAAACATATCGTTCACGTTGTATAGATGATAGAGTTCAGTAAGGTGGTAATTTGTGGGGTAAATGGTTACCTTGGAAGAGGTGATAGAGCAAGTGTCAGGTATAATGATGAGACCAGAAATTACCTGATCAGAAGATGGAATTCATTCTGACAGGAGATGGAGATGGTAGTGTCAGAAGGAAATAAAGGTGATGAGAGTGAGACACATGAGCATGATAGAAGGGTTTCTTAGCAACTTCCTTGAACTGGCAATGTTCTATAATGGAATTATTGTGAATTAAGGCACTAGCACAGCCGTCAGCATGGAAGGGGATTAACTTGAGAGCAAAGGCTGGGCAAATGGCCTGGGATATAATAGGGGAGTGACAGAGAGTAGAGAATGAATAATCATCCAACCAGGCGTGGTGATTCTCGGAAGTGGAGATGAACAAGTTGCTGAAGGAGTTGTCCAAAGAAACTAATTGATTGTTGAGGAAAAAGGGGAAAGGAGTGATCATGTAATGAGCGAAGGAAATGGATGATGCAAATGGAATAATAAGCATATATTCATAGTTATACATGTGGACATCTATATATCCATATAATAGTTCAATTTGGTCAAGCGGGAACACTGGTAAGAGGCGGAAGTCATTGCCGGCCTGAGTGATGATTTTCCTCAGACTACTCAAGGGAAGAAGATCTGAGCTCACTATACCGTGTTCAGCATCGTTGAGGGCGTTTAAGAGTCTACTAAAGTCTGACTCTAATTTCATAGAGATAAAATAAATGTTGTCAAGTTGGGTAGAGATTTCTAGAATGTTTTCAAGAAATGAGGCAATATCAGAGAGTTCATTAATGGTAGATTCCGCTTTACTCATGAGAGATTGTAAGTCGTTAACATGAGTAGAGACTCCATTAATAGTGTCTATTTGGATCTCCACTAACTTTTCTTGGCTTCTGAGGGTATTTTCTACTTCACCGATTTTATCAGCGATGGCGTTCACTTGGTTTTCAGTAGCTGTCCCGAAGAGAGAAGACAACAGGTAACCTCCTGCATCAATAAGTCCTCTCTTGTATCTAAGTCTAGCTCGTTTGGATTCTGACCTTGGTTTGACCGGATTTTTAGAGGCTATTTGAATGAACAAGTAATCTAAGGTGATTTTCACCACATTAGTTCTCCAAAGTAACTGAGTTAGAGTTGCGTTGTGATTGCTATGTTTGATATTTGAGTGATTCAGAAACACTGTCAAAATAGAATCTGAACTTCTTAAGGCATTGATAGCTTTCGCCAAGGTCGGGGCCATAACACTCAGGTCGACGTTGGTAAATTTTACTGCCATAACATCCGAAACCAAGGTCATCCTACCTGTAGGACTAACTACCGCGCCATTCGAATGGATGGCAAAGGTGCCCATCAGGTGGACAATCAAGACAATCAAAAGAATCGGCCCACACCTTCCCTTGGTCATCCTGGGGGTTAAAAGGAGTATAAAAATAACAGTAAATATTATAGAGGAGTAAAAAAAAAAATAACTTGGGAGTGTAAATAATAATTGGAGTTTGAGATTTAAAGGAGTAAAATTTGAGTAAAAAATTGAGATAAATGTGAACGCTATGAATAATGCGGACACAAGGAGTAATGTGAACACAGGGAGTAAAGTGAACACAAGGAGCAATGCGAACGCTTTTAGATAATGCGAACGCTGGGAGTAGCCACATCTAAACATGAAATATGAGATATCTATGCAAAAATAAATAATGGACAACAATTTGGCCAAGAGTACACTAAATATATTCACAAGATAAATACATAGTTAAATAGATATATAGGCAAACTTGGTGTATTATGAGTAGAAGATATTAGGTTTAATATTATTCTGAAATAGAAGTTGAGTTATAGAAGTATAATCCACTAGAACATTGTTTACACTCCTAGTTCTAAGATTATAATCATGGGTCGGGGCTTGTAGGATTTTATCAGGGGATTGGTTGATGGGTATGATATCTTTGTCCATATTTTCTTGGACACAGTTTAAGTTTCTGTGCACTAATTTGAGGTGGTTAATGCTACTCCTGGATTCTTTACCTTTCTCCAGATGTCTAATGACTGCAATGTTGTGGCGAATACTGATCACACGATAGGGGCCTTCGAACAGAGGGTCTAGTTTATCAGCCCTGTCGTGAATTCTTGAGAACACAATGTCTCCAGGTTTCAGTTTTTTGTGTCTATTAGATTTGTGATTGCTTTTTATCATTGTTCTTTGGTTAAGGTTAGTTTATTCATGACTTGTTTATGAATTCTTTTAAAGGTGTTTATATGATGAGTTATGAAATCCTGAGTATATATGGGTTTAATCTGTTCATTGAGCATGTGGGGTAGGTGTTTGTCTTCTCCAAACACGATGAAATGAGGGGATTCACCTGTGGAGATATTAGGCAGAGAATTCATAGTGCATTCCACAAAGGGGATAAATTCGTCCCAAATTTCATGATCCCTGTCAAGACAAATTTGTTCAATTCATGGAGTATTTTACGGTTAGCTCTCTCAACTAGGCCTTTACTCTGTGGTGAGTAAGGGGCAACCCTGATGTGCTCTATCCCGTACTCATCACACATCTTAGACATAGTCTCGTTCACAAACTCCCCGCCATTATCTGAAAGAATAAATTTAGGTGAGGGGTATTTGCAAATCACGTTATTTACAAGAGTTTTAACGATAGTATTGGCTTCCTTATCAGGTATGGGAGAGAGAATGGAGTACCTAGAGTTTAGATCCGAGGCTACGAGAAGATAATTCATACCACTGTTAGTCTTAACAATTTTCAAAAGGTCAATGGCAATCAACTGGAAAGGTTTCTCTGGGACAGGATAAGTTTTGATATTAGCTTGGGGTGTAAGCTTAGGGTTAATTCTGGCACAGTTCTCGCAAGCGTCTATGTGATTATCTATGTCAGATTTCATGGACTTCCAGTAGAATTGTTTTTGAGCAATGAGCATAGCCCTTTCTTTGCCAGGATGACCGACAAATTTAGAACCATGAAGATGAGGGAGTATTTCTTCTACTTTATTGTTGGGTACAACTAACTGCAGAATGTTCCTTTCAAGTTGATGTTTGCCTTTGATGAGTTGATTACGAAATAGCGTGTTATCAATTAGAGTGTAATCTTCTAGGTGTTGGTTAGTTTCATTATTCTCTAGAGCAAGAATGATCTCACACAACTTGGGATCACCTCTCTGAGCTGTGGACATGTCTTCATTAGCTAAAGTCATCGTGTTTAAATGTGCACAAAGTACCGGATTACGAGAGAGAGCATCCGCTACGACATTTTTGTGACCTTTAATGTAGAGTATCCTAGGGTTGAAACTTTGTAATATGTACTTCCACCTGGCAAGGTCGCCATATAATATGTTAAGTATATAGGGGATTATAGGTAATAACACAACACATTAATTATTGGATAAGTGATAATAAGTATAAACGTACAGGTATATAAGTACAGATATATGATAAGGCTTGTAATAAAAGCCTTAGGAGCAAGGTGATATATGACTTGTGTGATCTAATATATCTAGGGGATATAGGAGCTTGGCTATAGAGGATGAGTCTGAGTCTAGAGTCTAGAGGGAGTAAAGAGCTCTGACTCTCTCTGGCTGAGGTCTGTTGAAGTCTAACTGAAGATGCCTGAGTAAGAAGGCATCGACTGGGTTTCAAGGATGCTGAAGCAACACAGCATCAACTCAGCATACTGGTATGACGTAGGACCGGATAAATACCTTATACAGTTTACATTTACAGAGGAAATGGGTGTTGATTAAAGTGGAAGTAACAACAAATATATTATATGTTAAAGAGATAGATAAAGTTATAGGGAGTTTAATAAATGAAGAATGTTTAATAAGAATGTTGAGAGTTTAAAAGTTACAGGGATAAAGGCATATAAGCAGTGAGATATATGTATAGCAATATATATGCAGGGTTTATAATGTCATACTACATGAGTGTCTGTATATGAGTGTGTGTGAGAGTGCCTGAGTGTCTATATGAGTGTGTGTGAGAGTGCCTGAGTGTCTATATGAGTGTGTGCGAGAGTGCCTGAGTGTCTGTATATGAGTGTGTGTGAGAGTGCCTGAGTGTCTGTATATGAGTGTGTGTGAGAGTGCCTGAGTGTCTGTATATGAGTGTGTGTGAGAGTGCCTGAGTGTCTGTATATGAGTGTGTGTGAAAGTGCCTGAGTATCTGTATATGAGTGTGTGTGAGAGTGCCTGAGTGTCTATATAAGTGTGTGAGAGTCCCTGAGTGTCTGTATATGAGTGTGTGTGAGAGTGCCTGAGCGTCTGTATATGAGTGTGTGTGAGAGTGCCTGAGTGTCTGTATATGAGTGTGTGTGAGAATGCCTGAGTGTCTGTATATGAGTGTGTATGAGAGTACCTGAGTGTCTGTATATGAGTGTGTGTGAGAGTGCCTGAGTGTCTGTATATGAGTGTGTGTGAGAGTGCCTGAGTGTCTGTATATGAGTGTGTGTGAGAGTGCCTGAGTATCTGTATATGAGTGTGTGTGAGAGTGCCTGAGTGTCTGTATATGAGTGTATGTGAGAGTGCCTGAGTGTCTGTATATGAGTGTGTGTGAGAGTGTCTGCATACGAGTGTGTGTGAGAGTGCCTGAGTGTCTGTATATGAGTGTGTGTGAGAGTGCCTGAGTCTCTGTGTATGAATGTGTGTGAGAGAGCCTGAGTGTCTGTATTGAGTGTGTGTGAGAGTGCCTGACTGTCTATATGAGTGTGTGTGAGAGTGCCTGAGTGTCTGTATATGAGTGTGTGTGAGAGTGCCTGAGTGTCTGTATATGAGTTTGTGTGAGAGTGCTTGAGTGTCTGTATATGAGTGTGTGTGATAGTGCCTGAGTGTCTGTATATGAGTGTGTGTGAGAGTGCCTGAGTGTCTGTATATGAGTGTGTGTGAGAGTGCCTGAGTGTCTATATATGAGTGTGTGTGAGAGTGCCTGAGTGTCTGTATATGAGTGTGTGTGAGAGTGCCTGAGTGTCTGTATATGAGTGTGTGTGAGAGTGCCTGAGTGTCTGTATATGAGTGTGTGTGAGAGTGCCTGACTGTCTGTATATGAGTGTGTGTGAGCGTGCCTGAGTTTCTGTATATGAGTGTGTGTGAGAGTGCCTGAGTGTCTGTATATGAGTGTGTGTGAGAGTGCCTGAGTGTCTGTATATGAGTGTGTGTGAGAGTGCCTGAGTGTCTGTATATGAGTGTGTGTGAGAGTGCCTGAGTGTCTGTATATGAGTGTGTGTGAGAGTGCCTGAGTGTCTATATATGAGTGTGTGTGAGAGTGCCTGAGTGTCTGTATATGAGTGTGTGTGAGAGTGCCTGAGTGTCTATATGAGTGTGTGTGAGAGTGCCTGAGTGTCTGTATATGAGTGTGTGTGAGAGTGCCTGAGTGTCTGTATATGAGTGTGTGTGAGAGTGCCTGAGTGTCTGTATATGAGTGTGTGTGAGAGTGCCTGAGTGTCTGTATATGAGTGTGTGTGAGAGTGCCTGAGTGTCTGTATATGAGTGTGTGTGAGAATGCCTGAGTGTCTATATGAGTGTGTGTGAGAGTGCCTGAGTGTCTGTATATGAGTGTGTGTGAGAGTGCCTGAGTGTCGAAGGAAGCGAATCCAAGAAGTCGGAAGTGAGAAGTGGTGTGGCACAGGGGTCGGTGATTGGCCCCTTGCTTTTCCTCATATATATCAGTGATATCGACCAGAGTATACAGTACTGTAAAACAACCTCATTCGCAGACGACACTCGACTCCTGGGCATTGTGAGAAGGGAAGATGATTATAAAATGATACAAGATGACCTGAAGACGATATATAACTGGGCAGAAATGAATAATATGATATTCAATAGCAAAAAATTCGAGTTATTGAGATATCGACACCCGAAGCAGGAAGTGGCCGACAAGGACTATACAACACCAGAAGGAGGAATTATAATCCAAAGCAACCACTTGCGGGATCTGGGAATAACAATAAGCGACGACGCTAGCTTCGACCATCATATTGATAATACTGTAGCGAAGGCCAGAAAGAATATGGGATGGATTTTTAGAACATTCAAAACAAGAGAACCACGTGCGTTAATAGTATTATTCAGGGCCCTGATACTTCCATTGGTTGAATACTGCTGCCAGTTATGGAACCCCACAAACATCGGCCAAATCAGAAAACTGGAGGCAGTACAACGAACGTACACGGCCCGAATCGAAGGACTGAACAACATGGACTACTGGCAGAGACTACAGCATTTAGACATGTACTCATTGGAGAGAAGAAGGGAGAGATATGTAGCAATGTACGTGTGGAAAATAATTAACGAAATGATACCAAATCTGGAAAACGAAGATGAAATTAGGACGACATACAGCAGTAGACGAGGAAAATTGTGCACTATTCCGCGTTTAGTGAGAACAAGGATGAGCTTACAAACCTTGAAAGAGAATTCATTGGCTGTACACGGTCCAAGGATATATAACTGTCTCCCCAAGCAACTAAGAGAACACACAGGCTCTCTCTTAAGTTTCAAGACTGGATTGGACAAATTTCTACGAACAATACCCGACAAACCATCGCTGCCACACTATTACCAAACGTCCGACGGAAACAGCCTGCTACATCAAATCAGAACGAGGAACTACTGAGGGCGGCGCACCAGCGTGGCCCAGGACTTCGGTCCTAAACTACAATCCAGGAATCCAGGAGTGTCTGTATATGAGTGTGTGTGAGAGTGCCTGAGTGTCTATATATGAGTGTGTGTGAGAGTGCCTGAGTATCTGTATATGAGTGTGTGTGAGAGTGCCTGAGTGTCTGTATATGAGTGTATGTGAGAGTGCCTGAGTGTCTGTATATGAGTGTGTGTGAGAGTGTCTGCATATGAGTGTGTGTGAGAGTGCCGGAGTGTCTGTATATGAGTGTGTGTGAGAGTGCCTGAGTCTCTGTGTATGAATGTGTGTGAGAGAGCCTGAGTGTCTGTATTGAGTGTGTGTGAGAGTGCCTGACTGTCTATATGAGTGTGTGTGAGAGTGCCTGAGTGTCTGTATATGAGTGTGTGTGAGAGTGCCTGAGTGTCTGTATATGAGTTTGTGTGAGAGTGCTTGAGTGTCTGTATATGAGTGTGTGTGATAGTGCCTGAGTGTCTGTATATGAGTGTGTGTGAGAGTGCCTGAGTGTCTGTATATGAGTGTGTGTGAGAGTGCCTGAGTGTCTATATATGAGTGTGTGTGAGAGTGCCTGAGTATCTGTATATGAGTGTGTGTGAGAGTGCCTGAGTGTCTGTATATGAGTGTGTGTGAGAGTGCCTGAGTGTCTGTATATGAGTGTGTGTGAGAGTGTCTGTATATGAGTGTGTGTGAGCGTGCCTGAGTTTCTGTATATGTGTGTGTGTGAGAGTACCTGAGTGTCTGTATATGAGTGTGTGTGAGAGTGCCTGAGTGTCTGTATATGAGTGTGTGTGAGAGTGCCTGAGTGTCTGTATATGAGTGTGTGTGAGAGTGCCTGAGTGTCTGTATATGATTGTGTGTGAGAGTGTCTGAGTGTCTATATATGAGTGTGTGTGAGAGTACAAAGGAGTACAAAGGAAATCAAGCAACAACAGATCTAGTGACCCTTCTAGGTTGCTTGTCCTCCAAAACACTGAGGATCAAGTGTCCAAACAGTGGTTTAGAGTGGGTAAGGGAACATTGGAAAGGGAATTACTGCCCTGGAACTAATGTCTGTGGCAGGATTAGGAAGTTAGTAGGGAACAGATGGGTTAGTAACTGAGGGGGTGATAAAATAAAGTTATTCATTTACAAACGCAGTCAGTCGCGGGTTTGATGCGAGATATTTGTCTAGGCGGAGTTTAAATGAATCAACGGTGATGCAGTCTATAACGTTTCGGGGAAGCCCATTCCACAAGTTGACAACTCGATTGAAGAAGAAATTCTTAGATTCGTGGGAGTTAAAAGATTTACCAATAATTTTGCAACCGTTTCCCGCGTGTAATTAGATTGGTCGATAGTGAAGTACTTACTACAGTTCATATTGTCGATGCCTTTGATGATTTTGAACACTTGAATTAAGTCACCTCTTAATCTGCGTTGGGTTAAAGGAAATAGATTTAATTCTCTAAGACGCTCTTCGTATGGTTTGTTCTTTAGGCTAGGTATCATTTTGGTAATTCTACGTTGAACTCGTTCTAGCTTGTTATATCTTTTTGGTAATAAGGGCACCAGGATTGAACGCAGTATTCCAGAAGAGGGCGGACTAAGGAATTGTAAAGGTTAGGATAACTTCTTTGGATTTATGCTCAAATGACCTGCCTATAAAGCCAATTATTTTGTTTGCCTTCTGAACAACTTCTGAACATTGTTGACTCGGTTTTAGGTTACTCGATATTGTTACTCTCCAGATCGGTTTCTCTGTTTACATTCTTAAGCTGAGTGCCATTCATCGAATAGTTTGCTTTCTCATTTAGGTATCCGATATGTAGTACTTTACATTTATCCGCATTGAAACTCATTTGCCAAATTTGGGCCCAACATGACAATTTATCTAGATTGTGTTGCATATCGTCAACTTGTTCTTTTGAGAGTACGCTATTTGCAATTTTTGTATCGTCAGCAAATTTTGAGATTGTACAGGTGAGACCCTCATCTATGTCGTTGATGTAAATTAGAAAGAGAATTGGTCCTAGTACCGATCCCTGGGGTACCCCGCTACTTACATTGGTCCATTTAGATGCCTTACCGTTTATGACTACTCTTTGCTTTCTGTCGCTGAGCCAATTTTCTATCCATTTCAACACACCGTCTTGTATTCCATGCACTTTTAGTTTTAGCAGAAAACGTTTGTGGGGAACTTTGTCAAAGGCCATTTGAAAATCAAGGTATATAATATCTACAGCTTTACTCTCATCGTAGAGGTTGAGGATATCGTGGAAGAAGTCTAAGAGGTTTGTTAAACAAGAACGTTTTTTACGAAAGCCGTGTTGAGTATCTTTAAGAATGTTATTTTCCTCGAAGTGATTTACGAGTCTGTCTCGTATGACCGTTTCTAGCATTTTACATACAACTGAGGTTAAGCTAATTGGACGATAGTTACTGGGTAGGGATATGCTGCCTTTTTTGAATATCGGTGTTACATTGGCTAGCTTCCACTGATCGGGCATAGTTCCAGACTGCAAGGATTTATTGAATAGTAATGTCATTGGTTTGGAGAGCTCATCCTTAGCTTCCTTTAGAACTCTAGGCGAGATTGTATCAGGTCCAGGCGTTTTATTTACCTTGAGTTTATCTAAACAATTCAATACTTCTCTCTCTGTAACGGTGATATTGATTAGAACATCTGAATTATCAATCTGAATCTGCGATGGTGTAGGGATATCACTGAGGTCTTCTGTTGTAAAAACTGATGCAAAGAAAGTATTGAGGGCATTACTCATTTGTACTTCGTCTTTGGTGTATTCTCCATTTTCATCGACTAACGGTCCAACAGTTGAAGTAACTACTTTTTTCTTTCTGATATAACTATAGAATTCTTTCGGGTTTGTTTTACTTTGATTCGCAATATGTAACTCTAAGGTCTTTTTACTTTGCTTAATTAACTTTTTGGCTTTGCGTCGTAGCTCTACAAATTTCAGCCATTCTTCGTCATTTTGTGAGGATTTTAATCTATCATTAGCAAATGTTTTAGCAAGCAGGCAGTTTGAAATATCTTTATTCCACCATTTGGGCTTATTATTATGGCCTGGACGCCGTATTTTCGATGGTATGCAGTCTTGCACTGCTTTTAGGTAAGTGGCTTCGAATAACTTCCAAGATGTATTTATGTCGTTATTGTGAATTAAAAAGCTCCAGTCAGTTTCTTTAAACATAGCTCTAAGTTTATGGAAGTTTGCTTTCTTGAAATTAGGGACTTTTTCGATGCTACTATTTGGTTCGTTACTAGTAAACTTTAAAGTGAAAGTTATCGTACGATGGTCGCTGTTACTGAATTCATCACCAACATTCAAATTCTCTATTAATTCTTCTTTTGTTGCAAGTACAATGTCAAGAACGTTATTACCACGGGTTGGCGTTCGAACAAATTGATAAAGCGAACTCTCTTGCAAGTTCGTATACAAGTCATGTCCGGAGTGTGAAGTAAGAGTATTGCCCCCACTTGGTCACAGGTAAATTAAAGTCGCCAAAAATTACGGTATCTTGTGAGTTACTTACATCTGCAATTTGTTCGTAAATTTCTCGGTCAGTTTGCACTGATTGAGCTGGAGGTCTGTATATTAACGCAAATATTATATTTGTACCTTTATTATTCTTTATTGGCACAAAAGGTGTGTCGACGTTCACAATTTGAGGTTTTGACAAGAGGGTAGGGTTAAGACTTTCTTTGATATAAAGTAAAACGCCACCTCCATTTCTATTTATTCGGCTTTTCTCAAACATTACATAACCGGGAAGTGAATACTCTGCTAAAAAGTCTCTATCTTCTGTATTGAACCAAGATTCTGTTATGCCAATCACATCATAATTTTCTGTAAACACTAGCTCCTCTAAATCTGAAAATTTATTGCGTATGCTACGAGCGTTTGCATAGAAAACCTTTAAATTTGTTATTTTAGAACTCACGGAACGCTCTTTAATAATATTTTTGGTTCTTGTCGGATCTACATTTATGTTCATGGCTGTCCTCGGTCCTCGCTGTCTTCGGTCCTTATCGCTGGTGGTCCTCGGTTGCCTCTGTTTTTTTCTTGGCGTTGGATGATTTATGTCACTGCTGCTTCTTCTCGGATGGCGTTTTTTGATCCATGGCTGCGGACTGCTTCGTGTAGGAGACGACCCATGCGTGCTGAACCCACAGGGTTTAGATGAGTGCCATCCTTGCGGAACAGAGTAGGCTGGTTGTAGAAGTTGTCCCAGAGGTTGATGAATTCAACTTCTTCCCTCAGACACAAATATTTTAGTCGGCTATTTGTGCTGAAGGCCTTGTCGTAGAATTTGTCAGGTGCGTCGATCTTGGGGAGACTGCCTGAGATGATGATATTCCTTGACTTGTTTTTGTAGTGCTGGATCATCTTGCGATATTTCTCCATCAACTCTGAGTGTCTGTATATGAGTGTGTGTGAGAGTGCCTGAGTGTCTATATGAGTGTGTGTGAGAGTGCCTGAGTGTCTGTATATGAGTGTGTGTGAGAGTGCCTGAGTGTCTGTATATGAGTGTGTGTGTGGGAGTGCCTGAGTGTCTGTATATGAGTGTGTGTGAGAGTGCCTGAGTGTCTGTATATGAGTGTGTGTGAGAGTGCCTGAGTGTCTGTATATGAGTGTGTGTGAGAGTGCCTGAGTGTCTGTATATGAGTGTGTGTGAGAGTGCCTGAGTGTCTGTATATGAGTGTGTGACAGTGCCTGAGTGTCTGTATATGAGTGTGTGTGAGAGTGCCTGAGTGTCTGTATATGAGTGTGTGTGAGAGTGCCTGAGTGTCTGTATATGAGTGAGTGTGTGTGAGAGTGCCTGAGTGTCTGTATATGAGTGTGTGTGAGAGTGCCTGAGTGTCTGTATATGAGTGTGTGTGAGAGTGCCTGAGTGTCTGTATATGAGTGTGTGTGAGAGTGCCTGAGTGTCTGTATATGAGTGTGTGTGAGAGTGCCTGAGTGTCTGTATATGAGTGTGTGTGAGCGTGCCTGAGTCTGTATATATGAGTGTGTGAGAGTGCCTGAGTGTCTATATGAGTGTGTGTGAGAGTGCCTGAGTGTCTGTATATGAGTGTGTGTGAGAGTGCCTGAGTGTCTGTATATGAGTGTGTGTGAGAGTGCCTGAGTGTCTGTATATGAGTGTGTGTGAGAGTGCCTGAGTGTCTGTATATGAGTGTGTGTGAGAGTGCCTGAGTGTCTGTATATGTGTGTGTGTGTGAGAGTGCCTGAGTGTCTGTATATGAGTGTGTGTGAGAGTGCCTGAGTGTCTGAATATGAGTGTGTGTGAGATTGCCTGAGTGTCTGTATATGAGTGTGTGTGAGAGTGCCTGAGTGTCTGTATATGAGTGTGTGTGAGAGTGCCTGAGTGTCTGTATATGAGTGTGTGTGAGAGTGCCTGAGTGTCTGTATATGAGTGTGTGTGAGAGTGCCTGAGTGTCTGTATATGAGTGTGTGTGTGAGAGTGCCTGAGTGTCTGTATATGAGTGTGTGTGAGAGTGCCTGAGTGTCTGTATATGAGTGTGTGTGAGAGTGCCTGAGTGTCTGTATATGAGTGTGTGTGAGAGTGCCTGAGTGTCTGTATATGAGTGTGTGTGAGAGTGCCTGAGTGTCTGTATATGAGTGTGTGTGAGAGTGCCTGAGTGTCTGTATATGAGTGTGTGTGAGAGTGCCTGAGTGTCTGTATATGAGTGTGTGTGAGAGTGCCTGAGTGTCTGTATATGAGTGTGTGTGAGAGTGCCTGAGTGTCTGTATATGAGTGTGTGTGAGAGTGCCTGAGTGTCTGTATATGAGTGTGTGTGAGAGTGCCTGAGTGTCTGTATATGAGTGTGTGTGAGAGTGCCTGAGTGTCTGTATATGAGTGTGTGTGAGAGTGCCTGAGTGTCTGTATATGAGTGTGTGTGAGAGTGCCTGAGTGTCTGTATATGAGTGTGTGTGAGAGTGCCTGAGTGTCTGTATATGAGTGTGTGTGAGAGTGCCTGAGTGTCTGTATATGAGTGTGTGTGAGAGTGCCTGAGTGTCTGTATATGAGTGTGTGTGAGAGTGCCTGAGTGTCTGTATATGAGTGTGTGTGAGAGTGCCTGAGTGTCTGTATATGAGTGTGTGTGAGAGTGCCTGAGTGTCTGTATATGAGTGTGTGTGAGAGTGCCTGAGTGTCTGTATATGAGTGTGTGTGAGAGTGCCTGAGTGTCTGTATATGAGTGTGTGTGAGAGTGCCTGAGTGTCTGTATATGAGTGTGTGTGAGAGTGCCTGAGTGTCTGTATATGAGTGTGTGTGAGAGTGCCTGAGTGTCTGTATATGAGTGTGTGTGAGAGTGCCTGAGTGTCTGTATATGAGTGTGTGTGAGAGTGCCTGAGTGTCTGTATATGAGTGTGTGTGAGAGTGCCTGAGTGTCTGTATATGAGTGTGTGTGAGAGTGCCTGAGTGTCTGTATATGAGTGTGTGTGAGAGTGCCTGAGTGTCTGTATATGAGTGTGTGTGAGAGTGCCTGAGTGTCTGTATATGAGTGTGTGTGAGAGTGCCTGAGTGTCTGTATATGAGTGTGTGTGAGAGTGCCTGAGTGTCTGTATATGAGTGTGTGTGAGAGTGCCTGAGTGTCTGTATATGAGTGTGTGTGAGAGTGCCTGAGTGTCTGTATATGAGTGTGTGACAGTGCCTGAGTGTCTGTATATGAGTGTGTGTGAGAGTGCCTGAGTGTCTGTATATGAGTGTGTGTGAGAGTGCCTGAGTGTCTGTATATGAGTGTGTGTGAGAGTGCCTGAGTGTCTGTATATGAGTGTGTGTGAGAGTGCCTGAGTGTCTGTATATGAGTGTGTGTGAGAGTGCCTGAGTGTCTGTATATGAGTGTGTGTGAGAGTGCCTGAGTGTCTGTATATGAGTGTGTGTGAGAGTGCCTGAGTGTCTGTATATGAGTGTGTGTGAGAGTGCCTGAGTGTCTGTATATGAGTGTGTGTGAGAGTGCCTGAGTGTCTGTATATGAGTGTGTGTGAGAGTGCCTGAGTGTCTGTATATGAGTGTGTGTGAGAGTGCCTGAGTGTCTGTATATGAGTGTGTGTGAGAGTGCCTGAGTGTCTGTATATGAGTGTGTGTGAGAGTGCCTGAGTGTCTATATGAGTGTGTGTGAGAGTGCCTGAGTGTCTGTATATGAGTGTGTGTGAGAGTGCCTGAGTGTCTGTATATGAGTGTGTGTGAGAGTGCCTGAGTGTCTGTATATGAGTGTGTGTGAGAGTGCCTGAGTGTCTATATGAGTGTGTGTGAGAGTGCCTGAGTGTCTGTATATGAGTGTGTGTGAGAGTGCCTGAGTGTCTGTATATGAGTGTGTGTGAGAGTGCCTGAGTGTCTGTATATGAGTGTGTGTGAGAGTGCCTGAGTGTCTGTATATGAGTGTGTGACAGTGCCTGAGTGTCTGTATATGAGTGTGTGAGAGTGCCTGAGTGTCTGTATATGAGTGTGTGTGAGAGTGCCTGAGTGTCTGTATATGAGTGTGTGTGAGAGTGCCTGAGTGTCTGTATATGAGTGTGTGTGAGAGTGCCTGAGTGTCTGTATATGAGTGTGTGTGAGAGTGCCTGAGTGTCTATATGAGTGTGTGTGAGAGTGCCTGAGTGTCTGTATATGAGTGTGTGTGAGAGTGCCTGAGTGTCTGTATATGAGTGTGTGTGAGAGTGCCTGAGTGTCTGTATATGAGTGTGTGTGAGAGTGCCTGAGTGCCTGAATATGAGAGTGTGTGAGAGTGCCTGAGTGTCTGTATATGAGTGTGTGTGAGAGTGCCTGAGTATCTGTATATGAGTGTGTGTGAGAGTGCCTGAGTGTCTATATGAGTGTGTGTGAGAGTGCCTGAGTGTATGTATATGAGTGTGTGTGAGAGTGCCTGAGTGTCTGTATATGAGTGTGTGTGAGAGTGCCTGAGTGTCTGTATATGAGTGTGTGTGAGAGTGCCTGAGTGTCTGTATATGAGTGTGTGTGAGAGTGCCTGAGTGTCTGTATATGAGTGTGTGTGAGATTGCCTGAGTGTCTGTATATGAGTGTGTGTGAGTGCCTGAGTGTCTGTATATGATTGTGTGTGAGAGTGCCTGAGTGTCTGTATATGAGTGTGTGTGAGAGTGCCTGAGTGTCTGTATATGAGTGTGTGTGAGAGTGCCTGAGTGTCTGTATATGAGTGTGTGTGAGAGTGCCTGAGTGTCTGTATATGAGTGTGTGTGAGAGTGCCTGAGTGTCTGTATATGAGTGTGTGTGAGAGTGCCTGAGTGTCTGTATATGAGTGTGTGTGAGAGTGCCTGAGTGTCTATATGAGTGTGTGTGAGAGTGCCTGAGTGTCTGTATATGAGTGTGTGTGAGAGTGCCTGAGTGTCTGTATATGAGTGTGTGTGAGAGTGCCTGAGTGTCTGTATATGAGTGTGTGTGAGAGTGCCTGAGTGTCTGTATATGAGTGTGTGTGAGAGTGCCTGAGTGTCTGTATATGAGTGTGTGTGAGAGTGCCTGAGTGTCAGTGTCTGTATATGAGTGTGTGTGAGAGTGCCTGAGTGTCTGTATGAATGTGTGTGAGAGTGCCTGAGTGTCTGTATATGAGTGTGTGTGAGAGTGCCTGAGTGTCTGTATATGAGTTTGTGTATATGAGTGTGTGAGAGTGCCTGATGTCTGTATATGAGTGTGTGAGAGTGCCTGAGTGTCTGTATATGAGTGTGTGTGAGAGTGCCTGAGTGTCTATATATGAGTTGTGTGTGAGAGTGCCTGAGTGTCTGTATATGAGTGTGTGTGAGAGTGCCTGAGTGTCTGTATATGAGTGTGTGTGTGAGAGTGCCTGAGTGTCTGTATATGAGTGTGTGTGAGAGTGCCTGAGTGTCTGTATATGAGTGTGTGTGAGAGTGCCTGAGTGTCTGTATATGAGTGTGTGTGAGAGTGCCTGAGTGTCTGTATATGAGTGTGTGTGAGAGTGCCTGAGTGTCTGTATATGAGTGTGTGTGAGAGTGCCTGAGTGTCTGTATATGAGTGTGTGTGAGAGTGCCTGAGTGTCTGTATATGAGTGTGTGTGAGAGTGCCTGAGTGTCTGTATATGAGTGTGTGTGAGAGTGCCTGAGTGTCTGTATATGAGTGTGTGTGAGAGTGCCTGAGTGTCTGTATATGAGTGTGTGTGAGAGTGCCTGAGTGTCTGTATATGAGTGTGTGTGAGAGTGCCTGAGTGTCTGTATATGAGTGTGTGTGAGAGTGCCTGAGTGTCTGTATATGAGTGTGTGTGAGAGTGCCTGAGTGTCTGTATATGAGTGTGTGTGAGAGTGCCTGAGTGTCTGTATATGAGTGTGTGTGAGAGTGCCTGAGTGTCTGTATATGAGTGTGTGTGAGAGTGCCTGAGTGTCTGTATATGAGTGTGTGTGAGAGTGCCTGAGTGTCTGTATATGAGTGTGTGTGAGAGTGCCTGAGTGTCTGTATATGAGTGTGTGTGAGAGTGCCTGAGTGTCTGTATATGAGTGTGTGTGAGAGTGCCTGAGTGTCTGTATATGAGTGTGTGTGAGAGTGCCTGAGTGTCTGTATATGAGTGTGTGTGAGAGTGCCTGAGTGTCTGTATATGAGTGTGTGTGAGAGTGCCTGAGTGTCTGTATATGAGTGTGTGTGTGAGTGTGCCTGAGTGCCTAAATGAGTGTGTATGAATGAGCCTGAGTGTCTATATGAGTGTGTGTGAGAGTGCCTGAGTGAATGTATAAAAGAGTATGAAAGAGTGCCTAAGTGTCTCTATATGAGTGTGTGTGAGAGTGCCTGAGTGTCTGTATATGAGTGTGTGTGAGAGTGCCTGAGTGTCTGTATATGAGTGTGTGTGAGAGCCTGAGTGTCTGTATATGAGTGTGTGAGAGTGCCTGAGTGTCTGTATATGAGTGTGTGTGAGAGTGCCTGAGTGTCTGTATATGAGTGTGTGTGAGAGTGCCTGAGTGTCTGTATATGAGTGTGTGTGAGAGTGCCTGAGTGTCTGTATATGAGTGTGTGTGAGAGTGCCTGAGTGTCTGTATATGAGTGTGTGTGAGAGTGCCTGAGTGTCTGTATATGAGTGTGTGTGAGAGTGCCTGAGTGTCTGTATATGAGTGTGTGTGTGTGTGCCTGTGTGTCTTATATAGGGAGTGTGGGCGAGTGCCTGAGTGTCTGTATATGAGTGTGTGTGAGAGTGCCTGAGTGTCTGTATATGAGTGTGTGTGAGAGTGCAGTGCCTGAGTGTCTGTATATGAGTGTGTGTGAGAGTGCCTGAGTGTCTGTATATGAGTGTGTGTGAGAGTGCCTGAGTGTCTGTATATGAGTGTGTGTGAGAGTGCCTGAGTGTCTGTATATGAGTGTGTGTGAGAGTGCCTGAGTGTCTGTATATGAGTGTGTGTGAGAGTGCCTGAGTGTCTGTATATGAGTGTGTGTGAGAGTGCCTGAGTGTCTGTATATGAGTGTGTGTGAGTGCCTGAGTGTCTGTATATGATTGTGTGTGAGAGTGCCTGAGTGTCTGTATATGAGTGTGTGTGAGAGTGCCTGAGTGTCTGTATATGAGTGTGTGTGAGAGTGCCTGAGTGTCTATATATGAGTGTGTGTGAGAGTGCCTGAGTGTCTGTATATGAGTGTGTGTGAGAGTGCCTGAGTGTCTATATGAGTGTGTGTGAGAGTGCCTGAGTGTCTGTATATGAGTGTGAGTGAGAGTGCCTGAGTGTCTGTATATGAGTGTGTGTGAGAGTGCCTGAGTGTCTGTATATGAGTGTGTGTGAGAGTGCCTGAGTGTCTGTATATGAGTGTGTGTGAGAGTGCCTGAGTGTCTGTATATGAGTGTGTGTGAGAATGCCTGAGTGTCTATATGAGTGTGTGTGAGAGTGCCTGAGTGTCTGTATATGAGTGTGTGTGAGAGTGCCTGAGTGTCTGTATATGAGTGTGTGTGAGAGTGCCTGAGTGTCTGTATATGAGTGTGTGTGAGAGTGCCTGAGTGTCTGTATATGAGTGTGTGTGAGAGTGCCTGAGTGTCTGTATATGAGTGTGTGTGAGAGTGCCTGAGTGTCTGTATATAAGTGTGTGTGAGATTGCCTGAGTGTCTATATATGAGTGTGTGCGAGAGTGCCTGAGTGTCTGTATATGAGTGTGTGTGAGTGTGCCTGAGTGTCTATATGAGTGTGTGTGAGAGTGCCTGGGTGTCTGTATATGAGTGTGTGTGAGAATGCCTGAGTGTCTGTATATGAGTGTGTGTGAGAGTGCCTGAGTGTCTATATGAGTGTGTGTGAGAGTGCCTGAGTGTCTATATGAGTGTGTGCGAGAGTGCCTGAGTGTCTGTAAATGAGTGTGTGTGAGAGTGCCTGAGTGTCTGTATACGAGTGTATGTGAGAGTGCCTGAGTGTCTGTATATGAGTCTGTGTGAGAGTGCCTGAGTGTCTGTATATGAGTGTGTGTGAAAGTGCCTGAGTGTCTGTATATGAGTGTGTGTGAGAGTGCCTGAGTGTCTATATGAGTGTGTGTGAGAGTGCCTGAGTGTCTGTATATGAGTGTGTGTGAGAGTGCCTGAGTGTCTGTATATGAGTGTGTGTGAGAGTGCCTGAGTGTCTGTATATGAGTGTGTGTGAGAGTGCCTGAGTGTCTGTATATGAGTGTGTGTGAGAGTGCCTGAGTGTCTGTATATGAGTGTGTGTGAGAGTGCCTGAGTGTCTGTATATGAGTGTGTGTGAGAGTGCCTGAGTGTCTGTATATGAGTGTGTGTGAGAGTGTCTGCATATGAGTGTGTGTGAGAGTGCCTGAGTGTATGTATATGAGTGTGTGTGAGAGTGCCTGAGTCTCTCTATATGAATGTGTGTGAGAGAGCCTGAGTGTCTGTATATGAGTGTGTGTGAGAGTGCCTGACTGTCTATATGAGTGTGTGTGAGAGTGCCTGAGTGTCTGTATATGAGTGTGTGTGAGAGTGCCTGAGTGTCTCTATATGAGTGTGTGTGAGAGTGCCTGAGTGTCTGTATATGAGTGTGTGTGAGAGTGTCTGAGTGTCTGTATATGAGTGTGTGTGAGAGTGCCTGAGTGTCTGTATATGAGTGTGTGTGAGAGTGCCTGAATGTCTATATGAGTGTGTGTGAGAGAGCCTGAGTGTCCGTATATGAGTGTGTGTGAGAGTGCCTGAGTGTCTATATGAGTGTGTGTGAGAGTGCCTGAGTGTCTGTATGTGAGAGTGCCTGAGTGTCTGTATATGAGTGTGTGTGAGAGTGCCTGAGTGTCTGTATATGAGTGTGTGTGAGAGTGCCTGACTGTCTGTATATGAGTGTGTGTGAGAGTGCCTGAGTGTCTGTATATGAGGGTGTGTGAGAGTGCCTGAGTGTCTATATATGAGTGTGTGTGAGAGTGCCTGAGTGTCTGTATATGAGTGTGTGTGAGAGTGCCTGAGTGTCTATATATGAGTGTGTGTGAGAGTGCCTGAGTGTCTGTATATGAGTGTGTGTGAGAGTGCCTGAGTATCTGTATATGAGTGTGTGTGAGAGTGCCTGAGTGTCTGTATATGAGTGTGTGAGAGACCCTGAGTGTCTGTATATGAGTGTGTGTGAGAGTGCCTGAGTGTCTGTATATGAGTGTGTGTGAGAGTGCCTGAGTTTCTGTATATGAGTGTGTGTGAGAGTGCCTGAGTGTCTGTATATGAGTGTGTGTGAGAGTGCCTGAGTGTCTGTATATGAGTGTGTGTGAGAGTGCCTGAGTGTCTGTATATGAGTGTGTGTGAGAGTGCCTGAGTGTCTGTATATGAGTGTGTGTGAGAGTGCCTGAGTGTCTGTATATGAGTGTGTGTGAGAGTGCCTGAGTGTCTGTGTATGAGTGTGTGTGAGAGTGCCTGAGTGTCTGTGTATGAGTGTGTGTGAGAGTGCCTGAGTGTCTGTATATGAGAGTGTGTGAGAGTTCCTGAGTGTCTGTATATGAGTGTGTGTGAGAATGCCTGAGTGTCTGTATATGAGTGTGTGTGAGAGTGAAAGGAGCAACAAGCAGAGCAAAGTGTGTGTCAAATTGTGTACAGTGGATGTGAGTGTGTGTGAATATGTGTATATGAGTGTGTGTGAGTGGAAGGATTAAGGCACATAGAGCAAGGTGTATGAGTGCAGGTATATGAGAAGTACGTATGAGAGTCTGTCAAAGTACGTGAATGTGTGCATGTATACTGTATATGAGTATGTGTGCAAGTATGAGAGTGTATGTATATGAGTGTGTGTGAGAGTGAAATTAGAGGCAGGTGAGTTTCAGGAAGAGTTGTGTATGAGAGAGTGTGTCTGAGATATTGTGTTTGTGTCTGTATATGAGAGAGAGAGAGAGAGAGGAAGAAAGAGAGAGAGAGAGAGAGAAAGAGAGAGAAGAACGGAACAAAAATCTGTAGTTAATGTTTATGAGAGTGAGAGTGAGAGTGAAAGAAAAGACAGATATATGAAGGTATGTGTGTAAGTGTGAGTGAATGTGTGTATATACAGTAAATGTGTGAGAATAAGAATTCGTCTGTGTCTGCATGTTCTTATGTATGTTCTTATGTTCTTATGTTCTTATGTTCTTATATGAGAGTTGTCACGGACCTATAGGCTCTGACTGTACGGGTTCACTTCCACCCTTCAAACGCATCAACCAGTCTGAGATCGGGGTCGGGGCTTCAAGCAACCAAACCAACAGAGGCCCGAAACTTCGCATCCCAATATCCTTCTTACTTCTATCCCTCTCATTTTGATCGAGCAGAGTTTCGAAGTCTCCCTCAATAAATATGTAATTCAAATTAAAGTTCAATGCTATCTCTGCTCATGAACACCAGGGGGTGGAAGTTTCTTTTCTGGTCACATTAAATCTACCGTAGTAAATGACGGGACGGGAATAATGAGTGGGGTCAGTGTTATCTTAGGCTTTCTCGGTGCAACGTTCTCGGGAATATCGCTTCCAGAAAGCGTTGTTTTAAAACTCCAGGAACTACCCCCCTTCGGTTTGACTACGGGAGATATCGTGACTATAACTTATATTTTGATTTTCTTTTTTGTTTTCATTTTGTATAAATTAAATATTTTGCATTAATATTAATTACCATTGTATTTGTTTTATTTTGTTTTATAACTTTAAATTATAATTATATAATACCTAATGGTTTTGTTATATTACTTAAATTTGATTTTATTATATTAACAAAAATTGTGTATTCTTTTCTTATCCATATATATTTATACCCTAATGATTAAATGAAGTGAGGAAGATTAACCCTATATAATATCCAGAAGACTACTTTGAAGTCTGATTAAAATACGAGAACAAATCTTAAATTAAAATATCATCTTAGTAATAAATATTAAAATACGAGAACTACTCTTAAAGAAAATTTACCTTAATACAAGTACTAAATTAATAAAAGTACTTATCCATACTGAACACCCTTAAACTAAAGTTCAGTCTTTGTGTTCAACCTAAAGGTCACCCTCTAGACTCCTTCGGGGCCAGATTAGTTACCAAATCTTTAACTAAGCTAGTTCCACTAGTCTCTCCAAACTTTGGGTTGTAATATATTGGGGGCCTGACCGGGATCTTTTCTGATTAATCTCTGCACTTCATTATATGAATTGGGTTTACTAATGTTTATAGTAAATTCATGAATTTAATTATTTATCTTTACGTCACGATATCTTTAGCCTGAATTATTATATTACTCCTGATGCTTAAATACATTCCTTTCCCTTTAGTCGGTTTGTGCATTTTAGAGGTAATAGCTCAGGTTGGTCATAAGTTGGGGAAGTTCTGTGGTTTACGAGATAGTCAGGATCACTCGTCATCTCAAATCCTCATATTCATCCATGTTCATTAACACTAGGCAGACGGTGGTGAACATTGTGTATCAATCTCTTAATCTTTCATGTGACGAAATTAGCGTTTTTGCACATCGGTCACCTATCTGAGTCACCCCTCTTTAAGTAGAATCTCTTCAGAATAGGAATGACCAGTTAAACTCGTCTTTTATAGCAAATCAAAACTATAGGAGACCATCCACGATCACCTAACATATATCTGTAACTAGAAGTAGGATCTCCTAACGCACATAAATCTCATGCCTTCTTCCTTTAGTTTCGATATCAAGGGATCGTGTCTCACGAGGTTCACTAATGGTCAGGTTCTTGCCTGTCGTCCTTACTTATCAACCCTCCTGTTGTTGTCGACCATAGTTCGCTCAACAGGTGGGAGTTACTCACACTAATCATATTGATTTGGGATATTAGTGTCAACCTGACTATTAGGTAACCCGTTTCTACTAGGAATATCCCTAGTCCATATAGTATGCACTTGTTAATGGTTATCCAGGGTTAGTGATCTACCATTACCGGTAACTATAAAGCAAGTCCATATTAGTCAATATTGCCGTTCATTCCAGTCTTTATATTATACAACCAGTGAAGCTATAGTAACCCCATCCTCTATACATTAGCTGTCAGTCTAGTATAAATTGAGCGGTAATCTTCTCTACCTCATCTGGTCCTAATTAAAATCAAAATGGCAAAGTTTAATGTTAAACAATTTTGTCGAGAGCCCTCTATAGACAAACTTAAAGGTCAGGTGATCTCCAAGGATGATTGGAAGTTTATAGCTTATTCCTTTGACATAGGCTATGAGAGTTCACACACTAAGGAAATCCTGAAAAACACAGTCATAGAAGAACTGACAAATAGAGAAATCTTACCTGCTGAAGCTGTAGATTCACTTACTCCCATGAGTAGTTCAATGATAATGGCTGATAATGATGAAGATTCCCAGAGTACCATACAGGAAAACTCCCAGGGGAAACACTCTCCATCTCCTGAGCCGTGGTCAGAAGACAGACTAGATTTTGAAAGGGAGAAGTTTCGGCAGCAGCTTCTGCACGAGGTTCAGGAGAAAGAGAAGCAGCTTCTGCACGAGGTTCAGGAGAAAGAGAAAGACAGACAGGAGAAAGAGAAAGACAGACAGGAGAAAGAGAAAGATCGGCAACTAGAACTCTTGAAACTTGAGACACAACAACGGGAGAAAGAGAAAGACAGAGAACTAGAAATTGCTAAAATTCAAAACTTGGAAGAAACAAAACGCCTTAAAGAAGAGAAATTACAGTTGCAGAAGACCGAAATGGAAGCCCAGAAGCCAAGATTCCAACTATCTAAAACATCTCTCTAGTACCACCCTTTGACGAGAGTGACCCAGAGAAATCTTTCTCCACGTTTGAGAAAACTGCTGAACACCTTAAATGGCCAAAAGAGGAATGGCCATGGCTTCTCCAACCCAAACTCGTAGGAAGAGCTCAGAAAACTTTCAATCACCTGGAGGACGTTAATGACTATGACTTTGTAAAGAGCGCTATATTAGATGCTTATGCTATCACCGCTGATCATTACCGTAGAACTTTTCGGAACTACATCAAGCCAGAAAAACATACATTTTTGGAGTTTGCCATGGATAAACTACGGATGCTTAAAAAATGGTTAGCTGCTAAAAAAGTTACCACCTTCACAGAGTTAGTTAACCTTGTTGTTCTAGAGGAGTGGAAGCGTAGGTTACCGCCCAGTATGCTAGTATATAGAGGAGAAGGGAGTGAATGACCTTACGAAGGCTGCTCAATTAGCTGACAGCTATGCTTTAATCCATAGGGTTGTACCAAGCTATGATAGGACAAAAACCCCAAATGTGAGATTCTCCTCAAGCTATAACCCTGTGTCTAAAGTCATGTCGCAAACAATGCTCCCAAAAGCCCATCTCAAAGTCAAGGAAAGTCTGAAGATTTCTGCTCATATTGTAAACAGACAGGGCATAACATCATGCAGTGTACACATCCTAAGTGTAAAACCTCTGCTGCATACAAACTCACACTTGCCACTTCTCAAAGACCTCAAAACAAACAAAACCTTCTGGGGCACCTATAACATGTATACATACCCAGAATGCCTCTTCTGATCCTTTTTCTGCCTTTAAGGTACCTGGAACTGTCTCTCTTCCAGATGACCCACAGACTTACCCAGTTACCATCTTAAGAGACACTGGATCAGCCCAAAGCTTGTTGTGTAAGACTGCCTTGCCTTCAGTTGAGAACCACTACACTGGGGGAAAAGTTACACTTAAATCTTTAAGCTCTGGTCATACTGCAGACATGGCTGATATACAGATAGGCAGTGACCTGATCCAGGGGTCAGTTAGAGTAGCCGTCTTGGATACAGATCTTCCTATTCCGGGGGTAACTTTCCTTTTAGGAAATGACTTGGCTGGACATGGGATGATTCCTGACATGATAGTGAGAGACAAACCCATGTTATACAGTCCTACTGCAAAGCTAGATCAGGAGAAACCACATATTTTCCCGGTTTGCGCTGTCACCCGTTCACAAACTGCTGCAGTGTCTAATGACTCTCTCTCACCCTCAGGTCAGGATACCTTGTTCACCCAGATCATGTCTAGGGAAAACCTCATACAAGCTCAAGAGGCAGACACTTCACTTGCTAAGCTCAGGCACATTGCTGATGACACACCCATAAATGGGAAAAAACCCTAACATCTACTATCACAAAGGGGTCCTTATGCGTAGTTTTCACCCGCCTGATAGGCCTGACTCAGATACTTGGTCTATAGTACATCAGGTAATCATCCCTACCTCCATCAGATCTGCTGTAATGGGATTAGCTCATGACGGAAACTCTGGTCATTTGGGACAGAGAAATACATACAGAAAGATCCTAGCTCATTTCTTCTGGCCTAACATGAAAAAGATGTAACCAAATTTGTAAAGTCTTGTCACAACTTGCCAGATAGTAGGAAAGCCAAATGAGACCATCCCTAAAGCTCCACTTGCTCCTATCCCTGTCACTACAGAGCCCTTTGAGAAAATAGTAATTGATTGTGTAGGGCCTCGTTCCCAAAACTAAGAAAGGGAACCAGTATCTACTTACCGTAATGTGTGCTGCAACTAGGTATCCTGAGGCTTTCCCTTTAAAAGATATCAAGGCTAAGACTATTGTGTCCCATCTGTTGCATCTTTTCAACAAAAGTAGGCATTCCTAAAGAAATTCAGAGTGATCAGGGGTCAAATTTTACAAGTAACCTAATGAAAGCAGTACTGAGGGAGTTAGAGGTAGATAAGAAGATAGCCACTGCGTACAGACCTCAGACCCAGGGTTGCCTAGAACGCCATCATCAATCTCTGAAATCCATGATAAAAAAGTTTTGTTTTGAGACTGAGAAAGAGTGGGATGCCAACATTGACTGGCTTCTTTTTGCCGTTAGAGAGTGCCCTCAAGAGTCACTAGGATACTCCCCTTTTGAGTTGCTATATGGGCGTCAGATCAGAGGCCCTCTAAAGGTCTTGAAAGATTCTTGGTTTGTGGAAGTATCTGATCATCCTTCTCGCACAGTTGCAGAGTACATAAATGAGTTAAAACTTCAGATGTCAAATGTAAGAGCGCTAGCACTGGCCAAACCTTGAGGCGAGTCAGTCAAGAATGAAAACCCACTACGATCGCAAGTCTGAAAGTAGAACATTTAGTCCTGGAGACAAAGTCCTTCTCTTCCTGCCCATTCCTGGGAGTCCATTAAAAAGCAAATTTTGTGGCCCATATGTAGTCTCTCAGAAACTTTCAAAGCTAAACTATGTTGTTCGCACTCCTGATCGAAGGAAGGATCAAAGGATTGTTCACTTAAACCAGATGAAGGCGTACATAGAAAGGCCGCTTGAGGAGAATACCCCAATACTAGCTGTAAATACTGTACCACATTCTGTACCAGACTCGTGGGAATTGCAAAAGGTAGGAGACTCTGATGTGATTGAGTTTGGTGATCTTCCTTCACCTTGTGGAAGCCCAAAGAACAGCGAACTATTATGTACCTTAGATCAATATTTGTCTGACATGTCGCCATCACGTAGAGATGATCTTAGGAAATTGCTTGTAAGTTACCCTTCAGTCACATTGGATGTCCCTGGCTTTTGCAAGGACCATCATCACGATGTTATCTTGACCTCACCAGAAGTAAGACCTATCAAACAATCACCATACAGACTAAACCCTCAGAAGCAAGAGATCATGAGAAAGGAAATTGACTTTATGTTGGAGAAGTCCTTAGTGGAACCAAGTCATTCCCCTTGGGCGTCACCCTCTTTATTAGTCCCAAAACCAGACGGTAGTAGTAGGCTGTGTACTGATTACAGGAAAGTAAATGCAGTGACAGTCCCTGATGCATATCCACTACCTAGAATTGATGACCTAATAGATAAAGTAGGGGCTGCTAAGGTAGTTTCAACCATAGACTTGCAGAAGGGGTATTACCAAATTGGGATGACTGATAGAGCTAAAATCATCTCGGCTTTCACCACTCCTTTTGGGCTCTTCCAATATAGAGTCATGCCTTTTGGCATGATGAATGCTCCTGCCACATTTCAAAGGGTCATGTCATATACTATTCAGGATTTAGAAGGGGTAGACACTTACTTAGATGACATCGTGATTATTTCAGATACTTGGGAGGATCATCTTTCCAGACTGGACGGGCTGATGGAGCGCTTGGCTGCTGCTGGATTCACCATCAACCTAGCCAAGTCCTGCTTTGGACGTGGATCAGTGACCTACCTTGCCCTTGTGGTGGGTCAGGGTACTGCACGTCCCAAGGAAGCTAACGTGGAGACCATCACCGCCTTTCCCCAGCCAACTGACCGCAAATCCATCATGCGGTTTTTAGGGATGTGCGGATTCTACCGCAGATTCTGTCCGAACTTTGCAGCCATATCAGCGCCCCTCTCAGATCTTACAAGCCCAAAACTTAAGTTCGTCTGGACCCCCACCTGTACTGGTGCCTTTGACCAACTGAAGTGCCTCCTTTCATCCTACCCGGTACTTCATGCTCCTGATTCCGCATTGCCTTACCATCTTCAGGTTGATGCGAGTGATAGAGGAGTCGGGGCAGTACTTCTGCAACCAGATAAGACAACTGGCGTCCTACATCCTGTCTCTTACTTCTCCGCCAAACTGAAGAGACACCAGAGGAGTTATTCCACAGTGGAGAAGGAGTGCTTGGCGATGGTATCAGCGGTGAAAGAAGTTCGAATGTTATCTCCCTCAGCACTATCCACCAATCATCATCCATACTGACCACAACCCTCTTACTTTTCTGCACAAGATGAAGAACAACAACCAACGACTTCTCCGGTGGGCTCTAAAGTTACAGGAGTACCATCTCATTGTTCGCCATATTCGTGGGGTAGACAATCGGATTGCAGACGCCTTGTCAAGAGATCTTCCACCTACAGCGAAGCCTATTCCTCCTCTCGCTACCTAGTCCTCTTCGCTCCCCTTCGAGGACTTTAAGGGGGGAGGTGTCACGGACCTATAGGCTCTGACTGTACGGTTTCACTTCCACCCTTCAAACGCAATCAACCAGCCAGTCTGAGATCGGGGTCGGGGCTTCAAGCAACCCAACCAACAGAGGCCCGAAACTTCGCATCCCAATATCCTTCTTACTTCTATCCCTCTCATTTTGATCGAGCAGAGTTTCGAAGTCTCCCTCAATATATATGTAATTCAAATTAAAGTTCAATGCTATCTCTGCTCATGAACACCAGGGGGTGGAAGTTTCTTTTCTGGTCACATTAAATCTACCGTAGTCAATGACGGGACGGGAATAATGAGTGGGGTCAGTGTTATCTTAGGCTTTCTCGGTGCAACGTTCTCGGGAATATCGCTTCCAGAAAGCGTTGTTTTTAAAACTCCAGGAACTACCCCCCTTCGGTTTGACTACGGGAGATATCGTGACTATAACTTATATTTTGATTTTCTTTTTTGTTTTCATTTTGTATAAATTAAATATTTTGCATTAATATTAATTACCATTGTATTTGTTTTATTTTTGTTTTATAACTTTAAATTATAATTATATAATACCTAATGGTTTTGTTATATTACTTAAATTTGATTTTATTATATTAACAAAAATTGTGTATTCTTTTCTTATCCATATATATTTATACCCTAATGATTAAATGAAGTGAGGAAGATTAACCCTATATAATATCCAGAAGACTACTTTGAAGTCTGATTAAAATACGAGAACAAATCTTAAATTAAAATATCATCTTAGTAATAAATATTAAAATACGAGAACTACTCTTAAAGAGACTTTACCTTAATACAAGTACTAAATTAATAAAAGTACTTATCCATACTGAACACCCTTAAACTAAAGTTCAGTCTTTGTGTTCAACCTAAAGGTCACCCTCTAGACTCCTTCGGGGCCAGATTAGTTACCAAATCTTTAACTAAGCTAGTTCCACTAGTCTCTCCAAACTTTGGGTTGTAACAGAGTGCGTTTGAGTGAAAAGAGAGTTAGTAAGATCAAGGTGTGTATCAGAGTTTATATATAAGTGTGAGAGGTTCTGTATATGAATATGTGTGCGAGAGGGAAAGGAGAGTCAGGTAGATCTAGGTGTGTGTGTCTCCTTTAAACTCACTGATTATTTCATCCGTCAGGGAAGGTGTGTGGATATCCTATACCGATGCTGCTGTGGCTATTTTGGGTGCTCGATAGGGGTTTCTGTATATTTTGACTCGTTGGGTAATTTTTTCTATTTTGGGGCATTGAGAATTTTGTGGCGCGTTTTAATAACGAAGGAAGTATATTATTAACTACAGTAGCTTGTT
>CM064572.1:51804052-51936552 GCA_032716605.1 Paralithodes platypus
ATCGACTTTGTCGAAACCTTTTAGTATCTTAAAGCACTCAATAAGCTGACCCCTCAACCTCCTCTTTTTTAATGAGAACAGGTTCAATCGTTTAAGTCTTTCTTCATATGGTTTATTTCTTAATGAGGGTATCATCTTCGTCGCTCTACGCTGTACTGACTCGAGTCTTACAATGTCCTTGATCAGATAAGGTGACCAGAACTGCACACCATATTCAAGGTGAGAGAGAGAGAGAGAGAGAGAGAGAGAGAGAGAGAGAGAGAGAGAGAGAGAGAGAGAGAGAGAGAGAGAGAGAGACAGAGACAGAGACAGAGAGAGAGAGAGAGAGAGAGAGAGAGAGAGAGAGAGAGAGAGAGAGAGAGAGAGAGATCTGCACATACAATCAGGTCCCCAACGAGGTGGTCCGTCCTTAACCCCTTCTGTACCGGCGATGTCTTTTCCATACTATTCTAGCTACATTTATACGATTGTATGAAGCTTCGGAAGGATGTATGGTAGCGTACACTCTGATGCCGTAGTCTCTAGCCCACTCATAAGAAATCGTGGACCCCCTATGTTATTCTATATGCAATTATAAATAGCTGGCTTTATTTTTTGGATAGAACTGGCTTATCAGTAATAGTATATATAGTTTTGTAGTTGGTGTATTGTAAATTATACTCATATATTAGTTTCCAGAGATATACTTCCATAATTAGAAGTACTGTAGGTGAAGTCCACGAATATCTATGAGTGGGCATATGACTATGGCATTCGAGTGTACAGTAAACATAGATATATATCTACACACTGCATGCATATTGTGGAAAGGACTGGAGTTCTCGAAAAGGGGCTCCAGTCCTGACGTTATTCTTGACTTAAAGTATGCTGGCTTAATAATCCAATAATGTTGATAGCCTCTGAAGTCCTAATTTAACTAACTAATCAGAACTTAAAACATAATAATAACCAGGATTTTTAAACCCACTTTGAAGACATCATCAAAGATCAGTGACCTTGATGAAGCCTGCCAAGTACAGTCGGAACCAAGAGTTTGTCCAAAACCTGAATGAGAAGTTGTGTATTTGGAAGGTAAAAACAAATTCTGTACTTTTTGTTTTGTGTCTCTATATTCCAACTACTCCCTCTCGAGCATAGGCTGAGAGCCTGCACACTCTACCGATGAACACGGTGAGGCCCGTGAGGTCTTGTTTCAGCCTAGGGAGTGAGATATGCGAAGCACCCACGCAACTGCATCTCTGAAGCTGCTCCGCCTCTGGGCCTCACAGTCTCAACCCCCAGGCTCGGACCCTCACTCTCAGAACGCCACCTATTTAGCAATTAACTCACTAGACATTGCCCCCTGTTGCATATTTTGAATATGGGAATATTCATACAATGCTATTTAATCAGGGAACAACGAGGGTATTTTTTTGGCATTTCGGTGTGGTGTGGTGATGCACTGAAACTAGGTACAGCACAAATCCCATCCCAATAATATCTTCCCATTGACACATTGGGATTCGAACCCGGGTCCATTGGATTACCAGTCCAGTGGCAAGACCATTCTGCCACACCTCCCCTAGTACACATGTTTCTGATCATCCTTCAACCCTTTCAAGATCCTATTATCCATTATGTTATGTTTGCTGGCTATTGTTAAACGATTTTAATCAGATTAGGAAGATTATATGGAAGTCAGAGGGTTAATTGAGATAGTCTTTACTCTTTTAATTCCCACAAATCCTTACTAAGCTGTATAAAATCACCACATGATAGCCAGAAAATACTGTCAAAAGCCGTCATAATTTCCAAAGGGTTAGTAAGTCCTAATTGAAATTCAACGTACTTCGTATAGATAGCAAAATGGAATACAGGATTTATTGGGAGATCTTCAAGCATAAATCCCAAAGCAATACCTTCACTTTATATAATTCAGTGATTCATCCTCTTTTGGAATGTTTCAGTTATGGTCTTCATATTAAAAAATGGATTTTGAAAAACTGGAGAGAGTACAGCATATATATATATATATATATACAGTATACTGTATATATCGAGAGAGAGGGCGAGAGTATAGTGCGGTGAGTGAGAGCGTATTGAAAAGTGAACTACGTGCATGATGGAAAATTTAATAGAAGGGCAAGGCAATAAGAAAAGATGGGAGAAAAGAGAGAAATATATAGATGGATAGATAAAGATAGATAGCTAGTTAGATAAATACAAAGAAAGTGTGTGTGTGTGTGTGTGTGTGTGTATGTGTGTGGGTGTGTGTGTGTGTGTGTGTGTGTGTGGGTGTATGTGTGTGGGTGTGTATGTGTGTGTGTGTGTGTATGTGTGTGGGTGTGTGGGTGTGTGTGTGTGTGTGTGTGTGTGTGTGTGTGTGTGTGTGTGTGTGTGTGTGTGTGTGTGTGTGTGTGTGTGAGCTACCAAAATATCGACCATTCCTCACTACCCCCGACCAGAAGCGAGTGGGAGTTTACCACGGGAATTTAATTTACATTTCTTCCCCGTCAGTGTGTGTTTTTGTGTACAATTTTGTTTCGCCCAGTAGCGGATCTGGAGGAGGAGGAAGAAGAAGAGAAAGAGGAATGAGGAATAAGAGAAGGAGGAGGAAGACGAAGAAGAGGAATGAGGTATAAGATGATGAGGAGGAAGAACTTAGGGAAGAAGAGCTTTTAATGCAATCTAGCATGAAGTGCTGATTGTCACGCTCAAATAACTGGGAGTCGACATTAACCGACTGGCTATTGAAAGTAGTTATCTTGAAGATAACTACGTTCTACAGCAAGCACCCTAGGTCTATGTTAACGTTCTGACCATTTTCAGGAGCTACATACAAGAGGCACGAGAGGAGGCCACACTACGGCTCCAGAAGATATTAACAAAATAACTAAATGAGGAAAACTGTTAGAGCAGGAATATTTACACAAGAAAACAAAAATCACTAACTCTTTCAAGAATAGAGAATCTAGAACAATGCAGTGATGTCATGAAAGAAGTTGATTATCTATCAATACTAGGGCCAATCTTTGAGGGATCATTCCGATTCAAAAACATATATAAAACATACAGGAAGAATGGCAAGTCTGACATAAGCTTCCTTACTGCTGACAGTGATATAATGATGTACAAGTCTCAAACACGGTCCTGCATGTAGTATGTCACTCTATCTTAAGGGGAGGTATTTAGTTTGTTCCCTAGACCACCATCAACTTTAAAATTACACCCCCTCGAGTCCCTTTCAATATAAATTTGTACATTTTTCGGTAGAAAAATGTCCCGGACAAAGGCCGGTTCCTCTTAAATTACAGGCTCGCTATCACTCGCCAGGATAAAATAGACACCTGAATTGCACGAAAGGTCTTAATATGGGGTGAAAGTTCTTAAAATCGCTAAACTAATGGGGCAAACGTTTTATAATATCAAAAGCAATGGGGCTAAACATGAGGGAGAAAGGGGTCAAGAAAACAATCCCTCAAGTGGAGACCTCCCCTTAAGGCGGAGTCACACTAGCCCTTTTACGGGCAATTATGGTCTGGAAGCTTCAAAAATCACACTTTATCAGAATTCAGCAGCCTAACATAATCTACATTCAGTCTAGTTTCCGATACCAGCGCGAAAAAGTCCGGAAAAAATACAAGAACAAACTTGCTCATGAAAAATTGACGGAAAAAGCGCTCGTGTGACAGCGGCTTTAGTCAAGAACATCACAGACACACCTGGCAGTACTGGACAATATTCAAGAACTACGAGGTTGGCAGCTGGAATAGAGGTAAATCGGCAACACTTTACACCACAGGGAGTGTGTTGGAGTGTTGACAGTATTCTACAAGGTAAATGTGATGGAGATAGAGCATCTGGCGCCAATACGACTTCCAGCACAAACTCCATGTCTACAAGTATAGGGCAGTTCAGACATCCAGGGGAGCAGCAGTCATTATGCCCACATCCAGGGGAGCAGCAGTCATTATGCCCACATCCAGGGGAGCAGCAGTCATTATGCCCACATCCAGGAGAGCAGCAGTCATTATGCCCACATCCAGGGGAGCAGCAGTCATTATGCCCACATCCAGGGGAGCAGCAGTCATTATGCCCGCATCCAGGGGAGCAGCAGTCATTATGCCCACATCCAGGGGAGCAGCAGCAGTCATTATGCCCACATCCAGGGGAGCAGCAGTCATTATGCCCACATCCAGGGGAGCAGCAGTCATTATGCCCACATCCAGGGGAGCAGCAGCAGTCATTATGCCCACATCCAGGGGAGCAGCAGTCATTATGCCCACATCCAGGGGAGCAGCAGTCATTATGCCCACATCCAGGGGAGCAGCAGTCATTATGCCCACATCCAGGGGAGCAGCAGTCATTATGCCCACATCCAGGGGAGCAGCAGTCATTATGCCCACATCCAGGGGAGCAGCAGTCATTATGCCCACATCCAGGGGAGCAGCAGTCATTATGCCCACATCCAGGGGAGCAGCTGTCATTATGCCCACATCCAGGGGAGCAGCAGTCATTATGCCCACATCCAGGGGAGCAGCAGTCATTATGCCCACATCCAGGGGAGCAGCTGTCATTATGCCCACATCCAGGGGAGCAGCTGTCATTATGCCCACATCCAGGGGAGCAGCAGTCATTATGCCCACATCCAGGGGAGCAGCTGTCATTATGCCCACATCCAGGGGAGCAGCTGTCATTATGCCCACATCCAGGGGAGCAGCTGTCATTATGCCCACATCCAGGGGAGCAGCAGTCATTATGCCCACATCCAGGGGAGCAGCAGTCATTATGCCCACATCCAGGGGAGCAGCAGTCATTATGCCCACATCCAGGGGAGCAGCAGTCATTATGCCCACATCCAGGGGAGCAGCTGTCATTATGCCCACATCCAGGGGAGCAGCTGTCATTATGCCCACATCCAGGGGAGCAGCTGTCATTATGCCCACATCCAGGGGAGCAGCTGTCATTATGCCCACATCCAGGGGAGCAGCTGTCATTATGCCCACATCCAGGGGAGCAGCTGTCATTATGCCCACATCCAGGGGAGCAGCTGTCATTATGCCCACATCCAGGGGAGCAGCTGTCATTATGCCCACTTCCGACTTTCTTTCATATAAAATTACTATATTATGTAGAGCAGTTTAAGGGGGGTGACCTGTTTTTTGTTATTTCTGTCCTTCTCTCTCTTTCTCTGGCTTGTATCCATTCGGCCCCATTCAGCCAACTATTTTAAGACGTTTATCGCCATCTGGGTGTCGATTTCTTCCTGGCGAGCGATAGCGAGCCAGCATTATATGAAGAAATCCGGCTTCACCGGAGAAATTTTTCTATCGAAAAATGTACAAATTTTGCCTGCTGTCAAATAAAAATATAAAATATGCTGGCACGCTACCGCTCACCAGTAAAAAATTGACACCTGGATGGGGATAAACGTCTTAAAACAGTAGGCTGAATGGGGCCAAATGGATACAAGCCAGAGAAAAATAGAAAAGGACAGAACAAAAACAGGTCAGCCCCCTTAAGATATAATGTTAATCTTTCCCAAGTTAAGAAAGTACCTACATTAAAATAAATTGTGAATATACCTATCCATGGCTGAATGTAACTCTGTGTAAGTATTATAGTTACATTGAATAAGATACTCTATGCTTGTACTCTGTAATATATGTATCCTCTATTACCTTTGAGCATGTGTTCATGTGGTTTCAACTTCTCCAGTCGAGTAAGAACCTACCTAAACATTCCAGTTAACCCTAGCAAAAATCTGGCATAACATACATATAAGCCGGTCATTTAACATGGATGTAGTTATTATTAACTTTGACAAGTATCGCATATATTACAATGTTTAGAAAAAGAGAGACAGACAGACAGACAGACAGGTAGACAGACATAAAGAAAGAAACAGACAGACAGACAGACAAACAGACAGGTAGACAGACGTAAAGAAAGAAAGAGACAGACAGACAGACAAACAGACAGGTAGACAGACATTTATTATGTCGATGTTGGGTACACCATGGGAGTAAGCGCTGTAGTAGAATAAAGGGGCCCCTGCCGAAGGATAAGACAGAATTAGAGAAATTTGAGTGCGTAGTGTGCAAAGGCGAGCTTGTGTTAAGTGATGATCCTGTGGCTGTGAATTTTGGAAATGAGTCTTTGGAGCTGGTGAACAAGTTTTGTTACCTGGGAGATACCATCTCTGCCGGTGGTGGGGCCGAGGCTGCCACTGTTGCTAGAATTAGGTGTGGCTGGGGGAAGTTCAGAGAATTGATGCCAATCCTGACCATGAAAAGAATGCCTCTCCCCCTGAAGGGAAAGATGTATGCCTCACGTGTTAGAAATGCAATGACGTATGCCTCAGAAACATGGGCCGTTAAAGTAGAGGATGTCAACAGAATGGAGCGTAATGAGATGAGAATGGTGAGATGGATGTGTGGGGCCAGGCTACAGGATAGAATAACAAATGTTGAGCTGAGGAGACGTTTAGGTATAAAGAGTATTAGCGAGGTGATGCGTACAAGTAGACTGGGATGGTATGGACATGTGGAGAGAATGAATGAACAAAATTGGGTGAAAAAATGCAGGTCTGTGATTGTGGAGGGAGCTGCACCAAGGGGTGGACCGAGGAAGACCTGGGATCGGACTATACGCGCCGATCTCAAATCCAAGAACTTGACAAGTGAAGCAGCCCTTAACAGGGTTGCCTGGAACGCCGCCATTAGGACAAGAGACTGAAACTGCACTGATGTGTGGAACACTCGGTCTTAAAATTTTATGTATGTATGTATTTATTACAACGTTTAGAAAAAGAGAGACAGACAGACAGCCAGACAAACAGACAGGTAGACAGACATAAAGCAAGAAAGAGACAGACAGACAGACAGACAGACAGACAGACAGACAAACAGACAGGTAGACAGACATAAAGAAAGAAAGAGACAGACAGACAGACAGACAAACAGACAGGTAGACAGACATAAAGAAAGAAAGAAAGAAAGAAAGAGACAGACAGACAGACAGGTAGACAGACATAAAGAAAGAAAGAGACAGACAGACAGAGACAAAAACAAATATATATTTAAATAAATATATAAATATATAAAGCAAGAGAGAAAGAAACAGATGAAGTGTTTACAGGACCCTGTCTTGATACACTTACTTCTCCGGCATTCAGGGGGGTGACCTGCTTTTTGTTATTTCTGTCCTTTTCTCTCTTTCTCTGGCTTGTATCCATTCGGCCCCATTCAGGCAACTATTGTAAGACGTTTATCCCCATCTATGAGTCGATTTCTTCCTGGCGAGCGATAGCGAGCCAGCATTATATGAAGAAATCCGGCTTCGCCGGAGAAATTTTTCTATCCAAAAATGTACAAATTTAGCCTGCTGTCAAACAAAAATAAAAAATATGCTGGCTCGCTGGATGGGGATAAACGTCTTAAAACAGTAGGCTGAATGGGGCCAAATGAATACAAGCCAGAGAAAGATAGAAAAGGTCAGAACAAAAACAGGTCCCCCCCCCCCCCCCCTTCAACCGCCCTCATACAGTATACATGCCAGCTCGCGCCCAGAAAAGCGTTGGTTGGCAAGATATACACAGACAAAAAAAAAAAAAAAAATACATATGGATAAAACAGGCGTAGGAGAGTAAGCCATCCGTATTATGTAAACTATGCATGTATTAAGGGGGGTCACCAACTTTTGTGTTTATCTTTCTCTCCTTTTCTCTCTTTCCCTGGCTTGTATCCATTCGGCCCCATTCAGCCAACTATTTTAAGACGTTTATCCCCATCCAGGTGTCAATTTATTTCTGGCGAGCGATAGCGAGCCAGCATTGTATGGAGAAATCCGGCTTCGGCGAAGAAATTTTTCTATCGAAAAATGTACAAATTTAGCTTGCTGTCGAAACAAAAATATATACAGTATATGCTGGCTCGCTACCGCTCGCCAGGAAAATATTGACACCTGGATGGGGCTAAACGTCTTAAAACAGTAGGCTGAATGGATACAAACCAAGGAGAGAGGGAGAGAAAGAGAAAAAAGCGAGGTGGGCTCCCTTAAGAACTTGGCTGGGAAATGAGGCTTTAACCACAAACACTCACACACATTATACATACATGCCAAATCCACATACACACACATACTCCACAGACATGTATGTATGTATATACTCAGGCACATCCCCCATTGCTAGGGGTGGCCGACACGAGACAGAACCCGAACAGAAACAACATTTAAAGTTCCTACTCTCAGGGTCCGGGACCATATTTGCGTCTCATCGAGTAGGAGAATTATACAAGGGGAGGAGGATTCCTAGCCCCCTGCCCCCACTGACATACACATACATAAGGGCCCTCATATACAGATTCGCCATATTTCAGTGTACAAAAATGTAAATCCTGCTAGGCCTATTATAGGTTATTTTTAATGGAGAACAGCAGTAGCTGAATGTATTATGTTTCATGAGAATTTATTTGTCTATTCGTTTATGAAAATAATAAACTTGAAATAATAATTATTAGAAGAGCGCAATAAAATGCTACGGGTAATATTTAATGACTGATGGTGAAGTACGGAGGACATTAATGTTGGTTTGAAATAAACGTGTACAGTAGAAATAAGTCAATATTTACTTGGCTAACTACGAACACACACACACACACACACTAACGCCATTTTCCCTCGTTTATGAAGTTCCTATGGTTTATATTATGCATTATCTTTCTACACTTTTCCATTTCCAGAATATACCGTTTTATGGCAGAGGGTAATGTGCGTGTAAGTCAGAACTCCGCTGTAAGAATTGGTTAATGAATAGTCCACTTTCTTTCGGTCTCCTTTCCAGTTAAGGGGGGCCACCGTTTTTTTTTTTTTTTTGCATCCTTCTCTCCTTTTCTCTCTTTCCCTGGCTTGTATCCATTCGTTCCTATTCAGTCAACTGTTTTAAGACGTTTATCCCCATCCAGGTGTCGATTTCTTCCTGGCGAGCGATAGCGAGCAAGCATTGTATGGAAAAATCCGGCTTCGCCGGAGAAATTTTTCTATCGAAAAACGTACAAATTTAGCTTGCAGTCAAAACACAAAAATATATATGCTGGCTCGCTACCGCTCGCTAGGAAAATATTGACACCTGGATGGGGGTAAACGTCTTAAAACAGTAGGCCGAATGGGGCCGAATGGATACAAGCCAAAGAGAGAGGGAGAGAAAGACAAAAGCAGCGAGGTGGGCTCCCTTAAGTTTTGTGGTTTTTGTAACGTGTGTGTGTGTGTGTGTGTGTGTGTGTGTGTGTGTGTGTGTGTGTGTGTGTGTGTGTGTGTGTGTGTGTGTGTGTGTGTGTTTCTTCGTAATTAGCGAAGTATGTATTGCCTAATTTTTACTGTATATATTTTACAAACCAACTATAGTACACCCCCTCCTTCACCATCATCAATTAGATATTTTTATCCATAACAAATGGTTGTGTTTTCTAACCACTACTATTTTCAGTGTATTATTTGCACAAAAGAATTAACAAATGAAAACAGACGTTCCTGAAAATATAATCCATTTTAAGCTTCTGCTGTTTTCCATACAAAAATATCCTATAACAGCTGGATTTAAACTTTTATACACCGAAATATGGTGGAAATGTCTTTTGAGGAAAATATTTCGAAAAATATGTGGTTTGGGGTATAAATGAATTTTAATAACAAGTTCTGCAGTATGGAGAAAAGATTGTTAAGGGGAGATTTCCACCTGGAGGATTTTTTTCTGGACCCCTTTCTCCCTCATGCTTAGCCCCATTGCTTTTGAGATTTTAAGACGTTCGCCCCATTAGTTTGGCGATTTTAAGAACCTTCGCCCCATTTCTGTCAATTTTAAGACCATTCGTGCCATTTAGGTGTCGATTTTTTCCTGGCGAGCGATAGCGAGCCTGTAATTTAGGGGGAACCGGCCTTCGGCCGGGAAATTTTTCTACCGAAAAATGTAAAAATTTATCTTGAAAGGGGGTCTAGGGGGAGTAATTTTAAGCTTGATGGAAGGCTAGGGAATCAACTAAAAACCTCCCCTTAAGTCATGGGCGCTAACAGATACCCTAGTATCACGAGAAACGATGACCAAGAGGTGGCACAATTGCAGCAATTTCAACTGAACACTAACCATAAAAGTATCTGTAAAACAATGCAAGGGATGCAACATTTACTTGTCATATAATGGGGAAATTCATCAGTCCCATTTCTTCGTCAATATTTAGACCTTTCGTGCTATTTAGGTGTCAATTTTTTTCCCTGGCGAACGATAGTGAGCCTGTAATGTTGTTAGAACCGGCCTTCGGCCGGGAAATTTTTCTACCGAAAAATATACAAATTAATCTAGAAGGGGGATCTAATGGATGTTTTTTTTTTCTTTAATTTGATGGAGGTCTAGGGAGGGAACTAGAAAAATAATGAATACATGCAAAAATCGCCCAAAAACTGAACCCTCCCCCCTTAAACTGAGAACGCACATGATATTTATATAGTGTGGCTACCTGTTCGTTGGTGAAAAATTCACGAACTCTGTAAAGAAGCCCAAGGTTCTTTCAGGCATTTTTAGCAATAGATCTAACGTGCCATTTTATATTTTACAGCATATTCTCAATTAATAAACCTTTTAGTGTAAGGGGATTGGGTTTATTTTTTGGTATATACATTTATCAATTTATGTATGCATTTTTATTTTCCTCACTAGACCTCCATCAAGTTTAATAATAACATCCCCTTAACCTCCCTTCGAGATAAATTTGTACATATTTCGGTATAAAAATGTCCCAGCCGAAGCCTGCTATCGCTCGCCAGTAAAAAATCGACACCTAAATGGCACAAAAGGTCCTAATATTGACAAAGAAATGGGGTGAAAGGTGTTAAAATCGCCAAACAAATGAAACGAATTTCTTGAAATCTGAAAACTAGTGGGGCTAAACCTGAAGGAGAAGGGAAGCCAGAAATACCAACCATCTCCTTATAAGCGTTCCTTCCCAAAGCCGGAGAGACAGGAGTGAAACATTGGTTGTGAGGGAGGTTAATTATCCGATATGTTGGACCTCCACCGTGACGAAAATTTGACTATTGTAGTTCTTGATTTTCACCCAGATTAACCCATTGAATATCATATTCTGGAAACTATTAGATGATTTTATTCAGCTTACGAAGGATCTGTGGTAGCTCAATGGATTAAACGAGATAGTCTGCAGCCTTTTAATTGTTAGAGGTCCTTACTATGCTGAATACAATAATTTAATAGTTGCCAGAATTTAATGACAAGGACGTCACTGGTACTTAAAGGGTTAAAACAAGAATAAATAGCACAACTAAAATTGCCTATACGCTTCTGTTTCGTGCTACATAACCATAAACTTTGCCGATAACTAAAACAAAATGCAAAATCGGGATATCACACTAACTTTATATCAAGTAATTTAAGGGAAGCTAGTTTTGTTCTGGCTATTTTTCTTGGTTAGTTGGCATGGTTATCGGACACTAAACTGTCGATCGATAACATTAGGTGGGTGACTTATAAGTGATTGTCGGTTGATTACATTATGTGGGTGACTTATAAGTGATTGTCGGTTGATTACATTATGTGAGTGACTTATAAGTGATTGTCGGTTGATTACATTATGTGGGTGACTTATAAGTGATTGTCGGTTGATTACATTATGTGAGTGACTTATAAATGATAGTCGGTTGATTACATTATGTGAGTGACTTATAAGTGATTGTCGGTTGATTACATTATGTGGGTGACTTATAAGTGATTGTCGGTTGATTACATTATGTGAGTGACTTATAAGTGATTGTCGGTTGATTACATTATGTGAGTGACTTATAAGTGATTGTCGGTTGATTACATTATGTGAGTGACTTATAAGTGACTGTCGGTTGATAACATTATGTGAGTGACTTATAAGTGATTGTCGGTTGATTACATTATGTGAGTGACTTATAAGTGATTGTTGGTTGATTACATTATGTGATTGACTTATAAGTGATTGTCGGTTGATAACATTATGTGAGTGACTTATAAGTGATTGTCGGTTGATTACATTATGTGAGTGACTTATAAGTGATTGTCGGTTGATTACATTATGTGAGTGACTTATAAGTGATTGTCAGTTGATTACATTATGTGAGTGACTTATAAGTGATTGTCGGTTGATAACATTATGTGAGTGACTTATAAGTGATTGTCGGTTGATTACATTATGTGAGTGACTTATAAGTGACTGTCGGTTGATTACATTAGATGGGTGACTTATAAGTGATTGTCGGTTGATTACATTATGTGAGTGACTTATAAGTGACTGTCGGTTGATTACATTAGGTGGGTGACTTATAAGTGATTGTCGGTTGATTACATTATGTGAGTGACTTATAAGTGACTGTCGGTTGATTACATTAGATGGGTGACTTATAAGTGATTGTCGGTTGATTACATTATGTGAGTGACTTATAAGTGACTGTCGGTTGATTACATTAGGTGGGTGACTTATAAGTGATTGTCGGTTGATTACATTATGTGAGTGACTTATAAGTGACTGTCGGTTAATCACATTAATAGGTGACTTATAAGTGACTGTCGCTTGAATATTTTAAGTTAGGTGTCGACTTATAAGTGACTGTCGGTTGATTACATTAGGTGGGTGACTTATAAGTGACTATCGGTTGATTACATTATGTGAGTGACTTATAAGTGACTATCGGTTGATTACATTATGTGAGTGACTTATAAGTGAGTGTTGGTTGATTACATTGGGTGGGTGACTTATAAACTAAACTGTCGGTTAAGAACATAAGAACATAAGAAAATGGGAGTCTGCAGAAAGCCGATTGGCCTAAGCAAGGCAGATCCCTGTCCCACACAACCCCAATTACAAAGCCCAATTATAGGCTCAACACTCTAATACCCTGAGGATCATCTTACCAAAACGGTTAGAGATTAACGCAGGATTACGGGGGCCTGCAGAGCGCTGATTGGCCCAACCCTGCTGATCCTCCTTCACACCCAACCCTTCTCGTCCATATGCTTATCCAATTTTATCTTAAAGCTCCCTATCGTTTTTAATCCTACTATAGCACCTGGTAATCCATTCCACCCATCTACAACTCTGTTACCAAACCAATATTTGCCTATATCTTTTCTGAAACGAAATTTATCTAATTTGAAACCATTGGTACGAGTTCTTTCGCTATCACTGAGCTTTAGTACATTTGTCATGTCCCCTTTGTTAATCCCACTAACCCACTTGAACACCTCTATCATATCCCCTCTAACTCTGCGTCTCTCTAACGAATGTAAGCCTAATTTCTTCAACCTTTCTTTATACGGAAGATTTCTAATATTATGGATCATTTTTGTCATTCTACGTTGTACTCTCTCCAATGAATCTATGTCCATTCTGTAATAAGGACACCAAAATTGAACAGCATAATCCATATGGGGTCTCACTAATGACAAGTAAAGTTTTAAGATAACATCAGCAGTTCTGTTACTCACACTCCTAGAGATGAACCCGAGAATCCTGTTTGCCTTCTTTCGAACGCTTATACACTGTTGTCTAGGCTTCAAATAATTGCTAACAAACACACCTAGATCTTTCTCACAATTCGAGTTTTCTAATTCCACATTAGCTAGTTTATATTTAACATTTGTATGCATCTTCCCTATCTTTAATACCTTGCATTTGTCAATGTTAAACTTCATCTGCCAATTTACTGACCATTCGTGTAAGGTATCTAGATCCCTTTGGAGGCACTCTATATCTCTATCTGAATCAATTGTTCTCCCCATTTTGGTATCGTCTGCAAATTTACTTATCCTACTAGTTATACCTAAATCAAGGTCATTTATGTATATAACAAACAACAGAGGACCTAATACAGATCCCTGGGGGACACCACTTTTGACTGCTCCCCATTCTGACTTCGTACCATTTATGCCGACTCTCTGCTTCCTACCAATTAGCCATGACCTAATCCATCCCAACAACGCCCCACCTATTCCATGCGCCTCAACCTTTCTCATCAATCTCTCATGGGGGACTCTGTCGAAAGCTTTACTGAAATCTAAATATATTATATCATATGACTTGTCATTATCTACTGCTTCATATACCTCTGAGAAAAAACTAAGCAAATTAGTAAGGCAAGAACGTCCCTGAGTGAATCCATGCTGAGAAGAATTTTTTAAATTAAATGTATCTAAGTGGTTTCTAATTTTACTAGCAATAATTGACTCTAGTAGCTTTCCTATGATTGATGTAAGACTAATGGGACGGTAATTGGATGCTATTGTTTTGTCACCTTTTTTGAAGATCGGAACTACGTTTGCAAGCTTCCAAGCTTCTGGAACTATACCTGTCTCCAATGACTTGTTAAATAAAAATGTTAATGGGTAACTTAACTCATCCCTACATTCTTTTAATACTCTAGCATATACCTCATCAGGACCAGGCGATTTATGAGGTTTCAGTCTGTCAATTTCCTTAAGCACATCATTTCTACTTATAGTAACCGTACTTAACCTATTTTCTATACTATCGCTATATACCTTACGGACTTCTGGAAACTGTGCCAAATTTTCATTAGTGAAAACGGAAAGAAATTGACTATTTAATGTACTGCACATTTCTAAATCATTTTCTGTCATTTCTCCTATCGAAGTTTTAAGGGGACCAATTACATCTCTAACCTTGGATTTATATAGTTGGTAAAAAGCTTTAGGATTATTTTTTGAGTCATTGGCAACCTTGATTTCATAATTTCTTTTTTCTTTCCTAATATCCTTTTTTACCTGTCTTGATAGATTCTGATAGTAAGCAAGTAGGTGAATTTCGCCTTTCCTAATTTGTCTATATATTCCTCTCTTTTGTCCTAGAAGATCTAATAGTCTATTATTCATCCATTTGGGTTGGTTCTGTGTTGATCTAAATTTTCTTTTGGGGATGTATTTATTTTGTGCATTGAATACTGACTTGATAAAATTATCGTATGTATCTACCAAGGTTGACGTCTCTTCCTGACTTAAGATGACAGGTGCCTGAGAAGGGGTACACTCATTTGGACACCTGGATCGACTTAATTTTTTGACCATAGGGTCGGCTAATAGGGCTCTTCTTAACCCACCATAATTGGCTTTTCTAAAGTCAGGTATTAATGTTGTATTCTCTCTGGTATTACCTTTCCATTGTATATTAAAATACACAGAATTGTGGTCACTATTTCCTAGGTGGTCCCCTATCTCTACATTATTTACCATATGTTCATTGTTACTGAAAACTAAATCGAGAATATTATTACCTCTAGTCGGCGTATCTATGAATTGAAATAAAAAACTATCTTGTACTACCTCTATAAACTCCTCAGAATCAGAGTCTCCTATTTGATGCTGCCAATCTATATTCGGAAAATTAAACTCCCCCATAATGCACACATTGCTAAACCTTGATGCCATTTTAATTTCCTCCCATAATGACGTTCCGTCATTTCTACTCATATTTGGCGGTCTATACATAACTCCAATAACTATGGTCTCACTACCTTCGTTAACCTCTACCCAAACACTTTCATTATCGTTATTTAGTCTAATACCTGATTTAATACAGCTTTTTAATGTACTCCTGACAAACACTGCTATACCGCCACCCCTCTTACTTGTTCGGTCATATTTAAACAAACTATATCCTGGTATATCAAATTCTGCTAAAAAATGCCTGGTTTCTGTATTAATCCACGTTTCAGTTAGCGCTATTATGTCTAAATTTTCTTTGCTAACAATGGCTCTAAGTTCGTTAATTTTTTTACATAGACTCCTACAGTTTGTGTAATATACTCTCAATTTACTTCTTTTCTTTATACCTAATTTACCTTTATTTCTAACGACATTTCCATCTTCCGGTTGACGTCTTCATCCACTTTATTCAGATTATCATGAGGCGGCTCTATTCAACTTTGGAAGGCACTATAAGAATCAGAGAGGTAAATGATATCTCAATTAAGCCTTTGTCTTCCAAAATTCCTTACTAAGCTATGATAAATCGGCTACTGATAACCAACATATAAGGACAAAATACGTCCTCAAATAATGAAAGGGTTAATAGGCTTTATAATTGTGTTTCCTATAACCATTGATTATAAAAAAAAAAAAAAAAAAAAAAAAAAAAAAAACAATAATAATAATAATCATCATCACAGTTTTCGTTGAACTCTTGATTTCGACTGTACATTCACATTCAACCCGCAGAAAGAAGCACACCCAAACGTATGATGGTCTTTCATGGCTGTATAATCTGTTTTAAATGCTTAACATAAATACAATAAATTAAATTGAAATGGAACGGTGGAAATGACGAACAAGGAATAACTACGACGGAAAATATATTAGGTAAACACTGCCGAATGATTGAATGAAATATAAAACCAGCGAGAACATGCGAAAGATATGCGAAAAAGAGGAGGAAAGATGTATGTGAGGAAAAATCGGAAGGTATATGGGAGGGGAGCGTGAGAAAATGAACGAGGATTGTTTGGGAAGTGTGTGTGTGTGTGTGTGTGTGTGTGTGTGTGTGTGTGTGTGTGTGTGTGTGTGTGTGTGTGTGTGTGTGTGTGTGTGTGTGTGTGAATATGTACAGTAGTGGACATACGTTCTTAACCACCCTGTGATTTTCCTTACACTACTATTACGTTTGATAGTAAATATATACAAGCTTTACAAAATAGTAAAATCAAAATGCTATTATCTATTTGTAAACTTATGCAAAGGAAAGTTTATTCGTAAATTGAAAATGAAAGTCTTATCATTATTATCATAAGGTGGTTAAAATCATATTCCCAAGAGTGTACATGTGTCTGAGTTAGCTAGTGTTGTGTGTGTATGTGGTGTGCGTGCGTGTCGTGTAAAAGAGAGAGAGAGAGAGAGGTGTATAGCTTTAGAAACGTAGTGTATCGTTATAAGTCTGCTTAAAATGTATGAATTATTATACACTAATAATGTATAATTACCATATGGAATATTCTTTGCTTTACTGGATCATTATTATCATATTTGGCACAATTATAGTTATATTTTACTATATTTTGAGAGGAGGTAGGGTACACTTTGTTGCAGGTGACAGGCGGGAAGGACAGGTAATAATATAAAAGGCTTAAGTTTATGATATTATGATCACCTTGAAATGAGATACTGTATTTTGACTTGACACACGTATGCTATATTTGCATTGTAGACATATCAAAACAATATATATACAAAATACATATACAAAATGGAAACCCATATAATGAAAAACGCACCCAAATGTTGCAGTAAGTAATGGGGGGGGGGGTAGAAACCGGTGAATATATGCCAATTATAATAATAATTATAATTTCAGATAATTTATTACCATTTCCCTCTCCCATCGAATAGATTCAAAAGCGCCAAGAACTCTTGTGACGCCCGAGACCATTACCCATCTCTCTTGTTCAAGGGGAGACGGTAACCACCGGCTAGAGTCTGCTGGGTGGCAGGTAAGGACGTTATAAACTGAGCTAACCGGACGGTTACCGTCTGTTATTATAATTTGTGTTGGTTTTGTTTGTTCTCATTACTATTACATGATGAAGCATGTAACATATTTGCTTAGAAATGCATACATTGCTAATATACCGGATAGGGAGATGAGGTAAATGTTTTGTTAGCCAGGATAGAGTGGGCATGAGGACAGACGAGGACCTTGTACTTATTATGGTTACTAGTTTTAGAAGTTGTATTAGGCTCTGCTGTTTAAGTTTTATTCGATTATATATTTTATAGTATTTCTAATGGTTGTTTGAAATCACTAAGACTATTCACATAATGATTTGTATGTCTTTTGTATAGAATTTTCACTTATAAAAATGCATTTTACTAAAAATATATTTGTTCATAAAGTTGGAATTTACTTTTGTAATGTTGATTATTCTAATTATTGTTCGATCATACTTTCCATGACATTAATTATAAATTATGCAAATTTAATTAATCTATAAATTTCGCTTTTTCTTTACATTTTAGTAACTATGAAGATGACTAATTACTTTACAAATATGGTACTTTTTATATATACTATCTATCTATCTATTGCCCGACGCCGTGATCCCCGAAGGGGTGGCCACGAACGAACCGCACCCATGCACCTCTGTCCCCAGTCAGTCGACACCCCTTCCCCCAACCAGCACCGCCTTCATTCATATACTTCCTACTCCATCCTTCCACCTCTCTTTCGGTCTACCTCTCCCTCTCTGTCCCTCCACCTCACTCTCGTACACCCTCTTAGTCAATCTCTCGCTTTCCATACGTTCCATATGGCCGAACCATCTCAAGTTGTTCCTTTTCACACTTTCCAGCACATCTACCTACACACCACACCTCCTTCTTACTTCCTCATTTGTCTGTTTATCCCTCCATGTAACTTCGCATGCACTTCTTAAGTAATTCATTTCCACTGCTCTCACTCTTGGTCTGAGTCTCTCAACCAAAGTCCATGCTTCGCTTCCGTAAGTCAGTGTCGGGATTACCACACTGTCATGCAAGGACTTCTTCACTTCCATACTGACCACCCTATTTCTTGTTACTGCTTTTAGCGTTCCTACATACTGTTATACGTATTTTAATAAAACTATTGTATTAACCGTGTTTTTATCTTAAATGTTGTAATTATTATATTCGTATACTTATTATTAAATTATATTGATTTTTTTAGAGATATGTGTTAAAGATTAAACAATATTAAAATATTATTTATTTTCTGATGTTAAGCTCATTATACTTTCGACTATACCTGTATATAAGGTACTGTAAAATGCATGAATATGTTTTTCAAAGTCAATGATAATATGTATTATTGAGGAGCAATTAGAAGTTTCAGAACATGTTTTTAGAAATATAAGAAATGACTATAAAATAAACGAAAAGATAAAATGGATATACCGCATCACACTCTTTTAAAGCTATACAATACGAATGTTAGACTAATGTATATAAGCATGTGTATATTACGAAATAAAGTTATTGAATTGAACTGAACTGCATTGACTACTACTACTACTACTACTATTACTACTACTACTACTATTACTACTACTACTACTACTACTACAACTACTACAACAACAACTCTTGATACTACACAGGCTAACTTTATATTAGGGTGAGCTTTGTCGTGTCATAACAATTTGAAACTCTAGGTTGGTGAAGTAATCCCTAGTAACTAACCTGATGCACAGAGCCGACTCAACTGCACCAACCAGATTACTTCACTTTAGCTCCACCCGGGATGATCCATGCACCTTTGAACTGGAAGGAAATAAAATAATATAATTTTAACATTCAATAATATATGTTTCTTCCATATATACTGTGTATATATATACAGTATACTGTATATATATAATTTGTTTTCTTTCTATATTCCAACTACTCCCTCTCGGGCATAGGCGGAGAGCCTGCACACTCTACCGCTGAACACGGTGAGGCCCGTGAGGTCTTGTTCCAGCCTAGGGAGTGAGATATGCGAAGCACCCACGGCTCGAAGCAACTGCATCTCTGAAGCTGCTCCGCCTCTGCGCTTCACCGTTTCATCTCCCAGGCTCGGACCCTCACTCTCAGAACGCCACTTATTGAGCAATTAACTCACTAGGCATTACCCCCTTGTAGCATATTTTGAATATGGGAATATTCATACAATGCTATTTAATCAGGGAACAATGAGGGTATTTTTTTGGCATTTCGGTGTGCTGTGGTAATGCACTGAACCTAGGTACAGCACAAATTCCATCCCAATAATATCTTCCCATTGACACATTGGGATTCGAACCCGGGTCAATTGGATTATATATATATATATATATATATATATATATATATATATATATATATATATATATATATATGATATATAGAGAGAGAGAGAGGTCACGAAACCTTTGCCAATAGACATCATAATAAATTTAAAACTACGAAAAGGCGGCGTCACACAATATTCCTGATATTCCCATGGGAATTCCCTATGGGAACATGTCTATTTGTTTCCTTTCTTTCTTTTTTATTTGTTTGAATGTGTGAATTTGTATCTCTTCATTAACAATATAAATTAATAACATACATAAAATGAATCCTTCAGTGCCTGTGACCATTTCCTCATAATATTCCAATAACCTAACACTGAATAAATTCCATAAATACTAGAAAGAACACAATTATTAGTACAGTAGAAACTATTTTTACGTAAGAATTATTTACTGCAAACACAAAATATATATATATAAATAGAGTTTGCAGTAAATAATTATTACGTAAAAATAGTTTCTACTGTACGAATAATTGTGTTCTTTCTAGTATTTATGGAATTTATTCAGTGTTAGGTTATTGGAATATTATGAGGAAATGGTCACAGGCACTGAAGGATTCATTTTATGTATGTTATTAATTTATATTGTTAATGAAGAGATATAAATTCACACATTCAAACAAATAAAAAAGAAAGAAAGGAAACAAATAGACATGTTCCCATAGGGAATTCCCATGGGAATATCAGGAGTATTGTGTGACGCCGCCTTTTCGTAGTTTTAAATTTGTTATGATGTCTATTGGCAAAGGTTTCGTGACCTCTCTCTCTCTCAACATTACCGGCAAATGAGTTTCAATGCGGATAAATGTAAAGTACTACATCTCGGATACCTAAATGAGAAAGCAAACTATTCGATGAATGGCACTCAGCTTAAGAATGTAAACAGAGAAACTGATCTGGGAGTAACAATATCTAGTAACCTAAAACCGAGCCAACAATGTTCAGAAGTTGTTGTTTTTTTTGTTTTTTTTTTTTTAAGAGACAATGAACGGAGGAAGGAAAAACACAGATAAAACAAAAAGGTCCATGTGCCTAAAGGCATCCTCCATTCATAAAATGTTTGTAACAACTGGATTTAAACATTTGTAGATTGTAAGTTTGTGGAAAGCAATTCGAGGGAAGTGAATTCCAAAGAGTAGTAGCTCTGGGGATAAATGAATTCTGATAAGCAGAAGTCCTGCATTGTGGAGGAGAAAGTGTAAATTCATGGGCGCTCTCAGCTGCCCTAGTTCTACGGGGAAAGATGTGGAGAGGCGGCCCAATTGAAGCAAGTTCCTCGGAACAATTGCTGTGAAAATATCTGTAGAATAATGCAAGGGATGCAACTTTTCTTCGTATGGATAATGTAGGAAGGTCCTGTGTGATTGCAGGGTTATTGATTAATCTAATAGCTTTATTTTGAATTTTGTCCAACTGCCTCAATGCAACCACTCCACTTCCACCCCACAGAGGTGAACAGTAATCCATCTGAGAACGCACATGACTTTTATATATCACGGCCAACTGCTCGTCAGTGAAGAATTCTCGAACTCTGTAAAGGAGTCCCAGTTTTTTAGAGGCATTCTTAGCAATGCCTCTAACATAATGTGTCCAACTCAAGTTAGTAGTTAATGTTACACCGAGAATGTCAATACTAGGGGAAGTGGGAATATTTACATCATTAAAAAATATATGGGAGTCAGTGAGATTCTGTCGGTTAGAAAATTGAATGTACTTGGTTTTCTGTGCATTAAAGGAAACTAGATTTTTTTGTCCCCATCCATTAATTCTAGAAAGGTCCTGGTTCAGAGAAATTGCAGTGTTTATTTTTGAATTTATAAGATCGGGTTGGGTGAAAGAATTGGTAAATGTGTTAAGAAGGCAAACAAAATAATTGGCTTTATAGGCAGGTCATTTGAGCATAAATCCAAAGAAGTTATCCTAACCCTTTACAATTCCTTAGTCCGCCCTCTTCTGGAATACTGCGTTCAATCCTGGTGCCCTTATTACCAAAAAGATATAAACAAGCTAGAACGAGTTCAACGTAGAGTTACCAAAATGATACCTAGCCTAAAGAACAAACCATACGAAGAGCGTCTTAGAGAATTAAATCTATTTCCTTTAACCCAGCGCAGATTAAGAGGTGACTTAATTCAAGTGTTCAAAATCATCAAAGGCATCGACAATATGAACTGTAGTAAGTACTTCACTATCGACCAATCTAATTACACGCGGGGAAACGGTTTGCAAAATTATTAGTAAATCTTTTAACTCGCACGAATCTAAGAATTTCTTCTTCCAATCGAGTTGTCAACTTGTGGAATGGGCTTCCCCGAAACGTTATAGACTGCATCACCGTTGATTCATTTAAACTCCGCCTAGACAAATATCTCTCATCAAACCCGCGACTGACTGCGTTTGTAAATGAATAACTTTATTTTATCCCCCACTCAGTTACTAACCCATCTGTCCTCTACTAACTTCCTAATCCTGCCACGGACATTAGTTCCAGGGCAGTAATTCCCTTTCCAATGTTCCCTTACCCACTCTAAACCACTGTTTGGACACTTGATCCTCAGTGTTTTGGAGGACAAGCAACCTAGAAGGGTCACTAGATCTGTTGTTGCTTGATTTCCTTTGTACTCCTTTGTACTCCTTTGACATCCTTACCACTTTCAGTACAACGACCCCTAATTGTTTATGCCTGTTTTTTATATATTTGTTATTTGATTTAGAAAGACTGTTTGCGAGTCAAATTATTAGATGCGATATTCTGTACCACTATGATTCTCATGGTCCTTTATAAGCTGAATAACATCGTCCAATGTTATCCATGACACAATCAAATTGGTGCCATAGTACTGAACGGGTTTACCAGGTTCAATAATTAATAGAGCCTTTTCCCAACAACCCTAAATAGAATCAGTATCAATTCATACATTCAGCCTTCAGAACCCGTGTTTTTTTTGTTTTTTTTATTTGTTATTTTAATATACCTCGTTCCTTTCATCAACCCATCGCGAAAGATTAAGCTGGTGTCAAATTAATGTTATATTGGTAATCGTAATCTCTCTCTCTCTCTCTCATTGTTAAAACTGTACAAGTTAGTTAATACAAGTAACATTATACAATATCATTATCTTAAGATTAGCGTATAGTTAAGTGTCGTATATAATACAGTTTTCTTATATGAATTTCGTTCATATTGACAGACAATTATTATTTTTTGCAGTTGCTAATAACAATAACAAGAGCCCAAAGATGTTGCCAGAAAATATCAAACATGTGATTCAACCACCACATAATAGAGCAATCAGCGGCAATATACTAACAAAGCATATACTGTACGGCCTTTGTATCTTGTTTAACCCCTTGAGGATTATGACACGTGCTGGCTATTAATAGACAATTGTATTCAGTTTACGAAGGAATTGTGAAATGCAGAGAGTTAATTGAGATAGCTTTAACCCCTTCGATTCCTAGAAATCTTTCCTAAATTGTGTAACACCGTCTAATGATAACCTAAATAAAGTGTAAAAATGCGTCCTCAAATACTAAGGCCCGAATTCAGAACAGTGGTTTAAACCTAGGATTTCGGGGCAGGTTTAAACCCGGGATTGAGATTACTCGATCCTGGATTGAACACAAAGGTTTATCCGTATTCAGAACACGGGATTAAGATCGAGATCGAGTAATCCACGGCTTAAAGCTCTGTTTAAGTCGAAGGTTTGCAACAGCCAATCACAGTGCCGTACGGAATGAAGTTAGCCAATAAGCACATGAATGAGCCATTTTATCTATATTATATATATAATGCCGTCACTGCCTATTTTAAAAGTGCATTACGTGAAGCGTGGCCTGTGATTGGCTAAGAGGCGTGGGCCCGAGTCCAGTCAGTCTACTCTATTGCTTACTTCTTGAGTTTATTTTGTCTTTATTTAGCTTGTGTTTACTTTATGACATATACATTATTTTTGTGTTTCCTGTGATATTTAATAGCTCTTTAGATTCGGATAGCACTGTAATTTATCAAGTAATCATTAACATTGCTTACACATATCTAGTTTAATGAATAAATAAAGAATAATACAGATAATAAGTAAATTATCAGGGTACTGATAAACTAGCCAATCATGAGCGTGCTACTGCTTCCACTGACTTTCACTTTTAGAGACATAGGCTACGTAGATTCATGTCGCTTGTTTTAAGTAATAGCGAGCAATATAGTCATACTTACCATGGTTTTTATATATGCTCAACTTTACCATAGGGATTGTGATATATTAATAGCATGACGGGAAGATAAAGCGGCCGAATTAAGACCAATTAATTTCGAAGTGAGAACAAAAGTGTAGGCTACGTGAGATAGGCCTAGTGGCATCAAAATCTGTGTTACGAGCCACACTATTCCACCCCTTAAATCAAACTTACACTTTGTTACTAAATCTACCACACGCTCAGTGCTGTTAATACCCAGTCAAATGGACAAATATATATAGTATACATAGCTCAACTGAAATACGTTGTAACCATTAAATATGTAGGCGAAAACAAGTAGCCTAACCAATGTGACTCGTTATATAAACATTTACAACCTACCAGGCTATTAAAATGACAACTCATGTCTCAAATAACTCTTATCCTACTTGTTAAATGCATTTGAAAATAATGGTTCACTTGTGATTCTTTATATATGTTAAGCTATATATTTTAATTCGTACAAAGGATTAAAATTGTGCATGGATACAGTATATACTTATATTTGCTGTGCAACATGTAATGGACTAATAATATTGGTTCTATGGTAATCTAATACATGTGTATCGTATCTAATAAATGTTCGCGGGCATTTAAATATATTTGTATTATTCAGCTTAGAAGCATCTCGGGTTATCAAGACATTAGCCACTATTATCGAATACCTACATCAGTGGTTAGGCTACGGCAGTGCTTCGTTCGTTTGGCACCTATTATATAATTATTAGTATGCTTCGACAATTTCCAACGTAATTTAAAAGCTGTTGCGCGTTTTACAATATAATGGAATCGGTTTAATGCCAGTTTGAGTTAGTTGGAAATAAAAATATGATATTTTATCGACGAGTAGAAGCCTTCGATCGATCGTCTGTCAAGCCTCCCGCTGGTTTAAACCTCGGATTGACTGCTTGAGCTGCATTCTTACACTTGTCATTACTTATTTATATAATCCTTGCTTAAAATGCCTCCAAACACTCTCCAAATAATCAGTGCCAGTCTTTGTTATTTTATATTATGGGTTCCTTATGGATTAGTGTAAGCAATCATGAGTAATTTATGTTTTTTATAACTTCGATCTAGAGTCAAACCTACCCTACCACAGGTTTAAACCTCGGATCGAGTAATCCGCGGATTGACTGGATAAGCGGCTCAGGATTTCATTCTGAATACCGATAGTCCTGGATTGAGTTTCAAGCTTGGGTTTAAACCAGCGAGGAGGTTTAAACCACTGTTCTTAATTCGGGCCTTAGAGTTTAACAAAACGAGTTAGGTAACACAAAATAGGAACAAGCTTTATCAAAATTATTATAGGGTAACAAAACAAGATTAACTAACCGCAATAAAAAAAATAAGTCCCTGTATCCTTATTAATTAGAGAGTTAGTCAAAATATATATAAATTAAATCACATCCAGAAGCCAATGCAAACCCTGCGCGATTCTTATGGTTATGAGTGTTGTCTGTAACCAGTGTTATCAGCTCGACCATGCTGATCAGGTGCTAGCTTATACATGGTGTACATGCATCCGCCAGTTCAACTCAGAGTGTGAAGCTTCATCGTAATTATTAAAGGGTAAAACAAAAATAGTCAACCAAAGCAATGTATAAATAGAGTTTTTTTCGGTATTTGCAACTCGTTTAAGGGGGGTGACCTGCTTTTGTGTTCTCCTTTTCTCTCTTTCCTTTCTCTGGTTTGTATCTATTCGGCCCCATTCAGTCTACTGTTTTAAGACATTTATCCCCATCCAGGTGTTGATTTTTTCCTGGCGAGCGAAAGCGAGCCAGCATTATATGGAGAAACCCGGCTTCGCCGGAGAAATTGTTCTATCGGAAAATGTACAAATTTAGCCTGCTGTAAAACACATTTTAATATGTAAGCTGGCTCGCTACCACTCGCCAGGAAAAAATCGACACCTGGATGGGGATAAACGTCTTAAAACAGTAGGCTGAATGGGGCCAAATGGATTATAAGCCAAAGGAAGAGAGAAAAGCAGGTCACCCCCCTTAGTAGCGAGTTAGCAGGTGTAATGAGTGTAAACTAATCCCATCTCAATGAATATTTATATCCCTTGTATTACCGGGGGATTGAAGGGAGCTCAAACGTTTATTTTTTCATGCGTCGACAAACAAATTTCAACCTACAAAAACGTTTCTCCAGGCACTAACCGGCCTAAGGGCGCTTACTGCTGAATTGCAAGGTCGATATTGTCGCTAGGTTAAACAAAAATCACCACCTAAATAGGGCTAAACGTCGCATAACAGCCAAACTAAATAGGTGAAACATCTTAAACGGTGAACCAAGGAAGCAAAAACAGATCACCCCTGTAATAGATGAGGTTAGTATACTGTAGGTAGCGCCAACGAACTTGAAAATAATCGTGATCCCTGACCTCTCTGTAACTCAAGAGGGCCTAGAGCAAAGTGGCTGTAAATATCCACACCTACTTCCTGGTGGACTCTTCCCAAATTATAGCAACGTCAGCCCGATTGCTTTTATTTATTTCGAGTTACGAGAAGTTAAGGGGTCAAGATTATTGTCAAGTTCGTTAGCGCTACCTATAGTAAGTTAGCGGACGTCTATCTATCTATCTATATGCTCAGGCCCAATCCCCACTTTTCCTATTTTTTATTTTTATTTTCCTCTATTTTAGTATTTTTTGTTTTGTTTTTTCCCTTGGGGATGGCCGACTCAAGACAGAGCAAGAACAAGAAAACACAAAACACAAGACACAAGACAAAACAGCGAACAAACACAGACAAAACACAAAATACACACGCACACATCTAGCGGACGAAATGTATACAAACGAGGCCCCGACCATCAGTCTGTATATCCTTTACGATACTGGGAGATAGGGGCGGGTTATAACGCGAACGTTCTAGTTATTTCTTTAGTTTGTGTTTATATGCATATCTTATTTGTATACATATTATTTATTGTTTGTCCTAGACCTTCAAACTACTAGAGTACGCCTTACTAAACCCATAACCCTCATTCAATATTAAACCTCCAGACCCCTTTCAAGCTTGATTTGTAAATTTTATATATTCGCTAGAATAATGTCCTGGCCAAAAGCCGATTGAGTAAGTGGCCTAACGTAATCTTTAAAAGCATTCCATAAGCGTGTTGGAATAGTTCGATAAATTGTGTACCTTCCGCTGCAGGCGTTTGTGAAGGGGCTAGTGCTTGGTTTTTGGCCTATGTATTTAGTTATTTATTTTTGAGTTTCCTCGCTAGACCTCCATCAAGCAAGAAATAGCACCCCCTAAACTCCCTTTCAAGATAAATTTGTACATTTTTCGGTAGAAAAATGTCTCGGCCGAAGGCCGGTTCCTTCTAAAATTACAGTCTCGCTATCGCTCGCCAGGAAAATACGACACCTAAGTGGCACGAAAGGTCATATTGTTGACAAAAGAATGGGGCGAAAGGTCTTAAAATGGACAAACTAACGGAACGAACGTCTTAATATCTCAAAACTAATGGGACTAAATATGAGGGAGAAGTGGGTCCAGAAAAACGAACCATACCCCCTTAAGTCACTTTGTAAACAATCGTGGACCCTCTGTTTTATTTATGCAAATCATCCTATCTGGATTGCCTTTTAGTTGAAACTTGCTTGGCCATAGATAGTATACAGGATACTCTACTGTATATACATACATTTGTAGTTGATGCATAGACTATTATATTCACAAATTCGTTTGTCATAGATGTACGGTCGCGCTAATAAGTCATGTCCCAGCTGTCATTACGTTTGGCTTGAGCTGTGCTGTATTAATGTCTGTCAGATGTTGAATAGGGTGGGTAAGTGTAGGAACATGTTTGTATATTTCACTCGATATGAAGAAATGAAGCTTAGATATTGCTGATACCAATTATTGATCAAAACATACTTGGTGCCGTGCCATCACTTATTATCGCGACTGTACTTCCATAATCAAAAGTAAGTGAGGGACCCACACTTTTATGATTATGAGTGACTGTACTCTGACCAATGAGATATCCATTTATATACGAATAATTCTTTCAGATATTCACAATCTATATGGTATTGTGTGCATGCTCTTCGCTCTTCACTCTTCGCTCAAACTTTTGCTAGAAATTCCACCTTGGATAATTCCGGTGCTATTCCTCCCTCTCCGCCCTCCTCTCTCTTACTTATGCCTAATATCCTAATCTCTTCTAAAGATGTACTTTCTACCCTCTCTGGGCTTAACACTAATAAGGCGTACGGTCCGGACGGTGTTCCTCCTGTTGTTCTCAAAAACTGTGCTTCCGTGCTGACTCCCTGCCTAGGCAAACTCTTTCGTCTCTGTCTATCCTCTAACGTCTTCCCTTCATGCTGGAAGTTTGCTCACATTCAACCTGTCCCAAAGAAGGGTGACCGCTCTCAACCCTCCAACTATCGTCCAATTGCTCTCATCTCTTGTCTTTCTAAAGTTTTTGAAACTATTCTTGCTTCCAAATTTTTTAGCATTTCTCTTCTCATAATCTGCTCTCAGATCGCCTGTATGGCTCCCTTAGGGTCGCCTCTACTGGAGATTTTCTTTCATATCTTACCTACTCTTGGTCATCCTCCTTTCGGGACTTCGGTGAGACTTTTTCTATTGCACTAGACATATCGAAAGCCTTCGATAGAGTCTGGCATAAATCTTTAATTTCTAAACTACCCTCCTTCGGTTTCTATCCCTCCATCTGTGCCTTTGTCTCTAATTTCCTTTCCGGCCGTTCCATAGCCGCGGTTGTGGACGGCCATTGTTCACTTCCTCACCCTATAAACTCCGGTGTTCTCAGGGCTCTGTCCTATCTCCTATTCTCTTTCTAATTTTTATAAATGATCTCCTTAACCCGGCAAGCGCGATAGGCCTCACGGAAGGCTTCCTATAGGGAACGTGATAGGCCTCACGGAAGCAAGACCATAAAAAAAGCCTTCCAAAAAAAAAAAGGGCCTATCAAAAAACAAGGATTTGTCTCTAGGTGAGATAATTCCCCTCTACTCATCCATGTCAAATCTCACCCACCCCCCTCCCCTCCTTCCCCACCTTATTCCCCCCCCCCTCCCCTCCTCAATTATCACCTATTTTTCCTCTTTTTATCATCATTTATTCGTTATTTTTCTCTCCCCCCATAATGTAGCACAAGTGGGATGCAGAAAAGATCGTTATGTAACACCCACACACCGGCCCACACCGCCCCACTCGTCTCAGTTACCTCACAGACAGCGAGAGAGGAGGGTTGCCTGTGGCTCTCTCTCGCCTGCGATTATGACCGGGTGGCCAATATCTTCGTTTTTCACCACCCAAATGCTTTTCCCACTTATTTTAGCACTCTTGAAGGTTCATATATACATCATATATGTAAAATAAAAGCATACCGAAAACAAATAATGCTCTATATTGTAAATATAACGAATTCTGTCAGAATCCAAGGCTAGAAATGCACAAATAACTACCCTAGCCCCTAGGTCTATATCGCGCTTGTCAGGTTAACTGTACCTTAATTCCCATCCATTCATACGCAGACGACTCAATCTTACACTACTCCATTAGTTTTTCAGAACGCCCCAGCCAGCAATCCCTCAACGACAAACGTAATGAAGCCATAGAACTCTTAAATTCTGATCTAAATACCATTTCCAATTGGGGCAGAGAAATCCTTGTTATACTTTAATGCTTCCAAAACCCAATTTCTCCATCTATCTCCCCGCCCAGGGGACTATCCCTATTCTTCAACAATACAAAAATCAACCCTTCATCTTCTCTCATATTCTTGGTGTCCTCTTTTTCTTCTGCTCTCATTTGGAAGACCATATTACCAGTCTTGCTAAGGCAGCCTCCCAGAAGCTGGGTGTGCTCAACCGCCTTAGCGGTTTCTTTGCCCATGCACAGCTTCTTGCTCTGTACAGGGGCATAGTGCACCCTTGTATTGAGTATTGTTCACATGTGTGGGGAGGTTCCTCTCACACCACTCTCCTAGACAAGTTGAAAGGAAGGCCTTTCGTATCATTAACTCCCGTCCACTCACCAACTCTCTGCAATCTCTCTCTCTCCGCCGCAATGTTGCATCTCTCTCGCTATTCTATCGCTACTATAATAATCAGTGTTCCTCAGAGCTATCCCAGTGCATACCACCTCCTTTACGTAGGGCACGTGGTACCCGTCTTGCAACTCAATCCCACCCCTACTCTGTGCAACTCTCCAACCCAAGAGTGAAAAGTTACTCTCAAACTTTCTTCTACTCAACAGCTGAGCTCTGGAACTCTCTCCCAAAATCAGTCTTTCCCTCTTCCTATGACTTAAATTGCTTCAAACTCTGTGTGTCCAGGCATTTTGGCTCGAACGTCCCTTGATTTTGGCCCTGTCACTCTTTCAACTATGGGGGAGGCACTCGCTATAGGCAGTTATGCCTTATGCCTCCCTCAATCACATAGAAAAAAAATGCATGGCGTATGTCAGATAAGGAGCAACAGTACAATATGTGCAGTTGTGTAAACCTCGATTATAATTAATACTTTGACGACTATTAATATATATATAATATATATATATATATATATATATGAAGAAGGAAAGATTGACAGAGAAAGAGAGTTCCAGAGTTCACTTGCTGAGTAGATGTTTTTTTTTTTAGAAGAGAAATGGAAGTGATAGTGGCAGTTATTATGCATTTGACTGGTTATCAGTAAAAACAAAAACAAATAGTACTCCAAATATAGCAATACGAATCTGAACTCCACACTGTAAACACTGAACGGTTAACCCCTTCAGCACCATGACGTTACTTCCATCTATTTTCTAGCTACCATTAGATGATTTTCTTTAGTTTATAATCTACCTATGCAACTCAAAGCTGTAAATACAATCACAATAAACCCTCTTAGTATCATATGTACTTCCTAAACTGCATTAAATCGTCTAATGTTAGCCAGAATCAAAGGTAGAAAGACGTCATGGTGCTGAAGGGGTGAATTGCAACTAGGATAATACACAAAAACAGTTTCACCATTTACGTATTCTACTTTCAAACTAAACGATTGAAACACTTATGTGTATAAAACAAATAAAACTAATCGTTTAAGTTTAACAGTGCAGGGTTCATGAATAATAGCGCAGAGATTAAAAAATATACTAACACAAATTTGAATGACTATAATGTATACCTCACCTCACCATAAAGCACTCTACACACTACGGGTATCATGATCGATGTTGCTTAAGGGGGTTGACCTGTTTTTGTTCTGTCCTTTTCTATCTTTCTCTGGCTTGTATCCATTTGGCCCCATTCAGCCTACTGTTTTAAGACGTTTATCCCCATCCAGGTGTCAATTTTTTACTGGTGAGCGGTAGCGAGCCATCATATTTTTCATTTTTGTTTGACAGCAGGCTAAATTTGTAAATTTTTCGATAGAAAAATGTCTCCGGCGAAGCCGGATTTCTTGATATAATGCTGGCTCGCTATCGCTCGCCAGGAAGAAATCGACACCTAGATGGGCTAAAACGTTAAAATAGTTGGCTGAATGGGGCCGAATGGATACAAGCCAGAGAAAGAGAGAAAAGGACAGAAATAACAAAAAGCAGGTCACCCCCCTTCAGCCGGTATCACACGAGCGCTGTTTCCCTCAACATTTATCCTCAACACTGGTCTGGCAGTTTATGAGGTCAACATTTAAGATATTTCGGTTACCTAAATTCGTCTATCATCAGTCTAGTTTCCGATACCAGTGCAAAATATTCCAGAAATTTTGCCAGAAAAATGTTGATCATCGAATGTTGACTGTAAATTGAATCCCTTGGCAACTGAATAATTGATACTTAGTGGACAGATATGAAAACTACTGTTTCTACAATTTATGAATACACAGTTGTCAAAAGTAACAAAATTTTGCTTCAAATTGTTCGCAATACCCGAGTATTTAAGATTAGGGCATTGCAATTTACTGGCATCTGAAAATAACACACTATCGTACCGGTAACTAAAGTGGATGACCATGTCACGTCACATTACGCTACTTTAGGCTTATTAAAACATCTCCACATAATCCTCCAACTGTAATGAAATTACTCTCCCATTTTTACATTATCACAGGAAGATGAGCAGCATTTGGCTATAAATAATACAAATTAAAGCAATGCCAAATGTACTACTCTCTGCACTGCAATTGGTTGGTCAGTGGTTGCTTAATACGACCCAAAATGTTTCCGAAAAGGCGACTCTTTTTGCTTACCCGTCATTCGCTGTGAAAAGAAGCAGGTGAAATGTGCCAGCTTGTTAGTTTAGGGGAATTTGGAGTAGTAATTGAGTGATGTGCCGATCGTACGTGGGGCGAGGGAGAGACCGAGAGGAAGAGACAGAAAAATAAAGAGATAAACAGAGGGAGACAGAGACAGATAGACAGAATCCTACTCTAAATGAAAGACAAACAGTCAGACACGGACAAATAGACAGACCGGTAGACAGAGAGAGAGAGAGAGAGAGAGAGAGAGAGAGAGAGAGAGGAGAAGAGAGAGAGAGGGATAGAGAGAGAGAGAGAGAGAGAGAGAGAGAGAGAGAGAGAGAGAGAGAGAGAGAGAGAGAGAGAGAGAGAGAGAGAGAGAGAGAGAATGAATGAAAGAGAGACAGAGAGAGAGAGAGAGAGAGAGAGAGAGAGAGAGAGAGAGAGACAGAGAGAGAAGCAACAACAGGTCTAGTGACCCTTCTAGGCTGCTTGTCCTCCAAAACACTGAGGATCAAGTGTCCAAACAGTGGTTTAGAGTGGGTAAGGGAACATTGGAAAGGGAACTACTGCCCTGCCACTAACGTGGCAGGACTAGGAAGTTAGTAGGGGACATATGGGTTAGTAACTGAGGGGAGGATAAAATAAAGTTATTCATTTACAAACGCAGTCAGTCGCGGGTTTGATGCGAGATATTTGTCTAGGCGGAATTTAAATGAATCAACGGTGCTGCAGTCTATAACGTCTCGGGGAAGCCCATTCCACAAGTTGACAACTCGATTGAAGAAGAAATTCTTAGATTCGTGTGAGTTAAAAGATTTACCAATAATTTTGCAACCGTTTCCCTGCGTGTAATTAGATTGGTCGATAGTGAAGTACTTATTACAGTTCATATTGTCGATGCCTTTGATGATTTTGAACACTTGAATTAAGTCACCTCTTAATCTGCGCTGGGTTAAAGGAAATAGATTTAATTCTCTAAGACGCTCTTCGTATGGTTTGTTCTTTAGGCTAGGTATCATTTTGGTAACTCTACGTTGAACTCGTTCTAGCTTGTTTATGTCTTTTTGGTAATAAGGGCACCAGCATTGAACGCAGTATTCCAGAAGAGGGCGGACTAAGGAATTGTAAAGGGTTAGGATTACGTCTTTGGATTTATGCTCAAATGATCTGCCTATAAAGCCAATTGTTTTGTTTGCCTTCTTAACAACTTCTGAACATTGTTGACTCGGTTTTAGGTTACTCGATATTGTTTACTCCCAGATCGGTTTCTCTGTTTACATTCTTAAGCTGAGTGCCATTCATCGAATAGTTTGCTTTCTCATTTAGGTATCCGATATGTAGTACTTTACATTTATCCGCATTGAAACTCATTTGCCAAATTTGGGCCCAATGTGACAATTTATCTAGATTGTGTTGCATATCGTCAACTTGATCTTTTGAGAGTACGCTATTTGCAATTTTTGTATCGTCAGCAAATTTTGAGATTGTACAGGTGAGACCCTCATCTATGTCGTTGATGTAAATTAGAAAGAGAATTGGTCCTAGTACCGATCCCTGGGGTACCCCGCAACTTACATTGGTCCATTTAGATGCCTTACCGTTTATGACTACTCTTTGCTTTCTGTCGCTGAGCCAATTTTCTATCCATTTCAACACACCGTCTTGTATTCCATGCGCTTTTAGTTTTAGCAGTAAACGTTTGTGGGGAACTTTGTCAAAGGCCTTTTGAAAATCACGGTATATAATATCTACAGCTTTACTCTCATCGTAGCGGTTGAGGATATCGTGGAAGAAGTCTAAGAGGTTTGTTAAACAGGAACGTTTTTTACGAAAGCCATGTTGAGTATCTTTAAGTATGTTATTTTCCTCTAAGTGATTTACGTGTCTGTCTCTTATGACCGTTTCTAGCATTTTACATACAACTGAGGTTAAGCTAATTGGACGATAGTTACTGGGTAGGGATTTGCTGCCTTTTTTTAATATCGGTGTTACGTTGGCTATCTTCCACTGATCAGGCATAGTTCCAGACTGCAAGGATTTATTGAATAGTAATGTCAGTGGTTTGGAGAGCTCATCCTTAGCTTCCTTTAGAACTCTAGGCGAGATTGTATCAGGTCCAGGCGTTTTATTTACCTTGAGTTTATCTAAACAATTCAATACTTCTCTCTCTGTAACGGTGATATTGCTTAGAACATCTGAATTATCAATCTGAATCGGCGATGGTGTAGGGATATCACTGAGGTCTTCTGTTGTAAAAACTGATGCAAAGAAGGTATTGAGGGCATTACTCATGCCCTCAGAGAGAGACAGAGACAGAGAGACAGAGACAGAGAGACAGATACAGATAGAGAGAGAGACAGAGAGAGAGAGACAGAGACAGAGACAGAGAGAGAGAGAGAGAGAGAGCAAAGCCTGATAATGAGAGGGCCTAATGAAAAGAAAGTAAAGCGGGAGGGGGGAAACCTGAAAGTCAACACACGAAATGCAGGCAAAATTGAATGAAAAAATCTTAGTTTTTCCGAAGGGCCATGAAATATGCTTAGCGATAATGAGGACACATGAAAGAGAGTGAGTGAGTAAAGGCAAAACTGAGAGAGAGGGGGATGAAGAAAATCTAAAAGGGATAAAACAACATTAATCATATTTGAATGTCGTATGAAAGGAATTTGAAAATAAGTATTGAAGTTTGTGCGATAAAGTGAAATGGGATGAAGAGGTCTTTAGAGAATAAATGATGAAGCATTTAAAAAGGAGAGGGGATTTAAAAATATGTGTGGACTGCTTAGGCAATCGTCAAGTAAGAATTATAATTGAATAAATAGAAGTTGAGGTGATAATTGAGAAAAAAGCATCCACGCAATTGAGAGAGAAGAGCTCATATAACACTGAACAAAATATAAATAAATATATCCATGGTAAATGTCAAATTAGTTACATATACCAAAGCAAAAACTACTGTAGAGGGATATTCAGGAGAGCGAATCCTCCACCTACGCCGGTGGAGGTATGCATTCTACCGATCACTTCCTTAAATTGAATGATTTCATCCTAGGCGCATATCCCATCTGCCCAACAAATCTCGAGACAATTGGTTAATAGCTTTTTGAGATATCTTATTTACAGACAAACAGAAAAGCCTATTTCCTGGTGGACTCTTCCCAAATGATAAACGTCAACCCGATTGCTTGCATTCATTTCGAGTTATAAGAAGTTAAGACAAGATGATTGTCAAGATCGCTAGCGCTACCTATAATGGCTGGGAATAATTTATAAGTAATAGTTAATCCTTTCAGTACCGGTTAAGTCCTTTTTATTATATTCTGGCCACTATTAGCTTAGGAAAGACGTTTAACAATGAAAAGGCTACAAACTCCTCTCTCAATTAATCCTTTTAACTGCATGGGTTAAATTAAAGTCACTCTACAGTTTGGGAACAAATGCAAGGGAAAGTCTATTCGAAATTTGATGATACCAGTTATATTTACATAATGCAAATAATGGAGTGGTAAAGAACTTATTCCGACGACTGTACCTCTTTATCAGTAGCCTAGTACGCTTCGCTGGACCCCACTCGCTAATCCCTGGAGATTTATACAAGAAGTTCGGAGTAATCCCTTGGTTAAAGCGACTGTCATTATGAGCCAGGGAGAGGAGATTAAGAGAGCGTGGGAACAGGAGGATTACAGCAGCTAGGGTGGTGGTGTTCACTCTCTACGGTTATATCAAAGTAGTGGTGGGTTATCAGAGTAGTGGTGGGTTATCAAGGTAGTGGTGGGTTATCAAAGTAGTGGTGGGTTATCGAAGTAGTGCTGGGTTATCAGAGTAGTGGTGGGTTATCAAAGTAGTGGTGGGTTATCAAAGTAGTGGTGGGTTATCAGAGTAGTGGTGGGTTATCAAAGTAGTGGTAGGTTATCAAAGTAGTGGTGGGTTATCAAAGTAGTGGTGGGTTATCGAAGTAGTGCTGGGTTATCAGAGTAGTGGTGGGTTATCAAAGTAGTGGTGGGTTATCAAAGTAGTGGTGGGTTATCAGAGTAGTGGTGGGTTATCAAAGTAGTGGTAGGTTATCAAAGTAGTGGTGGGTTATCAAAGTAGTGGTGAGTTATCAAAGTAGTGGTGAGTTATCAAAGAAGTGGTGGGTTATCAAAGTAGTGGTGGGTTATCAAAGTAGTGGTGGGTTATCAAAGTAGTGGTGGGTTATCAAAGTAGTGGTGGGTTATCAAAGTAGTGGTAGGTTATCAAAGAAGTGGTGGGTTATCAAAGAAGTGGTGGGTTATCAAAGTAGTGGTAGGTTATCAAAGTAGTGGTGGGTTATCAAAGTAGTGGTAGGTTATCAAAGTAGTGATGGGTTATCAAAGTAGTGGTGGGTTATCAAACTAGTGGTGGGTTATCAGAGTAGTGGTGGGTTATCAAAGTAGTGGTGGGTTATCAAAGTAGTGGTAGGTTATCAAAGTAGTGGTGGGTTATCAAAGTAGTGGTGGGTTATCAAAGTAGTGGTGGGTTATCAAATTTAGTGGTGGGTTATCAAAGTAGTGGTGGGTTATCAAAGAAGTGGGGGGTTATCAAAGTAGTGGTGGGTTATCGAAGTAGTGGTGGGTTATCAAAGTAGTGGTGGGTTATCAAAGTAGTGGTGGGTTATCAAAGTAGTGGTGGGTTATCAAAGTAGTTGTGGGTTATCAAAGTATTGGGGGGTTATAAAGTAGTGGTGAGTTATCAAATTAGTGGTCAAAACCACGAACGCCCTGATCATTCAATGGCACAAAACGCAAGAAGAGTTCAATTTTAACATCCAATATACGTATATACTATAGCAGAAACCTTATCTCGATTCCAAATCGCATCTATCCCCTAAAATCGGATCCTGTCCTCATTCACTACTCCAAGCTCCAAGTTGCCCAAATTTGCGAAGTACAGTAAAACCACCACAATATGATTCGCCCTTAAAAGCTCTCCCGAAGCCAAGGAAAACAATAACCACCCCCACTGTTATGGAATAGGAGACTATTTTTCACACTCTCTGGACACCTAATCATAGACCCTGCCCAATCTGACGAAGTCATGGTCAATTTGCACTCAAGAAACATCATCAATTTGGAACATATGAAATTGATAACTTCATTCTATCTCACTTATTGGACCCACCACACGGCAGCCGCAGTAAAACGCACAATTGACTCTTGCCTACCCTCTGCCCGAGGAAAAGATATTTCTCGCACTGTCACTCTAACAGCCAATAAAACCTCGCAGTTTCTGGCCTTAGATGTGTTTGGCTTTATCACCTCCTACCACGGCTACCGATTCTTAAACCCTTCGACCCCAGGGACGCACGTTATGCGTCGCCTATGTATGTAACCAACAGTACCAGGGACGCAACGGTTGTGTCCGCCTTAATTACTCTTGTCCTATGGCACCTAGAGGGTTCAGATTTGTATGGGAACTGTTTTAAGATCCCACGGAACAATACCGATGTTGGCAACCCCCTAAGTCCAGCCGCGTGCGTGTGGGAGCATGCAAGAGTAATATTCCAATATTTTGCCTACCCATCACCTCATGTTAATTGTGACTTTCCCCTGCCCCCCAGGAGCCCCAAAAGACCTAGGTGAGCGGTTTTATGTTGTTTTTCCTTCATTACTAACCCATCCCATGTGTTTTCAGGAAAAACAAAATGACAAGTGGCTGGTCCTGGAGTATACTTTTTTATTAAATCACTTGGGGTCAAGGGGGTTAAATATGTTTGTTGCCACTTTCAAAATTTATAATTGCTTCCGTGGTAAAAAAACACAGAGATGCCTACATTGTCAATGCTCTCTTATCAGACGTTGTTTTCATCTTTTAGCCTACTTCAAGGTTTGCATAGCGACAACGCCCACGAGTTCTCAAGCAAAGTATAGAAAGAGATGTCCAAAATCATGGGTTACATCATCTCCCACTCATCCCCATATTGGCCAAAAGACTATTCAATCTGTGAGTGCAGCCATTGCACAGTTGCCAAGCAACTTCATACTCTTCTACTTGCCAATCATACAGAAGATTGGCCTGGGCAACTCAGAATCATGCAATGGGGAATAAACTCCTGCCCTCGCGAGGATGACATCACCTCCAAGAACACGTTTTCGGGACTCCCCTTTTAATGCTACCCACTCGCCATCTTGCATCCCAACCCACATTCACAGACAAACCGTCATATACCCTCATGCACATCAAGACACGATTGTTATAATTGCAAAAATGTCAAGACGTTGACAATTATGACGCCCCCCCCCCCTCCCAACATAATCCATTTAAAATAAGAGAAAAATTAGCAGTCATCAACTTGCTTTTGAAAACTATAGTACAACCAAAGTTCCTAGGCCTGTTTGCCCTCATCTGCCATCCCAACCCATTCTAAGTAATATACAACTATCACAGAGAAGCCAGAATCTATAGAAACTACCATATTGGTCTGTTGAATAACCCAAAATGACTCTTCTTCTCTGAATCCTACATTTACGCCAACCCCTCCAGAAACTCCTTCCTGATTCTCCTCCTTCTGTCCAGAAACTAGTCTCATATCCAGACCCGTATTCACCACCTACACCACCAAGACTCACTCCATCGCCCTGTCCTTCCTCTCCAGCCCCCCTCTAAACTTACCACAACTAACACAACTATCACTCGTTCAGGCTGCCTTTCTACCCCCCCCCTCCATCCCCCACCCACCCATCTAGGACAAGCTTATTATACTTTTGCATTCTCACAGGTTGGTGTCAACCCCAGACCCAAGTCAATGATAACCAATCGGTCTACAACCATTGCAGCAATAAAACCTCTTCTCCCACAGCCCAGAAACCTCTCGTACCCCACCACCAAGATGATCTACATCCGCTATGTATTCTGGCACCCACGAAATGGACCAAAGCAGAGGCTGAGCAACCCCCACCAACAGCTGAGATTCCTTCAGGATTCCCCTCACGACACCCACCTCACCGTCATCAGGAGGGAAGAAGAACCAAATGACGGCACCAAGAGGTGGTACAACATACTGCAACACCTCACCCCTTACGAATCAATGCAAGTACACAAACAAATACCGACTTAAAGCACAGGGCCGTGACTTTTTAATAGCGAGGGAAGTGATATTCCAGAATGCCAGGTTGCAACGATGCCAGAAAGCAGGATTGCAACTGTTGCCACCAACCAACCTTCCCCACCACTATTGCCAGCACCCTTGCCATCTAGTATGTCCTTGGTGGACACCCTGCCCCTAATATCTCCCCTGTTGGAGACACCAAGGAAGAAGGATCTATGCCACACCAGAAATATAAGTTTCCCCCAACTGCTATGAGCAAAGAGAACAGAAGTAGACAGTCTCCCCTCCACAGCCAGCCAACAGAAAATGAGTCTCCACTACTTGCCCCACCTCGTAATAGGCCTACAATTAACACCTCCATGACCTTTGGTCCTTTCATAATTACCACCCCTGCCCTTCTTCCTCGAAAGTCAGACCCTACTGACCAGAACTGAAAAAAGATAGAGGCTAGTATGTGGAAATTACTCAGCAGCTCACTCAGGTTGGAAGGAGAACGCTTACCCAGGTTCTCCATATTTCTATGTTTACCCAGGTGGAACAACCAGTGTCGCTTACCCAGGACACTGGTGCAGTAACGCTTAACCTGGTTACCGCTAATCTATTATCCCTTAAGCACACCTAAGCACACCTTCACCAAGCCAGCCACCAGACCAGCAGAAAGAAAGAAAGAATCAGACGCCACAACTATCAACCCTGAAGACACGCGAGAAGCAACAAATAGGAAGGCATAGCATTGTACCTTCAGCTAATATTGCTGTTCTCTATCTCGGAGATCCCTACTAAAGATTTAACACCCAGCCCGCAGGACCCGACATATGTCGAGTGAGAGAAAAGTGGCCTATCCCGCGGGGCCCGACAAGTCAAAAGGGATGTTGAGCACATTATCGGCTCTGAGAGAGAGTCCACGCATTGGGGGACGACAGATGGGCTCTAACCGCTCGGCATGGGCTGAGTGAGGTAATTGAGATCCCCACCACAACCCTCCACACCCCTGGTCTCGCTAGAACAAGGATTAACTGAGGAAATTACCATATTTTAGGGTTTTTGCACTCGTGTTGCAACATGGTTGCAAGCAAACCCGTGGTCGTACAAGGATGATTCAGGTGTCATTTGAAAGCTCAATTATAGCCCTTTCACGGATACATAATTGTATTATGCTCTGGCTCTTGTTTATGCATGAAAAAGAGCATTGAATGAAGGTCGTTTAGGGTAAATATGCCCGCCACACAGGTAGTATAAATTACAAACATCCCCGTCCATAAGGGGTTAACTTCAACAATACACACAACTGTTCCCTTGCCTGCAACGATACATATATATTTGAGATAGATATAAGTGATCTCTTGATCTTTTAGATTATATTCTTACCTTAACGTAAAATCATATTTACGACACCACTATAACACCTAATAGCTACCCTCCCATGCTCCCCCACTCTCCCTTCCATATCAATGTCCTACCTTTTTCAGGTTCTTCCTTGATACCAAATTGTATATATATGTATCCACTCAATCAAACATTTAGATAATGTCACTTTCAACATACCTGTTTGCACTTCTTTTGTAAGATATAAATGTTATATTAAATATATATATATATATATATATATATATATATATATATATATATATATATAATATACAGTATATATATATTATGTACTGTTTATATATTTTTGTGTATTCATACCTGGTTACTATGTACTCTGTCCAAGCCTTCGTCCTCCAGTTATATAAGATACACTGCACCCCTGAAAGGTTATTAACTACGGACCTAAAATCCGTGGTCATATATTTTCATTCATTAACCTTTTGATTTACTGAACTAGAACGAGTTGAAAAAGGCGAAAAAACGTGAAAGCGCCCGCTTAGGGGCCCACAAAGATGTTGTGATCCCCGACATTTAGGTATTAATGGAATACTATTACTAATACTGCTACTCTAAAGTGTTGAGAATATTGAATAACATTGGTCTTACTGAGCAACATATATATATATATATTAATTTAAGTCACTATAACAAAAAAACATATTTTCGACGAAAATAAATGTATTTTCGCAGGTTTTTATATAGGATTTGTATAATTATTCTTTTGTGTGTAGTTATTTTCATCTACATATGGATTATCCTCTGGCTACAACACAAAATAGCGATCGAACATATTCATTTAATATACAATATAGTCTCGCAAAATAACAGAAAACCGCAGTATTATAAGCATGCTCTAGAAAGTCTAGATGGAAATTTGAGGTGTTTCGTAAATGTTGACGCTCGAAACATCAGCGCTAGTTCCGGCTCAGCCACCAGGTGGCTCCTGCGAAGTATTGGTAGGGAAAATTAAGATAGCCTTGAATGCATAAATATGTCTTAAGCCGAGTACAGTCATCTAACAGTAGCCGTGGTGGTCAAGTGGTGAGCACGCTCACGTGTGAATCTGCAAGACCCGGGATCGAATCCCTGCCACGGCGGACATTTAGTGGGTGTGGTAGTACGTCCTAGCATGTTTCACATGCTCGCACCCAGTCAGGGAACATCCTGACGACGTATACAGACTAAACACACATAACAAAGCCACTCCAACATCTTCCTCTCTCTCCAACACTCCTTCTCCCCTCTCTACACGCTTCAGAAAAATAGGAAAATTAGAATGTAAATACGAGGTGCCGTTGTAAAGGCTTATCCCTCAATACTTCATCTGATCTGATCTGATTAAAGAAAATCGCATACGGTTGAAGTAAGTATCATTATCATCCTCGTTACCAGCTATATCTTTCCCTCTCAGTGGGAGCTAGGAAGGCCAAAGTTCATTAAATAGTACTATGACCCATGTGTAGGGAAGGTCTAATACAGAGTTTTCCCAGGTCCAACCATCAAGAGAAAGAAAGATGTTAAGATATCCATTCAAAGCAAACTATGGGAAGCAGGGGAGAGACGTTCGACATACTTTATAATAGAACCATCTCAGCAATACCTAAGCTGAATAAAATCGTCCGGCATTAGCTAGACTATAAATAATGTCATCGAACTAAAGCTTTTAAACCATCATTAGCTTAAACTTTCCCGGGGAAAATGATGGCCATGTAATTAATAAACACCGAAACATAAATTACCTGATGGGGAAACGTTGCAAATGGAAAAAGTTTTGACATTTTTGCCAGTGAGTATATTTTATTAGTAGATCGGTCGAGATTTTCATGGCTAGCTTTTGTTTTCAATATATTTCTTAATTGCCCCGGAGCGTTCATCTGACCACGGTATAATAATTTGAAAAAGTGTCTATATTCTTTTGGTATCCAGTTATGAAAACGCGCTTATGCCTTTGATAACCCTGGGAGTTTTATTTATACCCTACTACCAGCATACGTAAAACGAAAAATAAAAAAAAATAATAATATATAAAACAAAATATATATATGGACCAAAAATATATATACCCCTGCAAAAAGATGACCCGATAAATTCATAAGCCGAACCTCAAGTGGATAAAAAAAAAAAAAAAAGAGGATAAAATAACTGTCTGCCTTTGAAGCTGGTAATATCAAGCGCGAGAATTATTAGTCCCCTGTAGGCTTGTTAATGCTGAGAGAGAGAGAGAGAGAAAATGCGAGAGTGAGTGTGTGTATGTATGTATGTGTATGTGTGTGTGTGTATGTGTCTGAGGTATGTGTGTGTGTGTGTGTGTGTGTGAGTGAGAGAGAGAGAGAGAGAGAGTAAGAGAGACTGTGTGTGAGAGAAAAAAATGTTGTGTGGGGATAGAGGGAAAATTGAATATTGAACTGTGTGCAAGACGGAAAATAGAAGGAAGGGAGAGACAACAAAAACAAAGGAGAATAGATAGACACATGGATAGGTAGATAACTAGACAGATAACCGGAATATAAACAAAAACAAAAATACAAATGACATACATAACACAAAATTATGTAACTAGAGATGAGTATAGGAAGATAGTTTGATATAGAAGGCTACAACGAATAAGCTGACAGGAAATATGTAATGAAAAAAATTATAAGCGTTCAGTAAAAATATATGAAGATTTATATGTTAGACTCTCCAATGAAAAAATATAAATAAAGGAAAAAAAAAGTTGACATTTTTCGAGTGAGGATGCGGAAATACTGAAGGGTTGTAAGTGAAAAATGTTGAGGAATGAGAGAGAGAGAGAGAGAGTGTGTGTGTGTGTGAGGGAAGAGACAGATATACGACCAAGAAAGGAGGGAAGGTGGAGAAAGAGCAGAGAGGTGAAGAGATGAGAAGAAAGTGAGAGAGAAAACGTGGGTCTGAGTAAAACAAATGTATATACTGTACAATATACCATAGACTACAGTAGATGTGGACTGGACACGAAAATGGAACTTTCCAGTAAGGAACCCCAAATTGAAGAACGAAACCCCAAGTTCGAACCTCGAAACAGCGAAAATATCAAATTTTCGCGGTTTCGAGATTCGAACTTGAGGGTTCGTTTTGCGATTTTTGGTCCCTTACTGCAAAGTTCCATTTTCGTGTCCAGTCCAGATCTTATATATATATATATATATATATATGTGTGTGTTTGCGTGTGTGTGTGTGAGAGAGAGAGAATATGAGCGGGAGAGAAACAAGCGAGAAAAGAGATTGATGTAAAGACGCGAGAACAAGAGAGCGAGAGAACTTGCAAAAAGAGAGAGCGATATAACACGAGAGAGAGAGAAAAAAAAGTATAGAACATGGGAGCGAAAGGGAAAACAAGAGAGAAAGATATAGAGCAAGCAAGAAGAGAGCGATATAACACACGAGAGAGAAAGGGTACATACGAGAACAAGAAAAAAGTGTATAGAACAAAAAAGCGAGAGGGAAAACAAGCAGGAAAAAAGAACGATAACAAACACAGAGAGAAAGGGTACACACGAGAACAAGAAACAAAGACATAGAACAAGAGAGCGAAAGGAAAACAAGAGAGAAAGACAAGAAAAAAGAGAGAACGATATATGCACAAGCGAGAGAGAGTACACACGAGAACAAGAGAAAAAGACACAGAACAAGCGAGAAAGTACCGAACAAGGGAGTAGAGCACACAGGAGGAGGAGCCAGGCCAGGAGGGAGGGAGGGAGAGCCAGCATGGTTTACAGAGGCCGCGTCCCGGTCATGTAAGCCGCTAAGCTAAAAAGTTCTGAGGGCCGCCCGGCAATTACCATCCTGACACAATATAATACTTCGTCCGCGGCCTTATTGTGTCCGCTGGCTGGCAGGGGAGGAGGGGGAGACAGGGGGAACATTGGGGGCAGGTGGCAGGTGGCGGGTAGCAGTGAGTAGGGGAGGCAAGGGAAGACCGGGGAATGTGGGGGAAGGGGGAGGGTAGCAGTGAGTAGGGGAAGGGAGGGGCGTGGACTTGGGAGGGGGGGGGGGGGGGGGGGGGGCAAATTACCGGACAGGGGAAAGGAGTACTGGAGGAGATTACTGCGTAAAGCTAAGGGGTAGAGGACAGGACACAGGCTCTAAGCTATAATTGGGGAATCATAATGAGGGAGGAGAGGGGGTATAGAAAGGAGGGATGGGGAGGCATGTGAAGAAGCCTAGGGACAGCATGGGAGATAGAAATATTACATAAGGGAAAGGGAGAGTGTAAGAAGTAAAGGAAAAGGGACTATATGTAGGGGAAATATGGGCAAGCAGTAGAGTGATTCGTAAGTGTGAGAACGAAGGCAGGGAATCATAGGGACAACAGGTGGGACAAGTGAGAGTAAGTGGTAGACGTAAATGGGAAGCAAGTAGGGGGCGGCAAGAGTTATAACTAGACTGAAGGAGGGGCAATGGGGTTATACTGATGTTTTGGACCGACAGTTAGCCCATCGATCTGTTTAGGCCTAATAGGTCCGGTAGAGCATATACATCATTGCTATATATGGCATTAAGAGCGGAAATGTATTACAAGGGAGAAACAAAAAAACGCTAAAATACATGTATAGGCCTAGGCTACTGTAAAACAATAAGTTTTTCAGCCAGTACCCAACCAGCGGGGGTGTGGGGGCGGCAGCCCCCACCCATATACTAGGTTAGGTTAGGTTAGGTTGTTAAGTTAGGCTAATGGCACAGAAAAAAAAAAAAAAAAAAAAAAAAAAAAGTAACCCAACCAGCGGGGGTGTGGGGGCGGCAGCAACCACCCATATACTAGGTTAGGTTAGGTAAGGTTGTTAGGTTAGGCTAATAGCCTAGAACATTAAAAAAAAAAAAAAAAATAGTCTAATAGGGGCGTGTTTTTAGATTGTTGGATAATGGGTAAATACTCATTTCCGCTCCTCTTCAGTATAAAACAACACTATATCTGAAGGAAAAAATACAAAAAACAAAATAAAACTTACTGAAATCGCTGTCGGTCCAAAAAGTCAGGTTTACCGGCAATGGTAAAGAGAGGCAGGAGTGTGAGAGGGCGGCAGTTACGGGTAAAGCCGGTATCACACGAGAGCTTTTATAGTCAACATTCGATGATCAACATTTTTCTGGAGTATTTTGCACTAGTATCGGGAATTAGACTGATGATAGATGAATTTAGGTAACCAAAATATATTAATTGCTGACCTCATAAGCTGCCAGACCAGTGTTGAGGATAAATTTTGAGTGAAAAAACGCTCGTTTGATACCGGCTTAAGAGACACAGCACTGTACTGCAGTAGTCTCAATCATCAAACAAGGGGGCTGGAGCGGAAGGAAGGTAATGCTAATAGGAAGGAATAATACGGTAGAAGTAATAGGGCAGATATTAAAATGAGAATGAGGCAGGCTATAGGAGTTGTAATTACAATGAACAACTTAGAGGAAATAGAGCTACGAGGGAGAGTAAAATGGGCAAACAGATTTGGAAAAATGGTTGAAGGAAGTCAAAGCAATACGTGAATGAACAAGATACACTAGATATAAGGAGAAGAGTTGGTGGAAATAGAAAAAAAAAAGGCTAATTAAGAGAGCCCACCTCGCTTTTTTTCTCTTTCTCTCCCTCTCTCTTTGGCTTGTATCCATTCGGCCCCATTCAGCCTACTGATTTAAGACGTTTACCCCCATCCAGGTGTCAATATTTTCCTGGCGAGCGGTAGCGAGCCAGCATACATATATTTTTGTTTGTACAGCAAGCTAAATTTGTACATTTTTCGATAGAAAAATATCTCCGGCGAAGCCGGATTTCTCCATACAATGCTTGATCGCTTTCGCTCGCCAGGAAGAAATCGACACCTGGATGGGGATAAACGTCTTAAAACAGTTGGCTGAATGGGGCCGAATGGATACAAGCCAGGGAAAGAGAGAAAAGGAGAGAAAGATAAAAAAAAAAACGGTGACCCCCCTTAAAATAAGGGTATGAGTAGGGTAAAGAGGTCAATAGCCTACTTAATGGCAACAATAGTCACTTGCGGCGCGAACTCTACGTAACGTAACCTAACGTAACCTAACCTAACCTAACCTAACCTAACCTAACCTAACTTAACTTAACTAACCTAACTTAACTAACCTAACTTAACTAACCTAACTTAACTAACCTAACTTAACTAACCTAACTTAACTAACCTAACTTAACTAACTAACTTAACTAACCTAGCTTATCTAACTAACATGATCAAACCTATAATAGTTTATAATAAAATTTAATTGGCGAATAATGGGCATAACAACCGGAAGTGCCAGTTTCAAGATGGCAGCTGCGAGAAGGCGGCGAGTGTGTCATTAAAAAAACGAATCTCGTCTATAACATATTTACCCTTCTGTGCAATTATCAACATTATTGGGAAGCATTGATGCTGAATGTGTATATATGTTGCGTCTGTGTCTGATTTTGAGCCAACGTGTGTGTGTGGGTGTGGGTGTCAGCTGGGACGTAGAGGCGTCTTGGGAGAGCCCATTATTTCTGACCAACGAAATGCTCTGACAAAGACTGGGTACGTGTCTGCCAGTAATTTTGACCCAATTATATAGTTCTATAAATGCTTGCCGAGGAGTGTATTAAAGCTCACCTTGGTTTGAGTGATGTGTGCTCTCAAATTAGCTGGGGAAATGTGGGAGCCTTGGCGTTGACTGCTCCAGTCGTCTGCTACTACTATAAACAATACTTGAATCTTCCGTTTTCTTAGAGCATGCTTTGTAGAAAACGATATTAACACCCCCGTCTTTATTGCATAACTAAAGAAAATATGCCGTATTTTACTCATTTCACATACATAACATTTCTGGCACATTGACGCGCACATTCACACACACCTTGATGTACACAAACACACAAATGTACACCCTTTCAACCACACCGTTTCCCAGACTTTTGGGGCTGGTACTGAATAAAGAATAGTAATGTCTTAGCTTGCATTATTGTTTTACTTATTCATGTAATTATATATATTATTTATCAGCATACACTTCAATCACAAAGTGCACTAAGTGTTGGGGCTTGTACTGAGAGATGAATACTGGAAAAATACATACAATTTGTATATTACTAAGCATCATGTCATTAATTTGTTAGGCATATGGCCTTTTTTCAAGCATTTGGTATTAACTCGACTTAAAGAAGCTATAGGCATGAAAGCGCTTGCAATTAAGACTCACATTAAAAAGGTAAACAGAAAGAAGAAAGGCGATATAGAAATAGAGTGGAAGGGAAGGTAATGACAGAAAAGATAAAAGGAAAGGAAGGCTAGCAAGTTGAAATATATTCAAAATAGGAAGGAAAAGAAAGAGTAGAAACATTATTGAATTAGAAAGAAAAATAGAGACATAAAAAGGAGACACGGCAAAACAAAATATACAAGCTGTGAAGAAGCAGTAGCCCTAATGCAAGATTAATAGATGAAAAAAGAAAAGCTAAGGAATTAATAATTATTGCAAGGAAAGGAACACGAAAGGAACAAGAAAGTAAATAACGGCCATAAAAGAAAGTAGAAGATAATAAGGTAATGGTTATTAGACAGCCAGCGGTTTAATCAAGGGGGGGGGGGGAAGACGCATATATTAATTATCCTCTTCAGGGGAGACAGGCCGTTTTCCGGGTCCCCCTTCTTCCTCGTGTTATTAGCCCCATTTGTTTTCAGATCTTATGACGTTCGGCCCATTAGTTTGGCGAATTTAATACCTTTCACCCCATTTCATTGTCAATGTTAAGGCCTTTCGTGCTATTTAGGTGTCTATGGTTTCCTGGCGAGCGAAAGCGAGCCTGAAATTTTAAAAGGCAGCGGCCTTCGGCCGAGACATTTTTCTACCGAAAAATTTACAAATTTATCTTGAAGGGGGGTCTAGGGGGTGTTTCTAAGCTTGATAGAGCTCTAGCAAGGAAACGAAGATATATAGGAAAAAATGAATTAATAGACGAAAAAAAATAAAAAATTCAGCCTCCCGTTAAATATCAGGTGGCCTTTGAGAAGCTGAGCCACAATCATCTGTGGCGGCTATAATCAAAATTAGATTAGGTTATTTTAGATCTCCGAGGATGAGGCTAAATAGGATCCTTTATTTTTAGCAAGTTTTGAGATCTGAGGGGTTCTCTCCAATTAGCTTAGTATTCCCTAGAGCTGACAGGAATAATAAACGTAACTATAGGCCTTATATTTTTACTGCAGTAGTATATGGATGAAAACATAGGCGTATGGAAGGAAGAATATACTTAACGGTGCTTAACCCTTCCCGCCCGGGCGTCATTTATAAAGGTTGATACTCGTATCTGGGCCATCTGGCTAAAAAATGATGTCTGTAAACATAGGCTTATCTTTGTTAATTTAATAGCTAGCACATTCAAAAAAATCTCACAATGTAGCCCTTACTTTGATATGTAGACTGGCATTAAGTAGAGCTCTCTAGCTCAATTGGTTCAGGTGTGATATCGATTTCCGTGGATATAACTTTTGGCGCGTATTTACCTAGACGCGTCCGAACGCTCAACTGCAGCCCCGGCTACGACGCACTATTGCACTCGTCGCACCACCCGCAATTATTCCGGGAAGCGATTTGAGTGTTTTTATTGGTTTATTTTGCCATTATAATCATTATTATGTTATTTTCACTCAATAAAGTCACTTATAAAGATATTTTTGTGTCTTACTTGCACTTTTATTTGTTACATATTTTTAGTGTCACTTTCACTGGACTATGATAATTGATAGTGTCATTTTCACTTGCATTATTTTATTGTTAGGTAAGCTATAATATAGATTTTAGTGTCACTTTTACTTATTCATATTGTTATGAAGGCACTTATTATTACTGTTATTTGTGTCTCTTTCACTTTGACTCATTGTTTAATATTATATAGCCTACATTTTAGAGTGTCACTTTCACTTGTTCATATTGTTATGAAGGCACTTATTATTACTGTTATTTGTGTCTCTTTCACTTTGACTCATTGTTTTATATTATATAGCCTACATTTTAGAGTGTCACTTTCACTGTCATTGTCACGGGCACTTCAAAAGTTTTGTAGAGTGTGATATTGATTGAAGCACTGTCCAGCACACAGTGCCACTTCACACTCGAGGCATACCCATGTGGGGTTTTTTTACTTTTTGGGGTCTGCGGGTTGTGTGGGCACAGACATGGCACCTCCTCTGACTCCTGGCAGTACCATCTGGTTGTTTGGGAGGAAGGGCGGTGAGCTGGTGCTTCCTAAAAAATTCTGCACACGCCGTACAGTCCAGCCGGCCTGGTCCTGCTAAAGGTGTCTCGGCTACAGCATGTTTGCCCAAGAGCTCTAGCATCACCTGCTTGTGGAACTTGCACAGTGACTTGTATTGCTTGGGTCTGGGAGTCCTCAGTCGGTAGATATTATATGCGTTCAGTGCTGACATATCGACCGTTTGCAGAACAAACTTCTTATACCACCTGCAGGATGTTCGCAGGCAGTCGATGAAGCCCATCTGCATCTCGGACTTATCAATGAGATGCATGTTCAGGTTATAGTCAAGGACAGCAGCTGCTTTGAGGATGTTTTTTGTTGTCTTCCTGTCCACTTTCCCGGTGGCGACCATCTCGGCTTTGTGGCATGTGGTGAGGAGGTTTACTTTCCGCTGGTCATGCCAGTGGATAGAGAGGATGGGGCCACTCTTCTTGTGGAACACCTCCGTCTTCTTTGATTTTGTCGGGTACACTGGCATGCCCTTCCTCTTGGCCTTGACTGTGCCGACAGTTCCGGTCTTGCGGTCATGGAGGTACTTGGTGAGAATGGGCGACGTATTGTAGTTGTCTGTGTAAAGGATGTAGTTCTTGTGGAAGTGTTTCTCCATCATCTTCTGCATGACAGCCCCGCCAAATCCTATGTCGGGGTCAGTGACTACCTTGCCACCACTGCCGCTGTAGACCACAAAGTCCAGAACATATCCCGTCTTGCAGTCGCAGAGGACAAAGAGCTTGATGCCGAAACGGTGTCTCTTCGACCTGATATATTGGCGGAAATGCAGCCTCCGCCGGAACAGGACCAGAGACTCGTCGAGGCACATCTTCTGGAAAGGAATGAGGTAGGTGGTAAACCGATGGCGTATCATGTCGTACAACTTCCTAATCTTTCAAAGCCGATCTTGAAGGTGGGCTGCCATGTTGTTGGTCAGGTGCAGATAGGACAGAATGTCAAAATATCTATCCCTGGACATATATTTCCCGAAGGCTGGGGTTGTGATGAGATCGGCAGTTATCCAGTAATCTGCCAGTGCATGTTTTCTGATGTGTGTCATCAGCATAGTAAGTGCCAGAAAAACATACAGTTCTGGCACAGTGACAGGTCGCCATGCCACCATCTTGGCACCTGTTTTCCTGCCAAGAAAGTTTGCACAGATGCTGTGATGGTTGTTGGTTTCCTCCACCAGGTATTCCATGACCTCGTCATAAAACCCACAAAAAAGTTCACTAGGGGTTGCATCTGGGCCACAGGGATATGCTGCTGACACCCCTAAGCCAACCTGCTCCTCGTCTAAAGCAGGCACATCTGGCTCAAAATCTGCCCCAACAGTCCAGACAAACAACTTTGATGAAGGCTCACGCCCTCGGGCAGCGGCGTCGGCAGGCTGAGCCGCACGCCCACGACCGCCACGGCCTCGCCCTCGAACTCGCCATGTCGGTATCTCCTCCTCCTCTTCTTCCACTTCCTCCTGCTCCTCAGGTGATGTCAGGTCATCTGGGGCAATGTTAGGGTCGTCGACATCGTCTTCGGGGGTTACTTCCGGCGAAGAAGGGACCGAGCGTTGGCGGCGTGGGGGGTCGGAAGCTGCAGGGGGTGGAACAATGGGATGCTCAGCCTCGGGAGTTGGACTCCTTTTGCAGCGAGCTGAGGGCTTCTCCACTCCAAATAAAGCTCGCCGATGTGATGAGGCCTGTGGTATACTGTGGGAGGACAATGCCGCATCACTAGTACCACTTGCAGAGGCCCCTTGCTCATCCTGAGGGAGAGATAAAGTTGAGGGCTGTGGGTGACCCGCGCGGCGTCCCGGGTCACGACGACAAGACAAAGGAATGCGGGTGGTGACTAGAGCAGGGTCGGCGTCATTGTCACTACTTATGTTGCCTTCCCTTATTTCCTCTGCCGCCCTGCGTGCTTTTTTGGCCGCACTTTTCACTAAAGTTTTTTTTATAAAAATATTTGCCCACTTTAGAGGGCGTACAAGCAGGCAAGGGGGAATGTTCCAGTATAGGCCTAGGCTGAGCAAGCTGCGATGGCGACTGGGTAGGCCTAGGCTCAAGCACACTAGAAATTTCAGTTTCACCTTCATTGAACACTTCAACATCAGGGAACTCACTACTATCTGCTAGATGATATAAATCCACTGCATCATAACCCTGAAAGCCCTCAAATTCAACTTTACTTATGTCTTTTAGTTTGTCAACTTCGCTTTCACCACTGCTTGCTTCGAAAGAACTTTCACTTTCACTTTCTATGACCAAAAGTTCTCTTTCAATAGCACTGTCACTCAACAATACCTTCGCTTTCTTATGGCCAGGCTTTTTCTCGGTCGCAGTAGGCGTCGACGTAGCTAGCGGGGTAGCAGTGGGGCGCGCAGGAGGTTGCACAGAATCGGACACGTCGGAAGAAATATTTTCGCTATATAACGCTATGGTGGGCACGTACGGACTGATAAGCGTTGTTGTTGAGGCTTGGTGGCGCTGCGATCGCCCCTCTAAAAATAAAATTCAACGCGCGGCTTTCAAAAGCACGCTTTCAAGCATACAGATTTTAAAATGACGGCCTGGCTCAGGTCCTTCGCAAGCCGCGTCATTTTAAAATGCTGCCCAGGCGGGAAGGGTTAAACAGAGAGTTAGATATTAGAGCTACATGGATACACAGGCTGCACAGACATTACGGCCCCTACTAGGCAGCCCGGACCATTTAAAAAAAAAAAGAGGATATCTGTCTTCGTAGCGCAATGGATAAATACACTGAAATTTGGTGTGAGCATCCTAGGTTCGAATCTCTGGACTGCCACATGTATTTGTTGATTTCATTAATTGAGTTTAGGGAGTAAAGTCGGTTGGTGGAGGTAACATAATAATTCTAACAATCATTTCTACTAAGTGAAAGATAAGGCTAGCATAGTAGGATCTCTATCCGCCCGCACAGAGAGAGAGAGAGAGAGAGAGAGAGAGAGAGAGAGAGAGAGAGAGAGAAAATAGTAGTATGAGGAGGTAAAACATAAATACATATGAGGGAAACTGTGTGTATATTAAATACCCACAACATTTTAAAGCAAGGATTGAGAAAAACAAAATGAGCAGGCATATCGACAAGAGGAGATGAGGAAAACTGGAGGTGATATACATGACAGGCAAATCAGTACGAGAGAGAGAGAGAGAGAGATCCGTAGTTGGTGGAACAGATAATCAATATTGTATTAAGTTCACCACAACACCAAACACCTCCAATGAAATTAATGAACGTATATATGTGATCCACCAGGAAGGTTGATGAATACAGAAGACAGAATGATGTAGAGAGAGGGAGACTGTATGGAAAATGTGCATCAATAATCAATAAGACTAACATATAAGTAAGAGAAGGAAAACTTGCAAATTACAGACAGAATATAAGAGCATATGTAATAGAAAAGCGTGATTGAAAAAATTAAGGGGAGGCTGGCCGTTTGTTTGGTCTATTAATTCATTTATTCATATATTTTTTTAGTTTCCTTCCTAGACCTCCATCAAGCTTAGAAAAACACCCCCTAGACCCCCCTTCAAGATAAATTTGTAAATTTTTCAGTAGGAAAATTTCCCGGCCGAAGGCCGGTTCCTCTTAAAATTGCAGCCTCGCTATCGCTCGCCAGGAAATAATCGACACCTAAATGGCACAAAAGGTCTTAAAATTGACAACGAAATGGGGCGAAAGGTGTTAAAATCGCCAAACTATAATGGTCCGAACTTCTTATAATCTCAAAACTAGTGGGGCTAAACATTAGGGAGAAGGAAGTCCAGAAAAACGGTCTGTCTCCCCCTAAAGAAAAGTTAAAAGAGAAGATGAAGCGATGGGTAGGAGTAACAAGAGAACAACAAAGACAGTGATGGTGAAGGAAGATATCGTAATGTGAAAATATAACATGAGAGAATGTAGACAGTATCAAGTGACGTGTATAAAGCCGGTATCACACGAGAGCTTTTAGAGTCAACATTCGATGATCAACATTTTGCTGGCAACATTTCTGGATTATTTGACACTGGTATCGGAAACTAGATTGATGGTACACGCATTTAGGTAACCGAAACAAAATATATGTTGACCTCATAAGCTGCCAGACCAGTGTTGAGGATAAATGTTGAATGAAAAAGCGCTCGTGTGATACCGGCTTTAAATAGGGCGTCGTCATCTAGTGTGGCTCAAAGGAAGCAACCAACACCTTGAAGTTCCACCGTGACCATCTAGAGCGGCATATGAAGCACCCAACATCTCGAAGCTTCAATCGATAATTTCGGGGCCTCACAAGAGTTACAAGCTACTGAACAGCCTCGAGGTTGAGACATAGAACACAAATTAAATAAATGGAAGATTGATGGAGAAATGAAGAGAGAGAAAGAACACGAATGGAGAGTTATAAAGAAATGTAATAAAAGAGACCTGAGAGAAAGATGAAAGGGCCCATCATGCCCTGACCACTTTTATCCATTCAAGGGGAGGCAGACCGTTTTTTGGACCCCCTTCTCGATAATGTTTAGCCCCACTAGTTTTGAGACTATAAGACGTTCGGCCCATTAATTTGGCACCATTTCGTTGACAATGTTAAGACCTTTCGTACCATTTAGATGTCGATTATTTCCTGGTGAGCGATAGCGAGCCTGCAATTTTAAGAGGAACCGGCCTTCGGCTGGGACATTTTTCTACCGAAAAATGTAAAAATTTATCTTGAAGGGGGGTCTAGGGGGTGTTTTCTAAGCTTGATGGAGGTCTAAGGAGGAATCTAAAAATATGTATATGAATAAATGACATAATAGACCGAAAACTAGCCCCTCCCCCCTTAATCTCTGTGTCGAAGCCTTTTGACCCCAACGTCCCTTGAATTTGGCTCTCTGTCACTCTTTTGATTTTGGGAAAGACACTCGTTACAGGCAGCCTGCCTTTATTATCTTGCATACACATAGAAACAAAAATATATGACAAAAATCCTGTCCACTAACCTCTCTAACTAAAAAACGACTAGCAATATCAAGCTTTTATATCTACCATTTTGGAAGTCAGCCAGGAAATGGATATGGGATGTTTTTCTGGACCACTTTCTCCCTTATATTTAGCCCCATTAGTTTTCAGATGTTAAGATGTTTGCCCCATTAGTTAGTCGATTTTAAGACCTTTTGCCCCATTTATTCGTCAATATTTAGACCTTTCGTGCCATATAGGTGTATACTTGTGGAAATTTACAGCCCATTCATTCTAGTCTTTTTTTGGGTTACATAGGTTATAGGTCATGGTTTTTGGCCTACTTACAATGAACAGATTATAGTAGTGTATAGAAGTGAGCGAATTATGAGTGCCACCCACCTATGACAAAAGGAAAGCGAAAATAATTTAGATTAAAGAGGGAACAAATAATTATTATTATGTAAAACTTGCAAACTAAACAAACCAAAACTGGGACAAAGACAATATAAAGGCAAAATAACTAATCAAAATCGCTGTGTGGAAACAACGCTTACTAAAATAAAATGTATGAAATTAAAGAACACAATCCACCACATAGGGTGTACATTACTACATGAGTAAGTTAATCTGTTTCCCATGTGCAGAAATAGTAGGGGATATGAAATAGAAGGGTGTATTGTGGAACAGGAGAAAAATAAATACAAGAATTTGGGGATAATATAGGAGGAAGGTGAACGATAATAGCAAAACAAAAAAATAGAGGGAAGAGAGAATGGCAATTACAAATAAATATTAACATTAAGTTATTCAGAAATAAAAAGAGAGATAATTATTTTCTTAAACAATGCTCATTAAGAGTTAATCAAAGATTTAAAGAAAAGTCAGAAAGCTGTATAAACTTATAATAGATATAAAGAAATGCTAAACAAATATATACAATAAAATTAACCCATCCAGTACCGGTGACATCCTTTTAACCCATCCAGTACCGGTGACATCCTTTTAACCCATCCAGTACCGGTGACATCCTTTTAACCCATCCAGTACCGGTGACATCCTTTTCATTGCATCTTGGCAACTATACTGTAGTTGATGATATTATTCAGCTTAGGAAGGATCTGTTATAGCTAAAAGGATTAATGGAGATAGGCTGTAGCCTTTTAATTGTGTGAGGTCCTTCCTAAGCTTCATAAAATCATGTATTAGTTGCCATAATATAATGAAACAACGTCATCGGGCTGTGGGCTGAGAGAGTTATGACTAAAGATGGGAATGAAGTAGACAAAGAGACTATAAGCACAGAATAAGAAGAACAGAGACAGAGAATATGAGGGAACGAAGAGGGTTTGAAGAAAGGCAAGGAATAAAGGAGGAATAAAGCAAGAAAATGGGAATAAAGGGTGGGAGGAGGTGAAGGAAGTAAGAATGGCTCGTAAGGAAGATGAATGAGGAAGGAGGAAGTGAGCTTGGACAGGAATGAGAGAGAGAGAGAGAGAGAGAGAGAGAGAGAGAGAGAGAGAGAGAGAATCTATAGTAAAGTCAACTGTGGAAAACTGAAAACAGGAAGAAGGGAGAATGATTACTATAGATTTGAAAGGAGATAAATATAGAAAGTGCTATAAGTAGGTAGATCAATAGAAATATAGATACAGAGATGCAGACTGACATCAATGCAAACAGAGAGAGAGAGAGAGAATATCCTCTTATATTACACACAACATACGCCAAGTCAGCAAAATAAGAATGTAGTGGAAAAAAGAGTTTGAATGCTGTGATAGCCTTCTGTAAGGTGAAAACTAAATGATATATTCATGGTTTGACCGACGCACTCTGGAATACATACATATATGAATAAAAATTGAAGGACATAGCTCAAAAAATCTGTATTCACTATTCCATTCAGGCGCACCAGTACTTTCTAACCAATTGGCTTCGAGAAACTTGTCCTGGTACAAATAAAATGTATTAGTAGTATCCAAAATTAATGAATACATTGTTCAGTAATAGAATATGAAAGGTTAACTTTCATAATATTTGGAGGGCACGCAGCATTGAGGGACCGGGTCGCTGGATCTGTTGTTGCTTGATTTCCTTTATTATATAAAAATACTATGACATCTTTTATTAGTATCTATATTTTATAGCTAGCAACAACTAATTGTACTCTTTAACGTACCTCTCGAAATCAATGGGTCAAATAACCCTTTTAATCCTATTATGCATTTAATTTGAATACCAACTAGTTATTTTATTCGGACATTAATGTGAACTAAATGGAGTTGAACTGCTATGTTCAGATACACAAACTCCATTTCTAATCAATAGATTTTGGATAGCTTCGGAAGATTTTACTCTATTTTTTTGTAGTCAAGTGATACTGGTAATACAGTAATATTTGTTACCACCAAACCTTATTATTTAACATATAATGGTCTTATCAATTTAAACATACTCAACACCATTAAGCCATAATTTCGACAGAAATCCTGAATAATTATAACTGAAGTTTCAATGAGCTTTCCTCAATTGCCCCAGGTGTCCACATTTGACGGTATATATATACAGTATATATACAGTATATACATAAGTATGCATATACCCAGGCACATACCCCATAGCTGGGGATGGCTGACTCGAGACCGAGCCCAAACAGAAACACATTTTTAAATTTTAATTCTTAAGAGTTCGGGACCAATTTCGCGTTCCTTCGCCCCTTTCTTTGTCTCGTCTAGCAGGTAAACTTTATAAGAGGAGGACGATTCCTAGTTTCCTGCTCCAGAAGGAAAAGTAGGACAGTAAAAGAGACAGAAACGGCTAAGGTTGGCTAGAGGATGTCAAACCTCTCTCTAGACAGGATCAGACCTCACATTATACTGTATATGAGTATCAGAGAAATGTTCTCAACGAAACTGAGCAAATCTTAAATAAATATACATTTTACATCATGTGAGATAAGGAATAACTTTAGGTTATCTTATTTATTGTACACACTGACAAAGTTGAAATTATAGGGACTTTTCATAATTTAAAAACAAAAAAAATCAAAACAGTTATTTCTTCTTTGATTGAGCATGTTATAGATAGTCGGATTGTCTTGTATTACCGAGAAAATATTAATTAAAGACAACTACTATGGGTTTCAGAGGCCGTGTTACATCGTTTTTCGGGAATAACTTATTAACAAACAGTTGGATCAGTATGATATTTTGACACAGCTTGATTTACACAGTGCCCTAATTTTCGTCAATATAGTGCATTACCAAAAGTGTAGAAATAAGCCACTTGTCCCTGTGCCATGAGGTTAAAGTCACACATTAATGACTAAGAAACGAACAAGGCTACCGTGGCTTACCTGTGAGAACCACCAAACCATTATTGCTCCTCCATCAAACACGGTAGTTATCAGCCACCACCCAACCCTACTATCGCCTTTAAATTCAAGTTATCTGTCAATATCATAATAATTATGTACACAAATACATACTTTATATATATATATATATATATATATATATATATATATATATATACAGTATATATATACTTGATATTAACAGATAACTTGAATTTAAAGGCGATAGTCAATAATAATTATGTACACAAATACATACTTTATATATATATATATATATACAGTATATATATACTTGATATTAACAGATAACTTGAATTTAAAGGCGATAGTAGGGTTGGGTGATGGCTGATAACTACCGTGTTTGATGGAGGAGCAATAATGGTTTGGTGGTTCTCACAGATAAGCTACGGTAGCCTTGTCCGTTTCTTAGTCATTAATGTGTGACTTTAACTTCATGACACAGGGACAAGTGGCTTAATTCTACACTTTTGGTAATGCACTATATTGAAGAAAATTAGTTATTGCACAGTTTGAAAAAAAACTGTGTATTCCCGAAAAACGATGTAGCACGGCCTCTGAAACCCATAGTAGGTCTGTAGTAAATAAGGCATTGACAGAATATTATTCAGAATACCGGGATTCATTTTTGCAAGACAGATTCCGAAAATACAGTGGTGGACTCCCAGAAATTATCAGCAGAGTTAGGATCCGACTTTTGACATGACTGTACGTTTCATCCAGCGTCTTCCCTGCCAACATTCAGAGTCTAATTCCCACCCTCTATTTGCATTCCCAAACCCCTTAGCCTTCTCAAAGTCTCATTTCCATTCTCAAGCCTACTGACATTTCTTTATTTATATCAGAGAACAGAATGTCGAGAAAATTAGTGTTTGATTACCTCCGGGATTATTATCTTTTGGTTAATGTTTGGGTTTCTTTAACGGGAGATGGTCTATTTTGTCTGGGCCTCCTTCTCCCTCATGTTTAGCCCCATCAGTTTTCAATTTTTAAAACGTTTGCCCCATTAGTTTGGCGGTTTTAAGATCATTCACCCTATTTTTTGCCAATATTAAGACCTTTCATGCAATTTGGGTGTCGATTTTTCTTGGCGAGCGATAGCGAGCCTGTAATTTAGGAGGAATCGGCCTTGGGCCGGGACATTTTTCTACCGAAAAATATACAAATTTATCTTGAAGGAAGGTCTTGAGGGTGTTTTTGTAAGCTTGGTGGAAGTCTAGGGAGGAAATTAAACATATAAATAATACAATTATAAATTTATAAGCAAATATATAAGCCCATCGCCCTTAATTTAAGGGGAGGTATTTAGTTTGTTCCCTACTTTTTCATCAAGCTTAAAATTACACCCCCTAGACCCCCTTTCAAGATAAATTTGTACATTTTTCGGTAGAAAATTGTCCCGGCCAGAGGCCGGTTGCTCTTAAATTACAGGCTCGCTATCGCTCGCCAGGAAAAAAATTGACACCTTAATTGCACGAAAGGTCTTATAATTGAAAGAAATGGGGCAAAATGTCTTAAAATGTCCAAACTAATAGGGCGAACGTCTTAAAATCTCAAAAGCAATGGGGCTAAACATGAGGGAGAAAGGGGTCCAGGAAAAAATCCCTCAAGTGGAAATCTCCCCTTAAGATTGCTAACGAACTTCAGGACTTCCATCTAGAGAGGTACACTATGCAGTAGCCCCTGTGTACCAGGCCAGATAACTCACCCATAACATAATATTCCAAAGGGTTAAGACACAAGAGATGAGCACCGATGTAAAGCAAAGCCTAGCACAAAACCCCAAACTTCACCTTGTCTTATGCTATGTTGAATAATTAATAAAAACAAATTACACCATTAATTAAATAAAACATCTGGTAAGTGTCAGCCACTTAGGTGAGTAAGCCTTCGTTTATTCTCATATACAGTAGTACTTCAGAAAAAGCAATATTCACGCATGATGCTGCTGAGTATGACCGTCACATATTCATCAAGTAAGTCAAGATAATTCAATCAGTTTTGTTTAACGTTCATAATATCTTGGTATTGTGTGAATTTTCTAGTAACAAAAATAATCATATATTTCTCAGAAGTTCGTAGAGTGATGTAACGTTTTGCCTAATTATTTTTGTTACTTGAGTTAATTTGCATTAATCATGTATCGGAAAAGAAATTATTCTAATGAAGTCACGTACATAGGTCAACATTGATTGTAGATTACATTTAAGTAAATACCTACACAATTATTATACAAATTTTGTGTAAATAATTGCAAATCAATACTAATAAAACCTACATAAACTACATAAACAATCCCTAATGATATATATATATATATATATATATATATATATATATAATTGCTTTCCTTAATATAAAATAATTATTATATAAGAAGTGCAAAACATAATTCTCTATTATACACTTGTCTCTGCATTCTTATCATCTGTGTCTCTCATCCCTGCTATTTGAATTCCAATGCTCCCATTTCCTCCTTCCCTTCCGGCGCAGTTCCTGGACTTTCCTAACCTTGCGTGTAGTTTCGCTTTTTGTATTAATTTCCATAGAGGGTTGTTTTGCTAGACCCCCTTCTCCCTCATGTTTAGCCCCATTTTTTCAGATTCTGAGATGTTTGCCCCATTAGTTTGTCGATTTTAAGACCTTTCGCCCCATGTTGTTGTCAATATTAAGATCTTTCGTGCTATTTAGGTGTCGATATTTTTCCTGGCGAGCAAAAGTAAGCCTGTAATTTTGGAAGAACCGGCCTTCTGCCGGGACAATTTATACCGAAAAATGTACAAATTAATCTACAAGGGGGATCTAATTGATGTTTTTTTTAAGTTAGATGGAGTTTTAGGGAGGAAACTAGAAAATTCATGAATAAATAAACAAATAAAAAAATCAACCAAAAAGCGAACCATCCCCTCTTAAACTGTCGGTTCAGTCTATCTACCTATCACTCTCTTAACCCCTTCAGCACCAAGACGTATTGATACCTTTGATTCTGGTTAAAATTATACTATTTTATGCAGTTTAAGAAGGACCTATGTTACTCAGAGGGTTTACCGAGATGGTTTTTACCCATTTGAGTCGTACAGGTAGAATGTAAATTGAAGAAAATTGTCTAATGGTAACCAGAATATGATGGCAATTACGTCATGGTAGTGAAAGGGTTAATCTATGAGCCTAATTATTATAGTCAGTCTATAGTACCATTCTATATTCAGCAATGCATACCTATAACAATCATATTCAACCATACATAATATATGTAGAAATATTGCTACGGTACTTTATAATCTGTATATATCTATTTATCAATGCAATATAGTCACTATTTACAAACCAATTATAGTCACTATGTACAAACCAATTATAGTCACTATGTACAAACCAATTATAGTCACTATGTACAAACCAATTATAGTCACTATGTACAAACCAATTATAGTCACTATGTACAAACCAATTATAGTCACTATGTACAAACCAATTATAGTCAGTATGTACAAACCAATTATAGTCACTATGTACAAACCAATTATAGTCACTATGTACAAACCAATTATAGTCAGTATGTACAAACCAATTATAGTCACTATGTACAAACCAATTATAGTCACTATGTACAAACCAATTATAGTCAGTATGTACAAACCAATACCCTTCATTGTATTTTGGTTTATCAAATGATGTGCCAAATAATTAGTTAGTTAGAATAGGACTTCAGAGGCTATCCACCCTTCTGGATCATTAAGGGGGGTCACAGGCTGTTTTCCTCTCCTTTTCTCCCTTTCTGGCTTGTATCTATTCAGCCTACTGTTTTAAGACGTTTACTCCCATCCAGCTGTCGATTTTTTCCTGGCGAGCGGTAACGAGCCAGCATATTTTTTTAAAAGTTTTTGACAGCAGGCTAAATTTGTAAATTTTTCGATAGAAAAATTTCTCCGGCGAAGCCGGATTTCTCCATACAAAGCTAGTTCGCTATCGCTCACCAGGAATAAATTGACACCTGGATGGGGATAAACGTCTTGCAACAGTAGGCTGAATGGGGCCGAATGGATACAAGCCAGAGAAAGAGAGAAAAAGAGAAAAGAAAACCTGTCACCCCCCTTAAGCCAGCACACTGGAATTCAAGAATAGCGTCAGGAATGGAGCCCCCTATCGATACCTCTAGTCCCTTGTCAAATAATATTTGTCATTAATGTTTTCTATACTCGCCCCCGCCCCCGCGAACCCCCCCCCCCCCCCCTCTATTCATTCACAGGACAGAGTGACACATATTACCTTCTGTCTCTTGCCTGTCTTCACCTTGACCTCTATTCTCTCTCCCTCTCTCTCTCTCTCTCCTGGAGACGTTATAGGCTGCACCACCATTGATTCTTTTAAACTTCGCCTAGACAATTATCTTGCCTCAAACCCGCAACTGACTGCGTTTGTAAATGAATAACTTTATTATATTCCCCCTTCAGATTCATCAAGGATTATTGCGTATATAAATTACTAAGATGTTACTCTAACTTTCCCAGATAAACGAAAGATCACTTATAACTGTGTTATGTTACTAACCCAACTGTCCCTTACTAACATCCTAATCCTGCCACGGACATTAAATCCAGGGCAGTAGTTCCCTTACCAACTTTCCCTTACCCACTCTAAGTCACTGTTTGGACACTTGAACCTCAGTGTTTTGGAAGACAAGCAGCCTAGATGAGTCGCAATTTGATATGTTGTTGCTTGATTTCCTTTGTACTCACTCACTCTCACTCTCTCTCTCTCTGCAAAATCTTGGCCTTGAGTCATTCTTATCGTACTTATTTTGAACCCTTCTTGTTTCTCATTCGATTCCACTTTCATCAACCGATTCTCCCAATCGTGTATATAATGTGTTTGTCCTTTTCACAGATGCTAGTTTCATCTCTTCATCACTAATTGTATAATGGTATTGTGTCTATATTAATCCGCATTAGTTGTCTCGTCTTTAATTGCAACGTTGCAAATGTTTATAACATTCAATTATTGATACCTTTAGATTTCTTTTAATTGTATCAAGTAGACAACAACTGATACATTTGTTTCCCATTCAACTCTCCCACATTCCATTGAGCATTCATGTTTGTGTAAAGTTTTGATAAACAAAAAAACTTCTTTCCCATTCCTTTGTATTTATTCCTTCTATTGATTCCACTACTAGACCCTTAAAACAACACCCTTCCACATCCCATCTCTTATTCGTCATCAGTTCATTCACTCTTCCTTCCAGACCCTTAAAACACCCTTCCACATCCCATCTCTTATTCGTCATCAGTTCATTCACTGTTCCTTCCAGACCCTTAAAACACCCTTCCACATCCCATCTCTTATTCGTCATCAGTTCATTCACTCTTCCTTCCATTATTGTGTATAAAGCCTTCCTCTTCAGTTCATTCACTCTTCCTTCCATTATAGTGTATAAAGCCTTCCTCTTCAGTTCATTCACTCTTCCTTCCATTATAGAGTATATAAAGCCTTCCTCTTCAGTTCATTCACTCTTCCTTCCATTATAGAGTGTATAAAACCTTCCTCTTCAGTGCATTCACTCTTCCTTCCATTATAGAGTGTATAAAGCCTTCCTCTTCAGTTCATTCATTCTTCCTTCCATTATAGTGTATAAAGCCTTCCTCTTCAGTTAATTCACTCTTCCTTCCATTATAGTGTATAAAGCCTTCCTCTTCAGTTCATTCACTCTTCCTTCCATTATAGAGTGTATAAAGCCTTCCTCTTCAGTTCATTCACTCTTCCTTCCATTATAGAGTGTATAAAGCCTTCCTCTTCAGTTCATTCACTCTTCCTTCCATTATAGAGTGTATAAAGCCTTCCTCTTCAGTTCATTCACTCTTCCTTCCATTATAGAGTGTATAAAGCCTTCCTCTCCAGCCCTTTCCCTCTCTATTGATTCCATGGGTTGGCTCCCTTCATTGCTTCAGTCTTTCATCTTCCTCAATTTAGTCTCCTTTCCTTGCGTTATAACTTCTTCCCCCTTTCAGTTGATTTTTCCCAATGTATTTCTCTTCCTCTTGCTCGTTCTCCTTTCGCTACATTTGTTATCAATCTCACTCCATTAATGGGAGGCATTTAGTTTGTACCCTAGACCTCCATCAAGCTTAAAAATTACACTCCCTTGACCCCCTTCAAGATAAATTTGTACATTTTTCGGTAGAAAAATGTCCCGGCCGAAGGCCGTTTCCTCTTACATTACAGGCTCGCTTTCGCTCGCCAGGAAAAAATCGACGCCTAAATGGTACGAAATGTCTAAATATTGACAGAAATTGGGCGAAAGTTCTTAAAATCGCCAAACTAATGGGGCGAACGTCTTAAAATATCAATAGCAGTGGAGTTAAAAATGAGGGAGAAAGGAGTCAAGAAAAAAGTCCCTCAAGTGGAAACCCTCCCTTAACCCCTTCTGTACCGGTGACGTCTTTTATATTTTACTCTAGCTATATTTAGACGATATTGTGCAGTTTAAGAAGGATCTGTGGTGGTTATAAGGGTTAAGTGAGATAGTTCGAAGCCTCTTAATATGCTGGAGGCCCTTTTTAAACTGAAGAAACGTCAAATAGTAGCCAGAATAAAGTTAAAAAGACGTCGTCCGGTACAGAAGGGGGTTAATATTGGTTTATTCTATATTTCTGATTACACGCCTTACTACAATGATAATCTTTTTCGCTTCCTACTTGCTCTCTATTCTCCTTCTCACATATTCCTTTTTACAGTAGTATATCCTCTTCTAAAACGGCCCATCTCCCCTTAAAGGAATGGGGAAGAAGAACAGTTGAAGAACACATTGAAGAAGGAAAAGCTGGGTATGATAGAAGAGGATATCTATCTATCTATCCATTGGGTCTGATCGTATGGATGGATAGATAGATAGATAGATAGATAGATAGATAGATAGATAGATAGATATCCTCTTCTATCATACCCTGCTTTTCCTTCTTCAATGTGTTCTTCTACGCTTCTTCTTCATCATGCCTTTAAGGGGAGATGGGCCGTTTTTCTGGTCCCCCTTCTTCCTCATATGTAGCCCCATTAATGTTCAGATTATTAGACGTTCGGCCCATTAGTTTGGCGATTTTAAGACCTTTCGCCCCATGTTTGTGTTAATATTTAGACTTTTCGTGTCATTTAGGTGTCATTTTTTGTTCTTGGCGAGCGATAGCGGGCCTGTAATTAAACAGAAACCGGCTTTCGGCCGTGACATTTTTCTACCGAAAAATTCACAAATTTATCTTGAAAGGGGGTCTAGGGGGTGTTTTATTAAGCTTGATGGAGGTCTAGCGAGGAAACTAAACACGAATCAAATAAATATATATACAGTATAGCCCAAAACCAAGCACTACCCCCTTAAGTTTCCTTCTTCTCTCTCTCTGACCTCACTCCTTCGCTCCTCCTCTCCCTTCTTGTGTAGTACGGTTGGCCAAGTAAGTTGTGTCTCCGCTGGCATTACGTTTTGCTCACTTTTGGCTGTATTAATGTCTATCAGATGTTGAAAGGGGTGTGTAAAGATAGTAACATGTTTGTATATCTCTTTCGAAACGATGAATGAATGCATATATAGTGCTGATACCAATTATTGATCGAAATATACTTGGTTCCGCGACATACACTTATTTGGCCGACTGTACAAGGGCCTTAGGTAATAGAATATAGAACAGAAATGTAAAAGGTTGACTTTCTCAGAGTAGCTGCTATGATGTCTTCTTAACACCATAAAGTCCCCCTAAAACCCCACATAAAAAAAGGTCTGAATCCAATATTGCGGCACTCACTACCACCGCCGCCTCCTCTCCTCCTTCTGACTTGAATCCTCTTTCCATCTTCTTTCTTTACTTACTCCTTTGGCCTACCATGTTCTACTCAAATACCACTACATAGTCTACTCAAGCATCACTCCACCACTACCACCTCCTCCTTCAGACATCACTCCTACTCCCCTTCCGTCACTCCACCAATACCACCGCCTCCTTTAGACATCACTCCTGCTCCCCTTCCGTCACTCCACCACTACCACCGCCTCCTTCAGACATCACTCCTACTCCCCTTCCGTCACTCCACCACTACCACCGCCTCCTTCAGACATCACTCCTACTCCCCTTCCGTCATTCCACCACTACCACCGCCTCCTTCAGACATCACTCCTACTCCCCTTCCGTCACTCCACCACTACCACCGCCTCCTTCAGACATCACTCCTACTCCCCTTCCGTCATTCCACCACTACCACCGCCTCCTTCAGACATCACTCCTACTCCCCTTCCGTCATTCCACCACTACCACCGCCTCCTTCAGACATCACTCCTACTCCCCTTCCGTCACTCCACCACTACCACCGCCTCCTTCAGACATCACTCCTACTCCCCTTCCGTCACTCCACCACTACCACGGCCTCCTTCAGACATCACTCCTACTCCCCTTCCGTCATTCCACCACTACCACCGCCTCCTTCAGACATCACTCCTACTCCCCTTCCGTCATTCCACCACTACCACCGCCTCCTTCAGACATCACTCCTACTCCCCTTCCGTCATTCCACCACTACCACCGCCTCCTTCAGACATCACTCCTACTCCCCTTCCGTCATTCCACCACTACCACCGCCTCCTTCAGACATCACTCCTACTCCCCTTCCGTCATTCCACCACTACCACCGCCTCCTTCAGACATCACTCCTACTCCCCTTCCGTCATTCCACCACTACCACCGCCTCCTTCAGACATCACTCCTACTCCCCTTCCGTCATTCCACCACTACCACCGCCTCCTTCAGACATCACTCCTACCCCTTCCGTCATTCCACCACTACCACCGCCTCCTTCAGACATCACTCCTACTCCCTTCCGTCATTCCACCACTACCACCGCCTCCTTCACATCACTCCTACTCCCCTTCCGTCATTCCACCACTACCACCGCCTCCTTCAGACATCACTCCTACTCCCCTTCCGTCTTCCACCACTACCACCGCCTCCTTCAGACATCACTCCTACTCCCCTTCCGTCATTCCACCACTACCACCGCCTCCTTCAGACATCACTCCTACTCCCCTTCCGTCATTCCACCACTACCACGCCTCCTTCAGACATCACTCCTACTCCCCTTCCGTCATTCCACCACTACCACCGCCTCCTTCAGACATCACTCCTACTCCCCTTCCGTCATTCCACCACTACCACCGCCTCCTTCAGACATCACTCCTACTCCCCTTCGTCATTCCACCACTACCACCGCCTCCTTCAGATCACTCCTACTCCCCTTCCGTCATTCCACCACTACCACCGCCTCCTTCAGACATCACTCCTACTCCCCTTCCGTCATTCCACCACTACCACCGCCTCCTTCAGACATCACTCCTACTCCCCTTCCGTCATTCCACCACTACCACCGCCTCCTTCAGACATCACTCCTACTCCCCTTCCGTCATTCCACCACTACCACCGCCTCCTTCAGACATCACTCCTACTCCCCTTCCGTCATTCCACCACTACCACCGCCTCCTTTTCCCTTCCATCTGACCTGCCTCGTCCCTGTCTTCATCTGTCTCCTCTTCCCTGGACCCAACCACTTTCACACATCTCTCCTCCTCCTCACCTTGAACCTCTGACCTCCCTCCACTCTTTCCTTCTTCCTCCTCTTCCTCACCTTCTAACCTCTCTCTTCCTTCCTTCCTCTTCTACCGCCTTCTTCTTCCTTCCCCTTCCTCCCCTTCCTCCTCCTCCTCCTCCTCCCAAGCCACACAATGGGGAGAGGGATGGGACAGGGAAGCGCTGTGTCACCCCTGAAATTACCTGCCACAGACTCGGTAGTTAGTGAGGGTAGGAGGAGGAAGAAAATGAGAAAAAAGGAGATGATGGGGGAAGAATATGATAATGTGGATGACAAGAATGTAAAAGGATAGTAAAGAGGAGGACGAGTATCATGATATTTGAGAAAATACAATTACAGTATATAGAAGAAGAATAGGAATGAAGGTTTTTGCCCCCTACTGTTTAAATATATTAAGATTTCAATAAGTCCTGCGGGGGGTGAGGGGGCTTGACCCCCCCCCCTCCTCAACATTTAGTATCCCACGGTGAACGGGTATGGCCAAATAGTTATTTTTCGCTAGTGGGGGGGGGGGGGGGCGTGTTTTTAGATTGTTGTTTAATGGGTAAATATGCATTTCCTACTAACACCCTTACACAACTCTAAACTAAATCAAACAAATCAGAATAATTGTTTAGCAATTTAATTACATAAACTTTATATTGACCTAAATGCCTGCAGTAACAAGATATGTTATCTTAATTTCGAATTATGATCAATGTAATCATCCTCAACATACACATTAATTCACTCCTATAATTATAGAATCCTCCCTTCCAGTCGTGATCGTTAATAATTATACACCTATATACCTCGGAACCTGTAATGCTAAGTTCTGAAGCTACTGGGATTAAAAAACAAAACAAAATGCCTTATCAATTATGTGATCTGTGACGATTCAAATGGGTGCGTAGTTATTTATTAGTGTGCCTACGAATGTGCTGTACAGTCAGCTACACAAGTAACTGGTTCAGTCAAAGTCAAAAGTGTATACTGAAAATCTTTCTCGTAAACTGCGTCAGCTGTAAAGTTACAATAAGTGGTTACTGATAGTCTCTATATGTGTCTAATAGCTTTTGACTAGTACTATTTGTTTCATGTTGTATAGTGTCGATATTATATCACTGTCTCTATATTTCACACAATATGTCATCAAGGGTTTAGATGAACGGTTGACAATTTGTGTGCACTACTTTAAAGTAAACGAATTTACAGCGAACAATGATTGTGGGAAATTCTAACCCGTGAATTTGGCTAAGGGAATGTTCACAATATTTCATCTACGTGTCATAATCGTCCAACAAAATCTATACATTTTTGACTATAGGCAATTGTACTGTACTTTGATTGAACATTCCCCCATATCTGCAGCATGATTGTTTTAGCCCTACTGTTCATCTTGGTCAATATATCCTTCTTTAATTACCCAATACTTCTTCCCCCCGTTCTAACACATAATTCACTTCAATTTACTTCCATTCCCCTCTTTGTATGTACTGTATAATGTATCCAGAGAATCCCGTGAGTGGTGTGGTTTGTCCTGACAGATCACGGCTGACCCCTCATTAGTATATAGGTCACGCTCTGTACACTAATGTCCCACTCTCTCACTACGTGGATATGGAGGGCTATTTATTCAAGCCTGCTGTGTTGACATTACAGGAGGATATAATTTCCATACCGGTGAAAATTTGAATAATTTTGGATGCTAATTTCCAGATGACTAAATCCATAAAACAAATAGGTGTTTTTTGGGTGAGAGCCACTGATATAGTAGTATGCATTTAACCCTCTGTGTCCAAATTTGCTTGATCCCGCGCCTGATCAAATGTGGTCACTTAATTGCCTATAAAGGGTTAAAACCTGATTTTACCAACATGATAGACGGAATTAGTTGACCAATTTCTATCAATATTATTCATTATGCAGATCTTTCTACCCCACAAAATGGAAATATATTTGTTTGCGAAATAAAGAAGTACTGCAATTCAAATAACCTGCAATGAGAACCACCGTCGTTTCCACCCCCAACCCAATCATTGCTCGACCTTTCCTCTTGCTTCCCTCCATGTCTGTACACCAATAATGTTAAGGGGGGATGGTTCACTTTTCGGCCGATTTTTGCATGTATTCATTATTTGTATAGTGTCCTCCCTAGCCCTTCATCAAATCTAAAAACACATCCATTAGATCCCCCTTCTAGATTAATCCCGGCCAAACGCCGGTTCTTCCAACATTTCAGGCTCACTATCGTTCGCCAGGGAAAAAATCGACACCTTAATAGCACGAAAGGTCTAAATATTGACGAAGAAATGGGGCGAAGGGTCTTAAAATCGACTAACTAATGTGGCAAACATCTTAACATCTGAAAACTAATGGGGCTAAACATGAGGGAGAAAGTGGACCAGAAAACCGGCCCATCCCCCCTTAAGTAAGTGGATCTAGTGAAGTTAACCAGGTAAGGGTGTGTCAGGTAAGATGGGTCGTGTAAGGTGAGCTACGCTATAATAGTATCCTTGTATTCAAAATGGCTAGATTAAGTACAGTTAGGGAGGTGAAATAAGATGAATGATGTGTGGTGGGTGATGTGTGGTGGGTGATGTGTGGTGGATGATGTGTGGTGGATGACGTGTGGTGGGTGATGTGGTGGATGATGTGTGGTGGGTGATGTGTGGTGGGTGTTGTGTGGTGGGTGATGTGTGGTGGATGATGTGTGGTGGGTGATGTGTGGTGGATGATGTGTGGTGGGTGATGTGTGGTGGATGATGTGTGGTGGGTGATGTGTGGTGGGTGATGTGTGGTGGATGATGTGTGGTGGATGATGTGTGGTGGATGATGTGTGGTAGTTTAGATAAACTCAAGGTAAATGAAACACCTGGACCTGATACAATCTCGCCTAGAGTTCTAAAGGAAGCTAAGGATGAGCTCTCGAAACCACTGACATAACTACTCAATAAATCCTTGCAGTCTGGAACTATGCCTGATCAGTGGAAGCTAGCCAACGTAACACCGATATTAAAAAAAGGCAGAAAATCCCTACCCAGTAACTATCGTCCAATTAGTTTAACCTCAGTTGTATTTAAATGCTAGAAACGGTCATAAGAGACAGACTCGTAAATCACTTAGAGGAAAATAACATACTTAGAGATACTCAACACGGCTTTCGTAAAAAACGTTCCTGTTTAACAAACCTCTTAGACTTCTTCCACGATATCCTCAACCTCTACGATGAGAGTAAAGCTGTAGATATTATATACCTTGATTTTCAAAAGGCCTTTGACACAGTTCCCCACAAACGTTTACTGCTAAAACTAAAAGCGCATGGAATACAAGACGGTGTGTTGAAATGGATAGAAAATTGGCTCAGCGACAGAAAGCAAAGAGTAGTAATAAACGGTAAGGCATCTAAATGGACCAATGTAAGTAGCGGGGTACCCCAGGGATCGGTACTAGGACCAATTCTCTTTCTAATTTACATCAACGACATAGATGAGGGTCTCACCTGTACAATCTCAAAATTTGCTGATGATACAAAAATTGTAAATAGCGTACTCTCAAAAGAACAAGTTGACGATATGCAACACAATCTAGATAAATTGTCATGTTGGGCCCAAATTTGGCAAATAAGTTTCAATGCGGATAAATGTAAAGTACTACATATCGGATACCTAAATGAGAAAGCAAACTATTCGATGAATGGCACTCAGCTTAAGAATGTAAACCGAGAAACCGATCTGGGAGTAACAATATCGAGTAACCTAAAACCGAGTCAACAATGTTCAGAAGTTGTTAAGAAGGCAAACAAAATAATTGGCTTTATAGGCAGGTCATTTGAGCATCAATCCAAAGAATTTATCCTAACCCTTTACAATTCCTTAGTCCGCCCTCTTCTGGAATACTGCATTCAATCCTGGTGCCCTTATTACCAAAAAGATATAAACAAGCTAGAACGAGTTCAACGTAGAGTTACCAAAATGATATCTAGTCTAAAGAACAAACCATACGAAGAGCGAGCGTCTTAGAGAAATAAATCTATTTCCTTTAACCCAGCGCAGATTAAGAGGTGACTTAATTCAAGTGTTCAAAATCATCAAAGGCATCGACAATATGAACTTTAGTAAGTACTTCACTATCGACCAATCTAATTACACGCGGGGAAACGGTTGCAAAATTATTGGTAAATCTTTTAACTCACACGAATCTAAGAATTTCTTCTTCAATCGAGTTGTTAACTTGTGGAATGGGCTTCCCCGAGACGTTATAGACTGCAGCACCGTTGATTCATTTAAACTCCGCCTAGACAAATATCTCGCATCAAACCCGCGACTGACTACGTTTGTAAATGAATAACTTTATTTTATCCCCCTCTCAGTTACTAACCCATCTGTCCCCTACTAACTTCATAATCCTGCCATGGACATTTGTTCCCTTTCCAATGTTCCCTTACCCACTCTAAACCACTGTTTGGTGATCCTCAGTGTTTTGGAGGACAAGCAGCCTAGAAGGGTCACTAGATCTGTTGTTGCTTGATTTCCGTTGTACTTCTTTGTACTCCTTTGTGGGTGATGTGTGGTAGGTGATGTGTGGTGGGTTATGTGTGGTGGGTGATGTGTGGTGGGTGATGTGTGGTGGGTGATGTGTGGTGGATGGTGGATGATAAGTGGTGGATGATGTGTGGTGGGTGATGTGTGGTGGGTGATGTGTGGTGGATGATGTGTGGTGGGTGATGTGTGGTGGATGATGTGTGGTGGATGATGGGTGGTGGATGATGGGTGGTGGATGACGTGTGGTGGGTCATGATATGTGGTGGATGATGGGTGGTGGGTGATGTGAGGTTGGTGATGTATTGTGGGTGAAGTACTTTAGGAAAAAAATATGGTGTATGTGTGAGAGAGAGAGAGAGAGAGAGAGAGAGAGAGAGAGAGAGAGAGAGAGAGAGAGAGAGAGAGAGAGGAAGTGAGAGTGAGTGAAAAGAAAATGGGAAAAGGCAAGATCCAGGCGTCATTAACCCTCTCAGACATATGACGCGATTTTGAGCCAATTGGTGATACTTTAAAGCCTTTGTTACCATCAGGGGTATTTAGAAACCTTAAGTTTAGTTACTTCAACCTCTGCAGTTGTCTTTGAGGTAGCTGTGTGCAGAAAACTAATTTTGGAGAGGTAATTATATATATAAGAGTGAGAGAACTCTATTTGTTATTGTTAATCTGGCAACCTCTGCGTCATAAATGCGTGAAAGGGTTAATTGAGGGGGGCACTGTATCTAATTAACTCCAGGAAAGTTGAGACCCATGTACTGTGAAAAGGAGAGAGAGAGAGAGAGAGAGAGAGAGAGAGAGAGAGAGAGAGAGAGAGAGAGAGGGATAGATAGATAGATAGATAGATAGATAGATAGATAGATAGATAGATAGATAGATAGATAGATAGATAGATAGATATAGATAGATAGATAGATAGATAGATAGATAGATAGATAGATAGATAGATAGATAGATAGATAGATAGATAGATAGATAGATAGATAGATAGATAGATAGAGAGAGAGAGAGAGAGAGAGAGAGAGAGAGAGAGAGAGAGAGAGAGAGAGAGAGAGAGAGAGAGAGAGAGAGAGAGAGAGAGAGAGATAGATAGATAGATAGATAGATAGATAGATAGATATAGATAGATATAGATATAGATAGATAGAGGGAGAGAGAGAGAGAGAGAGAGAGAAGGGAGGAAGTGAGAGTGAGTGAGAAGAAATGACAAGATCCTGGCGTCATTAATTGAGGGGGGCACTGTATCTAATTAACTCCGAGAAAGTTGAGACCCATGTACTGTGAAAAGGAGAGAGAGAGAGAGAGAGAGAGAGAGAGAGAGAGAGAGAGAGAGAGAGAGAGAGAGAGAGAGAGAGAGAGAGAGAGAGAGAGAGAGAGAGAGAGAGAGAGAGAGAGAGAGAGAGAGAGAGACAGAGAGAGAAAGAGTGAGAGAGAGAGGGGGGGGGGTAACATTAAAGTAAAATTGAGATATATTGTAAAATGTCAATATCCCGAGGTTTATATGGTTTCAGTGATGGATGAAAATACAAAAATCAAGGCTAAATGAGAATACAAAGAAACCTCACTAAAATACCTAAAACAGTATTCTATGTTGTAAATATACAGTACAGTTACTAAAGTGCCAATATTTTTAGACTTCAAATATGGGTAGCATGGTTTGGGGAGTAGTAAACACAAGAAATATACACAAAATATGGTGTATTTGAACGAACAGAAAATAGTTTGTCTAATCAATCATACAAAAACAATATAGAAAACATATAAAACCACCACCACCATCACACCACATCCACCACCACCACCACCACCATCATACCACCACCATCATACCACCACCACCACCATCACACTACCACCACCACCACCACCACCATCACACCACCACCATCACCACCATCGTACCACCACCACCATCATCACACCACCACCATCACCACCACCATCGCCACCATCATACCACCACCACCATCACACCACCACCACCATCACACCACCACCACCATCACACCACCACCACCACCATCATACCACCACGACCATCACACCACCACCACCACCATCACACCACCACAACCACCATCACACCACCACCACCACCACCATCACACCACCACCACCATCACATCAATTAATGGGGGACGAAGTGTCTCAATTGATGGGGGGACGAAGTGTCTCAATTGATGGGGGGCCAAAGTGTCTTAATTGATGGGGAGCCGAAGTGTCTCAATTGAAGGGGGACGAAGTGTCTCAATTGATGGGGGACGAAGTGTCTCAATTGATGGGGGGCCGAAATGTCTCAATTGATGGGGGGCCGAAGTGCCTCAATTGAAGGGGGAAGAAGGGTCTCAATTGATGGGGGACGAAGTGTCTCAATCAATGGGAGGGACGAAGTGTCTCAATCAATGGGAGGGACGAAGTGTCTCAATCGATGGGGGGACGAAGTGTCTCAATCGATGGGGGGACGAAGTGTCTCAATCGATGGGGGGGACGAAGTGTCTCAATCGATGGGGGAGACGAAGTGTCTAAATCGATGGGGGGGACGAAGTGTCTCAATCAATGGGGAGGACGAAGTGTCTCAATCGATGGGGGGGACGAAGTGTCACAATCGATGGGGGGACGAAGTGTCTCAATCGATGGGAGGGACGAAGTGTCTCAATCGATGGGGGGGACGAAGTGTCTCAATCGATGGAGGGACGAAGTGTCTATATCGATGGGGGGGCCGAAGTGTCTCAATCGATGGGGGGGACGAAGAGTCTCAATTGATGGGGGGACGAAGTGTCTCAATTGCTAGGGGGGACGAAGTGTCTCAATTGCTGGGAGGACGAAGTGTCTCAATTGATGGGAGGGGACGAAAAGTCTCAATAGATGGGGGGGGACGAAGTGTCTCAATTGATGGGGGGGACGAAGTGTCTCAATTGATTGGGGGACGAAGTGTCTAAATTGATGGGGGGGTACGAAGTGTCTCAATTGATGGGGGGACGAATTATCTCAATTGCTGGGGGGGACGAAGTGTCTCATTTTCTGGGGGGGACGAAATGTCTCAATTGATGGGGGAGACGAAGTGTCTCAATTGATGGGGGGGTAGAAGTGTCTCAATTGGATGGGGGAGACGAAGTGTCTCAATTGCTGGGGGGGGGGACGAAGTGTCTTAATTGCTGGGGAGGATGAAGAGTCTCAATAGCTTGGGAGGACGAAGAGTCTCACTTGCTGGGGGGGACGAAGTGCCTCAATTGATGGGGGGAACGAAGTGCCTCAAATTATGGGGGGGGGACAAAGTGCTTCAATTGATGGGGGGGACGAAATGTCTAAATTGATGGGGGGGACGAAGTGTCTCAATTGATGGGGGGGACGAAGTGTCTCAATTGATGGGGGGGACGAATTGTCTCAATTGATGAGGGGGGACGAAGTGTCTCAATTGATGGGGGGGGACGAAGTGTCTCAATTACGGGGGGGGGGACGAAGTGTCTCAATTGCTGGGGGGGACAAAGTCCCTCAATTGCTGGGGGAGAAGAAGTGTCTCAATTGCTGGGGGGGACGAAGTGTCTCAATTGCTTGGGGGGACGAAGTGTCTCAATTGATGAAGGGGGACAAAGTGTCTCAATTGATGGAGGGGGGGACGAAGTGTCTCAATTGATGGGGGGGACGAAGTGTTTCAATTGATAGGGGGGGGACGAAATGTCTCAATTGATGAAGGGGGGGGAAGAAGTGTCTCAATTGATGGGGGGGACGAAGTGTTTCAATTGATGGGGGGACGAAGTGTCTCAATTGATGGGGGGGACGAAGTGTCTCAATTGCTGGGAGTGACCAAGTGTCTCAATTGCAGCGGGGGACGTAGTGTCTCAATTGTTGGGGGGCACGAAGTGGCTCAATTGATGTTGGGCGAAGTGTCTCAATTGCTGGGGTGGGGGGGACGAAGTGTCTCAACTGCTGGGGAGGGGACGAAGTGTCTCAATTGCTTGGGGGACGAAGTGTCTCAATTGCTGGGGGGGACGAAGTGTCTCAATTGATGGGGGGGGACGAAGTATATCAATTGCTGGCGGGGCCGAAGTGTCTCAATTGATGGGGGGTCGAAGTGTCTCAATTGCTGGGGGGGACGAAGTGTCTCAATTGCTGGGAGGACGAAATGTCTCAATTGCTGGGAGGACGAAGTGTCTCAATTGCTGGGGGGACGAAGTGTCTCAATTCATCGGGGGGACGAAAAGTCTCAATTGCTGGGGGGGACGAAGTGTCTCAATTGCTGGGGGGTAAGAAGTGTTGCAATTGCTGGGGGGGACGAAGTGTCTCAATTGCTGGGGGGGACGAAGTGTCTCAATTGGTGGGGGGCACGAAGTGTCTCAATTGGTGGGGGGGACGAAGTGTCTCAATTGCTGGGGGGGACGAATTAGTGTCTCAATTGCTGGGGGGGACAAAGTGTCTCAATTGATGGGGTGGGGACGAAGTGTCTCAATTGATGGGGGGACGAAGTGTCTAAATTGATGGGGGGACGAAGTGTCTCAATTGATGGGGGGACATAGTGTCTCAATTGATGGGGGAGGGACGAAGTGTCTCAATTGATGGGGAGGGGGACGAAGTGTCTCAAATGATTGGGGGGACGAAGTGTCTCAAATAATGTGGGGGACGAAGTGTCTCAATTGATGGTGGGACGAAGTGTCTCAATTGATGCGGGGACGAAGTGTCTCAATTGCTGGGGTGGACGAAGTGTCTCAATTGCTGGAGGGACAAAGTGCCTCAATTGATGGGGGGGACGAAGTGCCTCTATTGACGGGGGGGGACGAAGTGCCTCAATTGATGGGGGAGGCGAAGTGCCTCAATTGGTGGGGGGGACGAAGAGCCTCAATTGATGGGGAGGACGAAGTGCCTCAATTGATGGGGGGGACGAAGTGCCTCAATTGATGGGGGGGACGAAGTGCCTCAATTGCTAGGGGGGACGAAGTGCCTCAATTGATGGGGGGGGGACGAAGTGCCTCAATTGATGGGGGGACGAAGTGCCTCAATTGATGGGGGGACGAAGTGCCTCAATTGATGGGGGGACGAAGTGCCTCAATTGATGGGGGGGACGAAGTGCCTCAAATTGATGGGGGGACAAAGTGTCTCAATTGATGGGGGGACGAAGTGTCTCAATTGCTGGGGGGGACGAAGTGTCTCAATTGCTGGGGGGGACGAAGTGTCTCAATTGCTGGGGGGGGGACGAAGTGTCTCAATTGCTGGTGGGGACGAAGTGTCTCAATTGCTGGGAGGACGAAATGTCTCAATTGCTGGGAGGACGAAGTGTCTCAATTGCTGGGGGGACGAAGTGTCTCAATTGATGGGGGGCACGAAATGTCTCAATTGCTGGGGGGACGAAGTGTCTCAATTGCTGGGGGGGACTAAGTGTCTCAATTGCTGGGGGGGACGAAGTGTCTCAATTGCTGGGGGGGACGAAGTGTCTCAATTGCTGGGGGGGACGAAGTGTCTCAATTGCTGGGGTGACTAAGTGTCTCAATTGCTGGGGGGACGAAGTGTCTCAATTGCTGGGGGGACGAAGTGTCTCAATTGCTGGGGAGGACGAAAAGTCTTAATGTGCAGGGGGGGACGAAGTGTTTCAATTGTTGGGGGGTACGAAGTGTTTCAATTGTTGGGGGGTACGTAGTGTCTCAATTGTTGGAGGGGGACGAAGTGTCTCAATTGTTGGGGGGACGAAGTGTCTCAATTGCTGGGGGGGACGAAGTGTCTCAATTGGTGGGAGGGAGGAAGTGACCGCATCGTTGAGAAGACGCCCAAAACGTGCTGCTCCCACATGGTTCAGATGAACTCCATCGTCCGAAATCAAATAGTCATCGTAGTAGAAATTGTCCCAGGTGTCGACGAATCCCACATTCTCCTTCCTGCAGAGGTTTGGTAGACAACGATTTGTGCTGGTGGCTATGTTGTAAAATTGGCTCTCTACACCGAGCCGGGGGACGATTTCTGAGACGATGATCCTTGATGACTTCTCCTTAAAGTGTCTATATTGATGGGGGGGGACGAAGTGTCTCAATTGTTGGGGGGGACGAAGTGTCTCAATTGCTGGGGGGGACGAAGTGTCTCAGTTGCTGGGGGGGACGGAGTGTCTCTATTGCTGGTGGGGGGGACGAAGTGTCTCAATTGCTGTGGGGGACGAAGCGTCTTTATTGCTGGGGGGACAAAGTGTCTCAATTGATGGGGGGGATGAAGTGTCTCAATTGATGAGGGGGACGAAGTGTCTCAATTGATGGGGGGACGAAGTGTCTCAATTGATGGGGGGACGAAGTGTCTCAATTGAGGGGGGGACGAAGTGTCTCAATTGATTGGGGTGCCGAAGTGTCTCATTTGATGGGGGGAGACGAAGTGTCTCATTTGATGGGGGGGACGAAGTGTCTCAATTGATGGTCGGGGGACGAAGTGTCTCAATTGCTGGGGGGTCTCACTTGCTGGGGGGGACGAAGTGTCTCACTCGCTGCGGGGCACGAAGTGTCTCAATTGCTCGGGGGGGCGAAGTGTCTCAGTTGATGGGGGACAAAGTGTCTCAGTTGATGGGGGGACGAAGTGTCTCAGTTGATGGAGGGACGAAGTGTCTCAGTTGAGGGGGGGGGGACGAAGTGTCTCAGTTGATGGGGGGACGAAGTGTCTCAGTTGATGGGGGGGGACGAAGTGTCTCAGTTGATGGGGGGGGACAAAGTGTCTCAGTTGATGGGGGGACGAAGTGTCTTAGTTGATGGGGGAGACGAAGTGTCTCAGTTGAGGGGGGGACGAAGTGGCTCAGTAAAGGGGGGACGAAGCGTCTCAGTTGAGGGGGGGACGAAGTGTCTCAATTGATGGGGGGGACGAAGTGTCTCAATTGATGGGGGGGACGAAGTGTCTCAATTGATGGGGGGACGAAGTGTTTCAATTGATGGGGGGACGAAGTGTCTCAATTGATGGGGGGACGAAGTGTCTCAATTGATGGGGGGACGAAGTGTCTCAATTGATGGGGGGGACGAAGTGTCTCAATTGATGGGGGGGACGAAGTGTCTCAATTGATGGGGGGGACGAAGTGTCTCAATTGATGGGGGGACGAAGTGTCTCAATTGATGGGGAGGACGAAGTGTCTCAATTGATGGGGGGACGATGTGTCTCAATTGGTGGGAGGACGAAGTGTCTCAATTGATCAGGGGGACGAAGTGTCTCAATTGATGGGGGGGACGAAGTGTCTCAATTGATGGGGGGTCGAAGTGTCTCAATTGATGGGGGGGACGAAGTGTCTCAATTGATGGGGGGACCAAGTGTCTCAATTGATGGGGGGACCAAGTGTCTCAATTGATGGGGGGACCAAGTGTCTCAATTGATGGGGGGACCAAGTGTCTCAATTGATGGGGGGACCAAGTGTCTCAATTGATGGGGGGACGAATTTAGACAGTTCGAACCACCGTCATTTCGAACCCCAGACAAAACGTACCCACAAATGGCTCGATATATTTGAAGACTCTTGACGTAACAAATTAATGGATATAGGCGAATTCTTTTTAATTAATTGAATTAAAATATAACTATATCCTAATATTTTATGATATACAGACGTTATTATAATAGTGAATTATTATAATCATTATTCACACAAATGAATTGCTTCAAACTTCTGTTTTCTTAAGTTATTAATATTTCATGAATGAGTGAAATAGAATATGGTAATAATCTATCTCTCTATCTATTGCCAGACGCCTTACTCCCCTTATAGAGGGTGGCCATACACATAATGCCCCCAAGAGGACTTATTCCCTGTAAGAGGGACAACCCGAGCCAGTTTACTGAAGGACTTACAGGATTGACCACTCAATTTAGGATCCGTCCGACTCCGAGGCCCTCTGTGTATCTTGTTAGCACTATTTTTCTACAGTGGTGTTCGGCTAGTCCATCCACTAACCTGCCTTACCCTTCGGTAAGCAGTACGGATTTGTATCAGGTTATCATCCCCTAGACAGGTTGCCGACCAAGGCTGACGAGTCCCATCCACCCGGATTTTTATAAGGTTGTCTCCCCTAGATGGGTTGCCGACCAAGGCTAACGAGTCCCATCCACCCTGGTAATAATATGGTAGTAAATTTGAAACATGTCGTTCATCATATTGAAATATCTCGGAATACCATATATACCAAAATGCAGGATTCGTGGCAACACTGGTTTGCCTTCATATAAGATCTTGCCTTTCTGATGGGCAACTCAGAATATATCAGAATATACGGTACCGAAGATGGCTCGAACCCCAGACAAAACATACGGTACCCACAAATGGCTAGATTTATTTGAAGACTCTTGACGTAACAAATTAAAGGATATCGGCGAATTATTTTTAATTAATTGAATTAAAACATAACTACAGTATATCCTAATATTTTATGATATACATATCAGACGTTATTATAATAGTGAATCATTATAATCATTATTCACACAAATTAATTGCTTCAAACTTCTGTTTTGAAAGTGATCGAAATTACTCTTAAGCAATGATTGGCCTATGTCAGTAAAAACATGATCGAGTATTAGGTATGAAAGACAAGGAATTAATAATTATACCTTTGTTTTCTGCCACATTGTATTTTTAGTCTATTAATTATGACTGCTTAACGTTTTCTGTGTTGAAACAGCAAAACATACATTTAATGTTTTTGGGGGTTCGAAGTGTCTCAATTGATGGGAGACGAAGTGCCTTGGGCCTCGAAATGTCAGGGGTACGAAATGTCCGGAGTTCGAAATGCCCGGTTCCCCACCATTGACTGTTTAACATTTTCTCTGTTGAAACAGCAAAAAATACATTTAATGTTTTTGGGGGTTCGAAGTGTCTCAATTGATGGGAGACGAAGTGTCTTGGGCCTCGAAATGTCAGGGGTACGAAATGTCCGGTTCCCCACCATTGACTGTTTAACGTTTTCTCTGTTGAAACAGCAAAAAATACATTTAATGTTTTGGGGGGTTCGAAGTGTCTCAATTGATGGGAGACGAAGTGTCTTGGGCCTCGAAATGTCAGGGGTACGAAATGTCCGATTCCCCACCAGCTTACTAGACACTTCGAACCCCGAGACATTTCGTCCCCCTCCAATTTAGACAGTTGGAACCGCCGTTATTTCGAATCCCAGACAAAACGTACCCACAAATGGCTAGATATATTTGAAGACTCTTGACGTAACAAATTAATGGATATCGGCGATTTTTTTTTAATTAATTGAATTAAAATATAACTATATCCTAATATTTTGTGATATACAGACGTTATTATAATAGTGAATCATTATAATCATTATTCACACAAATGAATTGCTTCAAACTTCTGTTTGTGTAGCACAACTCCAATGGAACCTGTGGTATCAATATGGCGGAAGCTGGCTGATCTCTAATAATATAGGGTCTCTAGACCGAAACAAAAAAAGGGAAATAAAAAGTTAGAGTAAAACACAGTAGACCAAATCCTAGGGTAGAGGAACACTTTTTTTTTTTTTTTTTTTTTTTTTTTTTTTTTTTTTTTTTAAGACCTCCGTCTACGTATTGTGAAAAACCTGTTATCCTCCGGCAAATTGAGGGGTGAGTGAGAGTGAGGGGTGAATGTGAGAGGATACATGTTTTTCATAATACGTGTTGCTAGCCCCAAGCGCGCTAGCAACTGTGGCTTTCAACCATCCGACACATCCCCTTTTATTTATGTACATCAAACATGTTTAAAACAAATAAGGTCAAATAAAGCTTATATTTATGCCCTACTGTGGAAAGACTACGGATGCACCACTCCTGCCCGGGCCTCACACAGTGGCATGGCCCAGTCGTACTGAGTTCATGACACTGGTGGCATTGCCCCGGAGGATAGCCATCCCTAGTCTTTGCTTGAGCCAGAGGGTTTCCCGGGGTTCTCCTCAAACTTCTCTGATTTTACGGCCTATTTCATTCACCATTTTAAGGGTGGTAGGGCCGAAGACTCCTGAAGTTTCGAATGCCAGAGGCTCGAACTGATTATTTCTGGCGATGGCTTGATATTTTTATCGCTTTCTACTCTCTGCTATCCGGGCGGCTTCACCTGCTTCGTCGGCGTTTCTGGCGATGTTGGTTAAGGAGAAAGTGTCAACACATGTGGGATCCCACACGAGGCACTGGCCATTCTTGTAAGGGTAAGTGGTCATCCCATCTGGCCGTTTGCCGTCTTCTCTGTGAAGTCCATATGGTTCAAGGATTGATGCACGGTTAGCACTCTGCAGGGCCCTTTTTATGACATCATTTAGTGCAGAGTGTCTTGGCAGGCGGCCTGCGCTGTGCAACACTTGTCAAATAAGTCGAACAAAGTAGAAATAAAAGAGTGAATTCCAATTATAAATTGAAATAAGAGAAGTAGGAGAAACTAAGAGAGAAGAAATCGAAAACAGTAAAGCTAGTAGAGAAAAGGGGGAAGAGGCCAATCCTAATACAAAGCCAAAGAAGAATTCCCGGAAAGAAAATCGTTGTAGGAAAGAGGAACAACAGCCAAGATCGTCCACAAAATATACATTGGAAGGAAGTCTGGACAAAAGGAAGGCTAAAGAGGAAATTGAAGTAGAAGGATAATTAGCCGGATAAAGGGGAAAATAATGAAACCTCGAAGAAGTAGAGGATGCCGGTGCCAATAAAAGTCAGGGGAGAGAGCGAGAATAGTAGCAAAACATATACCAAGAATCGACCACAAGAAAGGGTAAAGGAGCTTGAAGGATATTAAATTGACACTTGCCGAAAAAGAATAACTATGCATAAAGGCACAAGAAGAGGCTGGCGGTGCTAAAAATAAATATATAAGTATATAAATCAATAAATATGACAGAGAATGAGACGAATTAGAAGGGGAAAATAAGTCAGATTTGAAAATATAGGTATAAAGGGGCCCTCACACAGTCAGGAGTGCGAGCTAGTGGGAGTCTAACAGGAGTCGCTAGAGTCACTAGGAGTTATCGATTTTCACCGGGAGAGAGTGGGAGTCTAACAGGGGTCACTAAGAGTCGTCGATTTTCACTGCGAATAGGCCCGCGAGTCCGAATTTTCCCCTACTCCTAGTGACTCTGGCTCGCACTCCTAGCTGTGTGAGGGCCCCTTAAGGACGCAAAAGAATGGTAAAGGAGCATTAGAACAAATAATAAATTAACAAAACGGATGAATAGAAGGAAAACATATCGAGAAAAAACGTAGAGCATGCCACTTCTTACTAAATTATAATGTAAAACTTGCAAAAATAAACAAACAAAAGACAGGGTTGAGGCAGAAGTAGATGGAGCGCACATAGTTGAACGAGGAAAATAGAAGAAAAAACAACACATTAAACTTGAAATTAATAAAGAAGTAAAGAGAGGAGTTAGAGTACAAGTAGCAAAACACCAATTAAGGGGGGATGGGCCGGTTTTCTGGACCACTTTCTCCCTCTTGTTTAGCCTCATTAGTGTTCAGATGTTAAGATGTTTGCCCCATTAGTTAGTCGATCTTAAGACCTTTCGCCCCATCTCTTCGTCAGTATTTAGACCTTTCGTGCTATTTAGGTGTCAATTTTTTCCCTGGCGAACGATAGTGAGCCTGTAATGTTGGAAGAACCAGCCTTCGGCCGGGAAATTTTTCCACCGAAAAATTTATAATCTAGAAGGGGGATCTCACGGATGTTTTTTTTTAAATTTGAATGAGATCTAGGGAGGAAACTAGAAAAGTAATGAATACATGCAAAAATCGCCCAAAAAGTGAACAAAATAAATAAAGAAATAAAGTGGTAGAGCATCGACGAGACTAAGAATGAATAATGAAAAATAATTAATACAGAAATAGAATAAATACAGAAATAGAATGAATACAGAAATAGAATGCATACAGAAATTGAATGAATACAGAAATAGAATGAATACAGAAATAGAATGAATACAGAAATAGAATAAATACAGAAATAGAATGAATACAGAAATAGAATGCATACAGAAATATAATGAATACATAAATATAATGAATACATAAATATAATGAATACATAAATATAATGAATACATAAATATAATGAATACAGAAATAGAATGCATACAGAAATAGAATGCATACAGAAATAGAATAAATACGGAAATTGAATGAATACAGAAATAGAATGAATACAGAAATAGAATGAATACAGAAATAGAATGAATACAGAAATAGAATGAATACAGAAATTGAATGAATACAGAAATTGAATGAATACAGAAATTGAATGAATACAGAAATAGAATGAATACAGAAATAGAATGAATACAGAAATAGAATAAATAAAGAAATATAATTAATACAGAAATAGAGAGGGAGAGAGAGGCATTGGAGTTGAAGTACCATCGCGCTAATAACTCATGTCCCAGCTGTCATTACGTTTGGCTTGCTCTTTACTGTATAAATGTCTGTCGGATGTTGAGTAGGGTGGGTACGTGTAGGAACATGTTTGTATATTTCACCCGATATGAGGAAATGAAGCTTCAATAATGCCGATACCAATTATTGATAAAAACATACTTGGTGCCGAGACATCACTTATTAGCGCGACTGTACAATAAGCAGAAGCACATCGATTGACCCTGCCAGTACCTACCGGTGACGTCTTTTGTTATATTAAGGGGAGGCAGACCGTTTTTCTGGACCCCCTTCTCCCTAATGTTTAGCCCCATTCATTTTGAGATTATAAGACGTTCGGCTCAATAGTTTGGCGATTTTAACACCTTTCGCCCCATTTCGTTGTCAATGTTAAGCCCTTTCATGCCATTTAGGTGTCGATTATTTCCTGGCGAGAGATAGCAAGCCTGCAATTTTAAGAGGAACCGGCCTTAGGCCGGGGTCTAAGGGGTGTTTTTCTAAGCTTGATGGAGGTCTAGGTAGGAAATTAAAAAATATATGAATAAATGAATTAATAGACCAAATAAACGGTCTGCCTCCCCTTAAATTTCAGCTATATCTACCTGTAGACGATGTTATGTAGATTAGGAAGGACAAATATGGTAGCCAAAACGATTAAGAGAGTCTGTAGCCTTTTAGTTGGTAGAAGTCCTTGCTATGCTTAATATAATCGTATAACAATTGCAAGAATTTAATGAAAAGGATGTCACCGAACTGAATGAGTTAAAGTATGAATGAAATGAGTAAATAAAGAGTTGAAGTATAGTGGCGCTAATAAGTCATGCTCACCTGGCATTACGTTTGGCTCGCTCTGTGCTGTATTAATGTCTGTCAGATGTTCAATAGGGTGGGTAAGTGTAGGAACATGGTTGTATATCTCATTCAAAAAGAAGAAATCATGCGTAAATATTGCTGATACCAATTATTGATCAAAACATACTTTGTGCCGAGACATCACTTATTAGCGCGACTGTACATGATGAAATAGCGGATATATTAACACACGGAAATAAAGTGGACAGTGAAGAGTGAACAGGGCCGAAAGGTAGAAGGAGCCGGCCCTAACAAAAGGCCGGAGAAGGACAAAGGGCCGGGTGCGAATTAAGAGGCCGACTTGTCCGGCCTCCCTTAAGGGGAGGCAGACCGTTTTTCTGGACCCCCGTTCTCCCTAATGTTTAGCCCCACTAGTTTTGAGATTATAAGACGTTCGGCCCATTAGTTTGGCGATTTAACACCTTTCGCCCCATTTCGTTGTCAATTGTAAGACCTTTCGTTCCATTTAGGTGTCGATTATTTCCTGGCGAGCGATAGCGAGCCTGCAATTTTAAGAGGAACCGGCCTTCGGCCGGGAAATTTTTCTACCGAAAAATGTACACATTTATCTTGAAGGGGGGTCTAGGGGGTGTTTTTTCTAAACTTGATGGAGGTCTAGGGAGGAAACTAAATAAATATATGAATACATGAATTAATAGACCAAACAAACGGCCAGTCTCCCCTTAAACATGAACACCTGCACAGTACGTTATTAATAGGTCCCAGCTTAAAATATATTCATGGCACTTTCACTCTCTTTCATTAGTCGCGTGTTCTCCTTCTCCTAGTCCTCTCCCTCTCTCACTCACTCTCACTCTCTCTCTCTCTCTCTCTCTCTCTCTCTCTCTCTCTCTCTCTCTCTCTCTCTCTCTCTCTCTCTCTCTCTCTCTCTCTCTCTCTCTCTCTCTCTCTCCAGGAATGGGGAGAAATCTGGGTATTAGGGAGACGAAGCCAAATATAGTAGGACATATTTAACGAGAAATAAGAGAGGGATGGGAAGTTGGAAAACTATATGAATGATAATTATGAAGGTGCCAGCCTTACAAAAGAAGAAATTAAGGGAGGAAGAGGAGCTAAAAATAGATAAAAAGTAGAAAATTGCGGCCCTAACAAAAGGCCGGGAAGGACAAAAGGCCGGGTGAGAACTAAGAGGTCGACTTGTCCGGCCTCCCTGAAACATGACCACCCACACACATTTTTAAAAGGACCCAGCTTAAAATTAATTCCCGGCTGTCTCTCTCTCTCTCTTTTTATCTGTGTACTTTCTCTCTCTAGCTCTCTCTCTCTAGCTCTCTCTCTCTCTCTCTCTCTCTCTCTCTCTCTCTCTCTCTCATACACACTCACTTGAAGACACACATTTACGCGCACCATTGTCGAGTATATAATTCTAATATTCTTGCATGGGCATAGATGGAAGATAGGCGAGGAAGGAGCAATACAAGCACCCGAGGAAAACCAAGCCAAACAGTGAAGGAGGAAATATGGTTAGCTTTTTTTTTTTTTTTTTTTTTTTTTTTAAGAGACAATGAACGGAATGAAGTGTTCAATAATATTTACCCCTTGATAATTATGATGCATTTTGCCAGTTTATTCTTCTTATAATTAGAGGATTTCATTTAGATTGCGAAGGGTATGTAGAAGTCAGAGGGTTAATTGGAATAGTCTTTACCCCTTTCATCTCCACTGATCCTTACTAAACTGTATGAAATCACCGAATGATAGCCAAAATTTGCTGTCAAAATTGTCATCATCCTCAAGGGGTTAAGGTGGAAGTACACAAACACCTTTTTTCGTCAATTCCTTTAAGAGGGGATGGGCCGATTTTCTGGACCACTTTCTCTCTCATGTTTAGCCCCATTAGTTTTCAGATGTTAAGATGTTTGCCCCATTAGTTAGTCGATTTTAAGACCTTTCGCCCCATTTCTTCGTCAATATTTAAACCTTTCGTGCTATTTAGGTGTCGATTTTTGTTCACTGGCGTACGATAGTGAGCCTGTAATGTTGGAAGAATCGGCCTTCGGCCGGGACATCTTTCTACTGAAAAATGCACAAATTAATCTAGAAGGGGGATCTGATGGATGTTTTTTTTAATTTGATGGAGGTCTAGGGAGGAAACTAAGAACATCATCCAAAGATCAATGACAAAGACAAATAAACGGCCCATCTCCCTTTAACCCTCTGAAGCTCTGACGCGATTTAGCAGTTTATTTTGGCTATCATTAGACGATTTTATGCAGCTTAGGAAGGATCTGTGGGTATTAAAAGGGTAAATACTATCTCAATCAACCCTCTGCCTTCCATATACCGTTACTAATCTGAATAAAATCGTCCACTAGTAGCCAGAAACAGAACAGAAACGCGTATTGGAGCTTGAAAGGGTTAAGCAACTCTGAGCATGTAACTTGTATTGTATTAGTTTGTGTATGGCCTCTGTACTGTTTATACGTGTGTGTGCGTCTTTTGTATATTCAACTATATTTCGAGTTCATTTATGTTTGCCTTGCCCTCCCAGTTAAAGACCCCACATTGTTTTGTTAGCCTTTATAATATAGGCACTTAAATTATTAATAATAATAATAATAATAATAATTGTTATACTTACTATTATTATTTGTAAACTCCTCCTACACCTTCTCTCCTCCTCCTCTGCCGCCTCCTTCATTTGTTATATCTTCTCGTCCTCCTCCTCCTCCTTATCCTCCTACACCACCTCTCCTTCCCCTTCTCCTACATCATCTTCTTTTCCTCCTCTTCCTCAATCACCTCCTCCTCCTCAACCACCTTCTCCTCTTCAACCACCACCTCCTTCTCCTCCTTCCAGAGTTATATGTTGTGACAATCTTATTTCTATTCTTGAGCCTTCCTGGAGCCCTTGATAATACTACTCGCAATCTATAAGGAAGGGGCCATTGGTGACCCGCAGAGGCTGTTCTTGGTTACAGTGATGTGAGGGGATTGGAGGGAAAATCTTAGGAATGGGAAAAATAAAATCATACTACGTCACAAACACAATATTCTTTAGGCGACAGATTTATCGTAGTAACACACAATTATATTATTACACCTCAGTGTACGTGATTAACTCGAAATGTGTTAACCCCTTCATTACCGAGGTCGTCTTTTCATTATTGTATGGCTATTATTAGACAATTTTATTTAGCTTAGGAAGGATATGCACTAATTAGAAGGCTTCCAAGTATCCCAATTAATTATTATAACTAACACACATCATTCCTTAGCTGTATAAAATCGTCTAAATATAGCTGAACTAAGAGAAAAAGAAATCCCCGGTAGTGAAGGGGTTAATGGTTATACGTACGTTGTCAACATATGTGGATCTAAGTTCTAACTGTACTGGAAAAACATTACCTTCGAAATTATATGCTGCATACAACACATACCGAGCTATTATGTATTATATTATATTTGTGTGTGCGTTGTGTATTTATATTTCAGTCTATGGAAGACATTGGTCTCTGTGATGCGATGATACTAGGTCGTAGTTAACTCAGAATGCATGCCTAGAGCATTAAGAAATCAGCAAAATATATAACTTTCAACAAATATTTGTGAGTTTCAAGCTTCAATATAGCTCAGGAAAGTACGTAAGAAAGACAATAAATGCTTTGAAATTATAATTATTGGTGTATCCTGCATTTTGTGTGTGACGTTGGTGGTGTTGCAGGTGTTCTTATTTAGGGTGCCTAAATAAGAACACCTGCAACACCACCAACGTTACTTACACACAAAATGCAGGATAGCGTCCCTCATGATACCCATATCCAGGGAAACCAAGAAGACATTCTGCAACCAGAAATCACCATCTTCTGTAAAGACTAATCCCACACTGCCCGCACTGCAGACAGTAAACTAGGCAACCTCCACCTCCATGATCCACAACAATCCCTTCAACAGAAACAAGGAAAGTGGCAATGGAAACAACGAATACCCAGCACTGCATAAAGAGAAAACACTCACAAAGGAGTACAAAGGAGTACAAAGGAAATCAAGCAACAACAGATCTAGTGACCCTTCTAGGTTGCTTGTCCTCCAAAACACTGAGGATCAAGTGTCCAAACAGTGGTTTAGAGTGGGTAAGGGAACATTGGAAAGGGAATTACTGCCCTGGAACTAATGTCCGTGGCAGGATTAGGAAGTTAGTAGGGGACAGATGGGTTAGTAACTGAGGGGGGATAAAATAAAGTTATTCATTTACAAACGCAGTCAGTCGTGGGTTTGATGCGAGATATTTGTCTAGGCGGAGTTTAAATGAATCAACGGTGATGCAGTCTATAACGTTTCGGGGAAGCCCATTCCACAAGTTGACAACTCGATTGAAGAAGAAATTCTTAGATTCGTGTGAGTTAAAAGATTTACCAATAATTTTGCAACCGTTTCCCCGCGTGTAATTAGATTGGTCGATAGTGAAGTACTTACTACAGTTCATATTGTCGATGCCTTTGATGATTTTGAACACTTGAATTAAGTCACCTCTTAATCTGCGCTGGGTTAAAGGAAATAGATTTAATTCTCTAAGACGCTCTTCGTATGGTTTGTTCTTTAGGCTAGGTATCATTTTGGTAACTCTACGTGAACTCGTTCTAGCTTGTTTATATCTTTTTGGTAATAAGGGCACCAGGATTGAACGCAGTATTCCAGAAGAGGGCGGACTAAGGAATTGTAAAGGGTTAGGATAACTTCTTTGGATTTATGCTCAAATGACCTGCCTATAAATCCAATTATTTTGTTTGCCTTCTTAACAACTTCTGAACATTGTTGACTCGGTTTTAGGTTACTCGATATTGTTACAGAGAAGAAGAGAATAGTTTACCCTCCTCCATAATTCTCTGAGCGACCCGAAGATTCGACCCGAATGAGGTCATGCCCCGCCACCTGATGACATCACACCACCTGAGATACCTGACTTGGGACCTCAGGTGATACCTTCAAAGGCCGGGCAAAAACTGCCCGTCTCTCACTACCTGACAGAGAATGTATTTCAGACCCCAAAGGCCAAGTGCAAGAAAAGCAAGGTATACCGGATGGAGAAATTATTTGGCTACTTCTCACCCCAAACTCCTGGACGCTTCCCAAGGTCGAGATTAAGGTGCTTCCCAAGACCTACATCATTGAAGAGGTGTATCCCAAAACCTCCAAGGCATTTCCCATGACCTGATAAAAACTTAACCAACAGTGCTTCCCAAGACAGGAAGGATTCTTTTGAAGGCCCACAATTCGGTGCTTCCAAATACCCACTCTCTGGTGTTCCCAAAGACCTATGTAGCGTTTCTCAAGGCCAGCGAAGAGGGAGAAGCAGCAGCAGCAGTAGACGACGCAGCTGCCCCAAGCAGCCCAGCCCAAACACCTCGCACCTACGCACAGAAACCAGGTTCGTCACCATCCCAAGATCGTCCACCCCTGAACCTATCGACCGAGACAAAAAATTCCCTGCCACGCCGAGGAAACTTACAAAACTTGCATAAAGACTAGTAAAACACATTTGACCTACCTTTGAAGATCACTTTTAATCCTGTCTTATTTAATCAATCACAGAATACACAATATTCCCTTTCCTACTCTTGTCAGAGATAATTATACCTTATACTCCCAAAAACGATTCCCCCTTGATGGGTAGAGATATAGCTATCACTGTTAAATACTCATAAGCGCAATATCTGCCCTTACACTATTATTACCTGCATTTCATTCTAGCATTATTCCTTTCATTCACTTATACTCTTGCGTGTACATTTACCTCTGCAGGTTCTACTCTGTACATTACCTAGTGAAATTGTATTATTCCTAGCATGTACTACTCTGTGTTATTTCATAAATAAAACCCATAAATCCAAGGCCTGTAAACTCAATAGTAAATATTAGAAATGTACTTTCGCTCCTAACTTCGAAAGTATATATTTCCCTGGGGTCTCAGGTAAGGGTGGACCATGGTTTTTCGTGCTCTTCTTTCTCTGCTTCTTTTCTGGTGTCTGGCTGTAGCCTTCGATGAGGTCACAGACTTAATCTGCTGGGCTGTCGGTACACTTGGCAAAGACGGTACCTTACCATGTGCATGAATGTGCCCTGGCTCCTTGTTGTGCAAGTATGCTGGTGCAGTGATCAGAGGACGCATCACCGAGTGAGAGTTCGGAGGATGAAACCCCCATAGGATGAGCCATCCTATGCAGATGCAACAATCCTAAACCATTCGAAGGATGTATTGTTTCTTCAGTCAGAGGACTTTTTTTGCGCATCTTGTTGATGGTGGGATTCCAGGGAAGAGGGCCCCTACATGTATCTCTAGAACCTCACTGGATTTATGCGATTTCTTCTCCAGGCTGTCAGGTAGAGGGGTAATTAGCGGCAATGAGGGTGGTAGAACAGATAAAGAAAATGGCCACTCCATGTGTTATTCTCATTTTGGTTGCCCGCTGCTGGTCCGAAGAGCACGACTTAGCTGTAAGGGTGATTGCGTTGATGTTGAGTAATCTTGGAGTTGTTGGTTCGCTAGGTGATGAGGCGGTGACTTGTAGGCTGGCGACGTGCTCGGATGTCATAGCATCCGGCATAATATAAAGCATTGTATTGTCTTGTTTATGTTCAATATTGATTCAAATGAGTGCATTGTCATTTATGCTGTTGACGGTATATAATAGTATTCATAAGGGACGCAATGCTATTGCAAATCTGAAGTTACCATTACAGTTCGCAGAATAATCATAATTATTGCATGAATGTTGAACAATTTTGCAACCCGTTCACTACATAATGAAGACTCGTTTCTGTAATATATATTATTTATCACTATTCGTATATACAGTATGTATGTCCGAAAGCTGTTTTGCAAAGAAAAAGAATACTGAAATACAAATTTGCACAGACTAAATCGAACAATCATTTTGAATATAGGCTGGTAGACAGGTTAAAATCTTTATTATGCATCGTGTTTGTTTATGAAGGTTTTTACTTTTCGAGTCAACAAGATTCTTTATAAGTGAAATTAAGTCTGTTAACTCCTTCAGTATTTGAGCAAGCATCTTCACACTTTAAAATAGTTGTTTATTAGACGATTATATGATATTTAGGAATGATCTCCAGGCATCAAAGGGGTAAAATTGATCTCAATTAACTCTCCAGCTCCCTCTAATTTCTCATAAGCTGAAAAAAATCGTCAAGTAAGAGCGATAGTATACTGTCAAAACGCATCATAAGCCTCGAGGAATTAATGGATATAAAGCAATATATACTGCAATTCACTATCAGAGTACAAGCGTCCAGTTTAGAGTTAGATCGAAAACAGTAGACATAATCCTCTACTAGAATGTTCATAAAAAATGTTAAATGTTAAAATGGTGGGAAAACACGAATGTACAGTTTTTATGTAATTATGTCCCTAAACCAAATATTACAAATCGTTCCATGATTCAGTGAATAATTGCGTGGTTGGTAATCTGATTATTTGACGGCTAAATGTTTTACGAGAATTACAAAATTGCATGTAGCTTTGCATTTATGTACAGTGTGTGAACGGCTGTGCACGTGTGTGTGTGTGTATGTGTGTATACGGCTGTGTGTGTGCCAGTGCATATTGTGTGTATCATTATAAGTGCGTGTGCATAAGCGTATGTGCACAGTATGTATCTGTGTGTGTGTGTAGGTGTTTGTGTATGTGTTATAAATGGGGTATCACAGGAGTGCTTTATTGTCAATTTTTAATGGTTCAGATTTTCCGGCAACATTAATGGGATCTTTCACAATGATATAGGACATTTAACTGATGACATGATAAATTAAGGGACACAATTTTAATGTATTAAATGCATACCTCACAAGACCAGTGTTGCCGATATAAATTGAGGGGATAAGGCTCGTGTGATACCAGCTTAAGGGGAGATTTCCACTGGAGGGATTTTTTTCTGGACCCCTTTCTCCTTCATGTTTAGCCTCATTGCTATTGAGATTTTAACACGTTCGCCCCATTAGTTTGGCGATTTTAAGAACTTTCGCCCCATTTATGTCAATGTTAAGACCTTTCCTGCTATATAGGTGTCAATCTTTTCCTGACGAGCGATAGCGAGCCTGTAATTTAAGAGGAACCGGCCTTCGGCCTGGACATTTCTCTACCGAAAAATGTACAAACTTATCTTGAAAGGGGTCAAGGGGGTGTAATTTTAAGCTTGATGGAGGTCTAGGGAACACACTGAATACCTCCCCTTAATACCACATAAGCTAAAGTAAATTATTATAATCTATAGTATATAAATACGACAAAATGTATCAAGGAGATGAACTGACATGATACCAACCGTGCTGGTGGTATTGAGAGGGATTTATCTAAGTATTTAATGTACCTCTCTATCCTTATGATACATGGGTTTTACACTACTAGCATTTTGTTAAAGGATAAACTTAATTCCAGTTCCCATACCTACATTAAGGGGAGTTATTTAGTTTGTTCCCTACGTTTTCATCAAGCTTAAAATAACACCCCCTAGACCCCCTTTCAAGATAAATTTGTACATTTTTCGGTAGAAAAATTTCCCGGCCGGAGGCCGGTTGCTCTTAAATTACAGGCTCGCTATCGCTCGCCAGGAAAAAATCGACACCTTAATGGCACGAAAGGTCTTAAAATTGACAGAAATGGGGCAAAATGTCTTAAAATGTCAAAACTACTAGGGTGAACGTCTTAAAATCTCAAAATCAATGGGGCTAAACATAAGGGAGAAAGGGGTCAAGAAAAAAATCCCTCAAATGGATATCTGCCCTAAAGCCCATCATTGTTTAATTCGAGCGTCCGTATGAGTGCAGACATATGCGAACTGTACCTCACTTCCATATTATGCGAACTGTACCTCACTTCCATATTATGCGAACTGTACCTCACTTCCATATTATGCGAACTGTACCTCACTTCCATATTATGTGAACTGTACCTCACTTCCATATTATGCGAACTGTACCTCACTTCCATATTATGCGAACTGTACCTCACTTCCATATTATGCGAACTGTACCTCACTTCCATATTATGTGAACTGTACCTCACTTCCATATTATGTGAACTGTACCTCACTTCCATATTATGCGAACTGTACCTCACTTCCATATTATGCGAACTGTACCTCACTTCCATATTATGCGAACTGTACCTCACTTCCATATTATGCGAACTGTACCTCACTTCCATATATGCGAACTGTACCTCACTTCCATATTATGCGAACTGTACCTCACTTCCATATTATGCGAACTGTACCTCACTTCCATTATGTGAACTGTACCTCACTTCCATATTATGCGAACTGTACCTCACTTCCATATTATGCGAACTGTACCTCACTTCCATATTATGCGAACTGTACCTCACTTCCATATTATGCGAACTGTACCTCACTTCCATATTATGCGAACTGTACCTCACTTCCATATTATGTGAACTGTACCTCACTTCCATATTATGCGAACTGTACCTCACTTCCATATTATGCGAACTGTACCTCACTTCCATATTATGCGAACTGTACCTCACTTCCATATTATGCGAACTGTACCTCACTTCCATATTATGCGAACTGTACCTCACTTCCATATTATGCGAACTGTACCTCACTTCCATATTATGCGAACTGTACCTCACTTCCATATTATGCGAACTGTACCTCACTTCCATATTATGCGAACTGTACCTCACTTCCATACTGGTATACTGTATACTGGTGTGTCCAGCTATTCGCCTGACATTGGCACGAATGTTCTTAATGTTGACAACAAAATGAGGCGAAAGGTCTCAAATTCGCCAAACTAACGGAACAAACGTCTTATAACCTCAAAACTAATATGCTAAACATGAGGGAGAAGGGGGTCCAGAAAAAGCGAGTACTACCCCAATAAGCTGAATGGAATTGTCTATTGATAGTTAGAATAAAAGGAAGCAGTACGTCCTCAAATGCAGAAGGTATTAATGATGCGTTTCACTTATAATTAGAGCAATTCAGTTGTATTATTATTGTATTATCATTATTATTGTATTATCATTATTATTGTATTATCATTAGTATTTATGAAGACAGGACAGAACGCTCGCGCATGATCGTATCTCATGTCAAACTCGCATTAAATACTTCCTCCTGACCCGGCAGATTTTTAGGGAAACGTAGTTGCTTTTCTGGATCCCCTTCTATTTCATGTTTAGCCCCATTAGTTTTTACATTATAAGACGTTTGACCCATAAGCTTGGCGACTTTAACACCTTTTGCCCAATGTCGTTGTCATTTGAAGACCTTTCGTGCCATTTAGATGTCGATTTTTTCCTGGCGAGCGATAGCGAGGCTGCAATTTTAAGAGAAACCGGCCTTTGGCCGGGAAATTTTTCTACCAAAAAATGTACAAAATTATCTTGAAAGGGGGTCTAGGGGGTGTTGTTTTAAGCTTGATGGAGGTCTAGCGAGCAAACAAATACAACACAAAATAATAAAAAAAGTAAACGAATGAATAAATAAATAAATAAAAAGACCAACAAATAGCCATTACCCCCTTAACAACAACAACAACACCACCAAAGGTATTCCCGTCAAATTATTAACCCGGCGAACCCAGACAAAACAAAACTAATTCCATAACTCTGGTTGTCGCTGCTGTCGGAAATTTAGTAGCTAATTTGGGTCGCGTTTAACTAGACCAAGTTTTATTCCGAGTTTCTATTTATAGTGAAGTTGGTATGCGTGTGTTTCTCGAGTGTATTCTTCTCAATTTGGGCTATAAGTTGGTATGCGTGTGTTTCTCGGGTGTATTCTGCTCAACTTGGGCTATAAGTTGGTATGCGTGTGTTTCTCGGGTGTATTCTGCTCAACTTGGGCTATAAGTTGGTATGCGTGTGTTTCTCGGGTGTATTCTGCTCAACTTGGGCTATAAGTTGGTATGCGTGTGTTTCTCGGGTGTATTCTGCTCAACTTGGGCTATAAGTTGGTATGCGTGTGTTTCTCGGGTGTATTCTGCTCAACTTGGGCTATAGATATTCTGGTGTGGAATGTGAGACAAGGATGCATCGGTTCTTGTGTTTATAGATTGTTAGTTATAGAATTCACGTTTATTTGTATACAGTATTGGGATATTATGTGGGTTTTATGCACATGCAGGGATAAGCTTATCAATCACTAACTGAAATTCATCATTTAAAGCCAAATATGTGACAGAATGGGGATAACTTATCAGTGTTTTGTTATGAGGGTGTGTGTGTGTGTGTGTGTGTGTGTGTGTGTGTGTGTGTGTGTGTGTGTGTGTGTGTGTGTGTGTGTGTGTGTGTGTGTGTGTGTGTGCCTATATATACATGCTGGAGTTTGGTAAAACATATCACCAAGCTGTTCATAAGTTACAATTGGGCATAGTGCTTTTTCAAGTGTTAAAAAGAAGCACATGATCGCACACACACACGCCCAAGCACGCGCGCGCACACACACACACTATCCTCACTGTCCCACCTACTCCACATACACACAAACACATTCACAGAAACTGCCATCCAAAGCACGTACATATACAAAAACATCGTCACTCAAACACACACATACGCGCATGCACTCAAACACACACACACACACACTCAAACCCACTCATTGACACACAGCAATAGTACTAATCGTCGCGCCCCACAGTGCCGGAGTAACAGCAGCCACCGTAATCAGATTGCCTGCATATTGTGTCCCTGCTCCCTCTCTGCTCTGCTGGGGAATAAGCAGATTGGTCAGGGGCTAAGTAGATTGCCGGGGGATTAGCCCCTTCTGCGTAGGGATCTCACTTGAGCTTAATTTTCGCAGACGTTAGAGGATTTTATTCAGCTTACACTATTCAAAATACTTCGAATTCTTTATTTATAATAGGAATTCTTATCCGTATGTCTCCTTTGAAATTCACTTGACAGTGGTATGTATTTTCTCCATCTGTGACCACCAATAGGAGGGGTCGTTTTGAAGTGTAGGAAAAACATTAAGAATCATTAAACCCTTTGATTTCCATATGTAATAATAATAATATTAAAATGGGAGCCAGAATCACATAAAATGGGAGCCAGAATCACATAAAATGGGAGCCAGAATCACATAAAATGGGAGCCAGAATCACATAAAATGGGAGCCAGAATCACATAAAATGGGAGCCAGAATCACATAAAATGGGAGCCAGAATCACATAAAAAGGCGATATCCTACAGAAAAGTGGACCATTCACAAGCGTGTTTATGTCATTTACTATCAACAACATTTCTGGCAACAATCTGGCGCTGTTCCATAGGTATCGGAAACAACACTAAGGCATATTCGTTTAGCTGCGCCGTAACTCCTTTTGTACGACAGCGGCACTGTATACAGTATATAAATATATACTGTATATACAGTATGTATGTGTGTGTGCGTGTGTGCGTGTGTGTATGTGTGTGTGCTTCTTGAACGTATATGACATTATGAATATATATGTTTAATAAATATATATATATATATATAATCAAAGCAAAATAGTACTGGCAGACAAGAGTTACACGAACTTTTAATTTTTAGTATTGTTTGGCTTTCTGACATGTATACATTATTCGGGCTATCATTGGGATAATTTATGCATTTATGAAAGCTATCTTGTAATCACAGGGGTAAAAGCTATCTCTGAATGCTTACGTGTATAACGGCCTAAGCCGTGCACTCAAATATGTTCCGCACGTGATAATTAAGCTCTGTTTTCACTTGGCGATATTATTCACGTTAAAAATGAACTGTAGAATTGAAAGTTATTTTTTTTTATTTTTTTTTTTATTTTTCTATATTCCAACTTACTTCCTCTCGGGCATAGGCTGAGAGCCTTAACATTCACCGCTTTACAATGAACAGTGAAGCCCGTGAGGTCTTGTTCCAGTCTAGGGAGTGAGACATGTGAAGCACGTAGAGTACAACGAGCACCTGCCATCTTGCCTTCACATGAGGCACGGTGCTCACTCATGGCCCGAAACGACCCCATCTCTGAAGCCACCTCGTTCCCGTGCTTCACTGTCTCACCCCCTACATTCGGACTCTCACATTTACACACACACACAACGCCACCTGTTGAGCAGATAACTCACCAGGCATTGCACCCCTATAGCATATTTTGAATATGGGAATATTCATACAGTGCTATTTAATCAGGGAACAATGAGGGTATTTTATTGACGTTTCGGTGGGCTTGTGGTAATGCACTGATACTAGGTACAGCACAAATTCCATCCCAATAATATCTTCCCATTGATACATCGGGATTTGAACCCGGGACCTTTGGATTACCAGGCCAGTGGCAAGACCACTCCACCACACCTCCCATTGGTATAATATTGAGAAAACCAGTAAAAGTTAGAACCTTGGAGATAATTTGTAAGCTGAAAAAAACATTCAAATTAGAGTCAGAAGAGATACTGTATATTACATGCTAGCAGAATGAAAGGGGTCGACTCTCCAATGGCTAAACAGATTCCCTCGACTGTAAGGCCAATGACTTCAGGGGAGTGAATGGATTAATTAGGCTTGTTGTCACGGCTGCCACTTTGAATAATTGAGCTTCGATAATGGAGTACGCGGAAGTAACATTGTTTTCCCTAGGGACATTAAGTATTTTGGGGATTCTTGTAATGGTTAGGGCTTTTATGTTTGTATAGGCTATGGATATTTGTTGGCAATTCCGTGTGTGTGTGTGTGGGTGTGGGTGTCAGATGTGTAAATAGTTAATAATAATAATAATAATAATAATAATCTATCTATCTATCTATTGCCTGACGCAGTGATCCCCGAAGGGGTGGCCACGAACGAACTGCCCCCATGCACCTCTGTCCCCAGTCAGTTGACGCCCCTCCTCCCAACCAGCACCGCCTTCATCCATATACTTCCTCACTCCATCCTTCCACCTCTCCTTCGGTGCACCTCTCCCTTTCTGTCCTTCCACCTCGCTCTCGTACACCCTCTTAGTCATTCTCTTGCTTTCCATACGTTCCATATGGCCGAACCATCTCAAGTTGTTCCTTTTCACACTTTCCAGCACATCTACCTCCACACCACACCTCCTTCTTACTTCCTCATTCGTCTGTCTATCACTCCATGTAGCTCCACACGCACTTCTCAAGCAACTCATTTCCATCGCTCTCACTCTTGGTCTGAGTCTCTTCCCAAACGTCCATGCTTCGCTTCCGTAAATTAGTGTCGGGATTACCACACTGTCATGCAAGGACTTCTTCACTTCCATACTGACCACATTATTTCTTGTTACTGCTCTCAACGTTCCTACAACCCTCTTCCCTTGTTGCACCCTCTCCCGCACTTCCTCATCCATAGTCCCATCTTTACTAAACACAGTGCCCAGATACTTAAAAGAGCTGACGATCTCCACAGCCTGACCGTTCAACTTCACCTCACACTCTGTGACTTCACCCTTTTTGAAGACCATAACCTTGCTCTTCCCCGCATTTACCTTCAAATTCCGTTTTTCGCACACTGTTCCAAACTCATTTACCAGACCCTGCAACTCCCATTCATTATCGCTCATTAGAACTGTATCATCAGCAATATAGGCAGCTTCCACTCATTTACCTCCCTTATCAGCGATACACCAACATCCACTGCTCTTCCTAGTATTTCTTTCATGACTCCATCCATATTTACAGTAAACAACCACGGGGACATCGCACACCCCTGTTGCAACCCAACATTCAGGTCAAAGAACTCGCTCTGCTCATTCTCCACACGTACTACCGTACTACCGCCTTTGCACCCTCATACATGCTCTTCACTGCTTTCAGCAACTTGCCATCTACTCCGTATATTCTAAGTACTTTTCACATACCTTCTCTATGTGTGTTTGTGTGTGCAATTAGTGCTTGTTAGTGTACGTGTGTGCATGTTTAGCTGTATTATAAAGTCAAATAAACTGTGGTCAATTTCGCGAAAAGCAAAAGCAAGCATACTATCTAAAAAAGACCTACTGAGAAACCCACAAGAATGTACAACTACACTCGTGTTATATAAATTTCTGAAGTTGTATACAGTTCAAAAGACGTAGATCAAGTAGATACAGTACAGGTGTCCGGAGGACGATGGTATTTTCAAAAGTATTGTAAGTTCCTTATTTCCTGATATACCAACCTTACGATATAGCGTATTTTGGTAGTGTGTGACGTGATCATTTTACATGATATCACATACTATAGGTAGCGCCAATGAACTTGACAATAATCTTGACCTCTTAACTTCTTATAAATCGAAATTAATGAAAGCAATCGGGCTGACGTTTCTATCATTTGGGAAGAGTCCACCAGGAAATAGGTGTGGATATTTACAGCCAGTTTGTTCTAGGCCCTTTTGAGTTACAGAGAGGCCAGGGATCAACATTATTGTCAAGTTCGTTGGCGCCACCTTTAACTAAAGAAGCTCTATTTTACGTTCGATATAATATCGCAACATAAGAAACTTAGTCATTTTTAAACACAATCGTCTTCTGGACGTATATATCTATTTCACGCAAGTGTTTTAAATCCTAGAGACATTCGAAAAATAATGGTAAAAAAAAACGCCTAAAAAACAAGTGAATAAACTGTTATTGTGTATAATTCGTCTTATATTCATCATTATTCAATATAAGGTTATTTGTATTGTAATTTGTAAAATACCAATAGCTTCTACTACCTATTTTACCTTTATTTGGATATCATACAAAGCAATTTATATAGTAGTTGTGAAGATAATATTTGTTAAACCAAAATGTCCACACGAAGATCCTAGCAGTTTACCACTAATCTACACAGACGTATGAATAGACGGCATTGCCAATGTCTGATGAGTAGGTAACCAAATTATGTGACACCTTGTATGTATATATATATATATATATATATATATATATATATATATATATATTCAGACTGATAGATATATAGATATAAAAATAGACAGGTAGGTAGATAGATAGACGACATACAGTACAAGCATCTGCCATTATAATTTAATGTGAAGTAATTAGCCTGATGTTAACCGGAAGTGAAATAATGAGGTGCTTTTATATTACATTAACACTAAAAGCTCTCGGGGGTGACATACAGCTTTATTTCCTACAACATAATCCTGTAACTTACATGCAGGAATTTACACTTATTCTATTCGCCTTCTTGTACTCCTTCCTTTAAAATGCATAAATACAATACATAGTCCGGGATTTCGTACAGCTTATTTCTTATTTTGTATTATGTCTGTAATTTTAGGTTGCAACGGGGTGTAAGGCCCACACTGAGGCAGTTAGTAAGGTTATTGGGATAATGGAGATACGCTTTGGGAGAAGTGTAGCAACGGTTCAGAAGGCAAAGAGCGACAAATAAAAAGCCCCGATGATACAACGTTGATGGAGTGGTATGAATGCAAGCTCGAGGCACTAAAGCCATCGTTCACGTCAAGGGGAGGAAGACCATTTTTCTGGACCTCCTCCTCCCTCATGTTTAGCCCCATTTGTTTTTAGATTATAAGACGTTCGGCCAATTAATTTGGCGATTTTAACACCTTTCGCCCCATTTCGTTGTCCATTTTAAGACCTTTCGTGCCATTTAAGTATCGATTTTTTCCTGGCGAGCGACAGCGAGCCTGCAATTTTAAGAGGAACCGGCCTTCGGCCGGGACATTTTTCTTCCGAAAAATGTACAAATTTATCTTGAAGGGGGGTCTAAGGGGTGGTTTTCTAAGCTTGATGGAGGTCTAGGGAGGAAACTAAGAAAATATATGAATAAATTAATTAATAGACCAAACAAACGGTCTGTCTCCCTTTAAAGTTGAGGGGGGATAGACAGGTTGGGAAGGTGAGAAGTTTCTTAAGAATTAGAGAGAAGGAAATTGGAAAGAAAGAACAAAGTGGAAGAGTAAAAGGTGGAGGGCTGTCCTCCTTGCTATTATTAAAAGTGTTCTCCTATTATATAAAGTGTTCTATTATTTAAAGTGTTCTCCTATTATTTAAAGTGTTCTCCTATTATTTAAAGTGTTCTATTATTTAAAGTGTTCTCCTATTTAAAGTATTCTCCTATTATATAAAGTGTTCTATTATTTAAAGTGTTCTATTATTTAAAGTGTTCTCTTATTATTTAAAGTGTTCTATTATTTAAAGTGTTCTCCTATTATATAAAGTGTTCTCCTATTATTTAAAGTGTTCTATTATTTAAAGTGTTCTCCTATTATATAAAGTGTTCTATTATTTAAAGTGTTCTCCTATTATTTAAAGTGTTCTCCTATTATTTAAAGTGTTCTCCTATTATATAAAGTGTTCTCCTATTATTTAAAGTGTTCTCCTATTATTTAAAGTGTTCTATTATTTAAAGTGTTCTCCTATTATATAAAGTGTTCTCCTATTATTTAAAGTGTTCTCCTATTATTTAAAGTGTTCTCCTATTATCAAGAGCTCGAAGGCGTAGGCAGTTATAGGAGACTGCGTCAATAAAGGTGGTGGCACTGCAAGTCTGCTGATGGCAGACTGGTAGCCACAGGTGTTGGACTAGGTATAGGAGGAGGTTGATAGGTGGGCGCAGGTGATGGATTTGTTCCTACAGGTGGCAGACAAGTAGCCACATTTAGCAAAGTGGGTGTTGTAGGTGAAAGATCCTGGGTTCGATTCCTAGGGGGGGCATGACGGATAGGTACCTTATGACTCTGTTCACCTGCAGACTATGGGAACCTGGGGTAATGGGGCATATTGTATGTGACTTCCTATCCGGGAAAGTAAACTGTGGTAACCTGTATAATATGCTACAATACCTGCCTACTTACTAGGTTGGGTAATTCGACAGGACCTTCCTATGTTAAATAAAATCATCTGGATGTATTCAGAGTAGATTCGCCCGTCTGTGGAAATCAACAGGAACAACTGCTACACGAGCGCTCTTCAGGCAATATATCTCGCAAGATTTCAAAGCACTTTCTGTTATCCGTTCCCAGCTGCCAAACTGCAATTGGCCCAAAAGAATGTTCACAGAAATCTGAAATGTCTGACTTTTCAATACTATTGTATATAACTACTTAAATCATATACGTATTTAATTAATTCCTATTGTCATCCGACTTATCCTGATAATGTACTCCGCCGGTCACGTCTCTCTCTCTCTCTCTCTCTCTCTCTCTCTCTCTCTCTCTCTCTCTCTCTGTCTCTCTCTCTCTCTCTCTCTCTCTCTCTCTCTCTCTCTCTCTCTCTTCCAGCTAATATCGTCGACTGGTAATAGTGTATGATGGGCTTTGTGTTGGAGTTAATGTACTTCTGTGTGTGGGTGTGTGTGTGTGTGGGTGTAATAATAATAATAATAATAATAATAATAATAAACGGTTTATTAAAGAATGGCAGCCTCATGAGCTGAAAATACACATTTTACAATTAGTGGATGAACATGAGATGTACAGATATGAAAATGGTAAGCTCAGTTTACAATGGGTGAGTATAATATACTTTACATTAAAACAAGAAATTAATACAATAATTATGCTAGTGCAAAATACAAATTATCATAAATTAACCATGAGAGTAAGTGATTTACAGTGCATATACAGTACACATTTATTTTACTCATATATATACAGAACATACACATATACGCATACGTACACACATAAATACGCATATATATATACATACATATATAAGAACATAAGAACATGCAGTAAGTGTGCACATGCCCGTATACATAAACGCTCACGTATGCAAACAAACATACATACATACAAAAACTGTTCTGGTAGCGTCAGGTGAGGCTAATAATCGGAGTTAAATCCTTGGGAGAGATTAAATGAAGGAATTGGAAAAGGGTTAATGGGGCAACGGACTGTAGGTCAGGTAAAGCCAATTAGAATGGAATGTCAAACGTCGGTGACAACGTGTGTGTGTGTGTGTGTGTGTAGGCATATATGTTTGTGTGTATGAGAGAGAGAGCGAGAGATAGTGTGTGTGTGTGTGTGTGTGTGTGTGTGTGTTGGGTGGGGGGGTGGGGGTGGCATACATATATAGCTTGCCTGAGTACATGTGTGTCCGTTAACTCTACCTCCGGACTTAAGCTAACAGTCTGTAGATTCAACTGCTCGCCACGGTGAACTCAGGAAGTCTTATTCCAGATGGCAAGTGAGACATTGAGACATTTTAAGGGGAAATGGGTCGTTTTTCGGCTCCCCCTTCTTCCTCATGTTTAGCCCCATTAGATTTCAGATTTTATGACGTTCGGCCAATCAGTTAGGCGATTTTAAGACTTTTCAGCGCGTTTGTTTGTCAATATGACTTTTCGTATCATTTAGGTGTCGATTTTTTCCCTGGCGAGTGACAGCGAGCCTGTAGTTTAGGAGAAACCAACCTTCGGCCGGGACATTTTTCTATCGATATATGTTCAAATTTATCTTGAATGAGGATTTTTTTTTTTTTTTCTTTGGGGGGGGGGGTATTTTTAAGCTTGATGGAGGTCGAAGGAGCAAACTAAAATCATGATAAAATGATGCATAAATGAGGAAATAAATACGCCCATCCCTCCTTAAGGGGAGATATCCACTTAAGGGATTTTTTTCTTGACCCCTTTCTCCCTCATGTTTAGCCCCATTGCTTTTGATATTATAAAAAGTTTGCACCATTAGTTTAGCGATTTTAAGAACTTTCACCCCATATTAAGACCTTTCGTGCCATTCAGGTGTCAATTTTATCCTGGCGAGCGATAACGAGCCTGTAATTTAAGAGGAACCGGCCTTCGGCCGGGACATTTTTCTACCGAAAAATGTACAAATATATCTTGAAAGGGACTCAAGGGGTGTAATTTTAAGCTTGATGGAGGTCTAGGGAACAAACTAAATACCTCCCCTTAAGTGTTCCAACCGGGTTGTTCGTGCTCTTACTCTCTTAGACCTACGGCGCCTGATTGTCTCCTCTTGACCCGTTGCAACTTCTGACTTCTCGAAACTTCATAGCCATTATTTTGCTGTCTTATCTCAAAATATTGTGCTAATATATTGGAAACAGCGAGCATATTGTTTTGGTACATCGGGATTTGAACTCAGGACCTTAAGATTACCAGTCCAGTAGCAAGACCACTCCACCACACCTTGCCACAATGTGTGTTAATGTGTGCATGCAACTAGGTTAAATATGCTTTAATTCTTATGAAACTTGTTATACCTCGACCTATTCAGTATATAGAATTATACGGTTTGTGCTTCAAGCTAATATCACAGTATACAGTATACAGTACAGTATACAGTACACAGTATACAGTATACAGTACACAGTATACAGTATACAGTACAGTATACAGTATACAGTACACAGTATACAGTATACAGTACAGTATACAGTATACAGTATACAGTACACAGTACAGTATACAGTATACAGTATACAGTATACAGTACACAGTATACAGTACAGTACAGTATACAGTACACAGTATACAGTATACAGTACACAGTATACAGTATACAGTACAGTATACAGTACACAGTACAGTATACAGTACACAGTACAGTATACAGTACACAGTACAGTATACAGTATACAGTATACAGTACACAGTATACAGTATACAGTACAGTACAGTATACAGTACACAGTATACAGTATACAGTACACAGTATACAGTATACAGTACAGTATACAGTACACAGTATACAGTATACAGTACACAGTATACAGTATACAGTACAGTATACAGTATACAGTACACAGTATACAGTATACAGTACAGTATACAGTATACAGTATACAGTATACAGTACAGTATACAGTATACAGTATACAGTACAGTATACAGTACAGTATACAGTACAGTATACAGTATACAGTATACAGTATACAGTACAGTATACAGTATACAGTACAGTATACAGTATACAGTATACAGTACAGTATACAGTATACAGTACAGTATACAGTACAGTATACAGTATACAGTACACAGTATACAGTATACAGTACAGTATACAGTACAGTATACAGTATACAGTACAGTATACAGTATACAGTACAGTATACAGTATACAGTATACAGTACACAGTATACAGTATACAGTACAGTATACAGTATACAGTATACAGTACAGTATACAGTACAGTATACAGTATACAGTACACAGTATACAGTATACAGTACAGTATACAGTATACAGTACAGTATACAGTATACAGTACACAGTATACAGTATACAGTACACAGTATACAGTATACAGTACAGTATACAGTATACAGTACACAGTATACAGTATACAGTACACAGTATACAGTATATACAGTATACAGTATACAGTACACAGTATACAGTATACAGTACACAGTACACAGTACAGTATACAGTACACAGTATACAGTACACAGTATACAGTACACAGTATACAGTATACAGTATACAGTACACAGTATACAGTATACAGTACACAGTATACAGTATACAGTATACAGTACACAGTATACAGTATACAGTACACAGTATACAGTATACAGTACACAGTATACAGTACACAGTATACAGTATACAGTACACAGTACACAGTATACAGTACACAGTATACAGTATACAGTACACAGTATACAGTATACAGTACACAGTATACAGTATACAGTACACAGTATACAGTATACAGTATACAGTACACAGTATACAGTATACAGTACACAGTATACAGTATACAGTACTCAGTATACAGTATACAGTACAGTACACAGTATACAGTATACAGTATACAGTATACAGTACACAGTATACAGTACAGTATACAGTACACAGTATACAGTATACAGTACACAGTATACAGTATACAGTACTCAGTATACAGTACACAGTATACAGTATACAGTACTCAGTATACAGTATACAGTACTCAGTATACAGTATACAGTACTCAGTATACAGTATACAGTATACAGTACACAGTATACAGTACTCAGTATACAGTATACAGTACTCAGTATACAGTATACAGTATACAGTACACAGTATACAGTATACAGTATACAGTACACAGTATACAGTACACAGTATACAGTATACAGTATACAGTACACAGTATACAGTACACAGTATACAGTACACAGTATACAGTATACAGTATACAGTATACAGTACACAGTACACAGTATACAGTACACAGTATACAGTATACAGTACACAGTATACAGTACACAGTATACAGTATACAGTACACAGTACACAGTATACAGTACACAGTATACAGTATACAGTATACAGTACACAGTATACAGTATACAGTACACAGTACACAGTATACAGTACACAGTATACAGTATACAGTACTCAGTATACAGTATACAGTACTCAGTATACAGTATACAGTACTCAGTATACAGTATACAGTACACAGTACACAGTATACAGTACACAGTATACAGTATACAGTACTCAGTATACAGTATACAGTATACTGTATACAGTATACAGTACACCACAGTATACAGTATACAGTACACAGTATACAGTATACAGTACACAGTATACAGTATACAGTACACAGTACACAGTATACAGTACACAGTATACAGTATACAGTATACAGTACACAGTATACAGTATACAGTACACAGTACACAGTATACAGTACACAGTATACAGTATACAGTACTCAGTATACAGTATACAGTATACTGTATACAGTATACAGTATACAGTACACCACAGTATACAGTATACAGTACAGTATACAGTATATAGTATACAGTATACAGTACACAGTACACAGTATACAGTATACAGTACACAGTATACAGTACACAGTATACAGTACACAGTATACAGTATACAGTACACAGTATACAGTATACAGTACACAGTATACAGTATACAGTACACAGTATACAGTATACAGTACACAGTATACAGTATACAGTATACTGTATACAGTACACAGTACAGTATACAGTATACAGTACACAGTATACAGTATACAGTACACAGTATACAGTATACAGTATACTGTATACAGTACACAGTACAGTATACAGTATACAGTATACAGTACACAGTATACAGTACACAGTATACAGTATACAGTATACAGTACACAGTATACAGTATACAGTACACAGTATACAGTATACAGTACACAGTATACAGTACACAGTATACAGTATACAGTACACAGTATACAGTATACAGTACACAGTATACAGTATACTTTATACAGTATACAGTACACAGTATACAGTATACAGTACACAGTATACAGTATACAGTACTCAGTATACAGTATACAGTATACTGTATACAGTATACAGTATACAGTACACCACAGTATACAGTATACAGTACACAGTATACAGTATACAGTACTCAGTATACAGTATACAGTACACCACAGTATACAGTATACAGTACACAGTATACAGTATACAGTACTCAGTATACAGTATACAGTACTCAGTATAGAGTATACTGTATACAGTATACAGTATACAGTACACCACAGTATACAGTATACAGTACACAGTATACAGTATACAGTACACAGTATACAGTATACAGTACACAGTACACAGTATACAGTACACAGTATACAGTATACAGTATACAGTACACAGTATACAGTATACAGTATACAGTACACAGTACACAGTATACAGTACACAGTATACAGTATACAGTACACAGTATACAGTATACAGTATACTGTATACAGTATACAGTATACAGTACACCACAGTATACAGTATACAGTACAGTATACAGTATACAGTATACAGTATACAGTATACAGTACACAGTATACAGTATACAGTACACAGTATACAGTACACAGTATACAGTACACAGTATACAGTATACAGTACACAGTATACAGTATACAGTATACAGTACACAGTACACAGTATACAGTATACAGTACACAGTATACAGTATACAGTATACTGTATACAGTACACAGTACAGTATACAGTATACAGTACACAGTATACAGTATACAGTACACAGTATACAGTATACAGTATACTGTATACAGTACACAGTACAGTATACAGTATACAGTATACAGTACAGTATACAGTATACAGTATACAGTACACAGTATACAGTATACAGTACACAGTATACAGTATACAGTACACAGTATACAGTATACAGTACACAGTATACAGTATACTGTATACAGTATACAGTACACAGTATACAGTATACAGTACAGTATACAGTACACAGTATACAGTATACAGTACTCAGTATACAGTATACAGTACACAGTACACAGTACACAGTATACAGTATACAGTACTCAGTATACAGTACAGTATACAGTACAGTATACAGTACACAGTATACAGTATACAGTACACAGTATACAGTATACAGTACTCAGTATACAGTATACTGTATACAGTATACAGTACACAGTATACAGTATACAGTACAGTATACAGTACACAGTATACAGTATACAGTACTCAGTATACAGTATACAGTACACAGTACACAGTATACAGTATACAGTACTCAGTATACAGTACAGTATACAGTACAGTATACAGTACACAGTATACAGTATACAGTACAGTATACAGTACACAGTATACAGTATACAGTATACAGTATACAGTACTCAGTATACAGTATACAGTACTCAGTATACAGTATACAGTACTCAGTATACAGTACACAGTACACAGTACACAGTATACAGTATACAGTATACTGTATACAGTACACAGTATACAGTATACAGTATACAGTATACTGTATACAGTATACAGTACACAGTATACAGTACACAGTATACAGTATACAGTACACAGTATACAGTATACTGTATACAGTATACAGTATACTGTATACTGTATACAGTATACAGTACACAGTATACAGTATACAGTACACAGTATACAGTATACAGTATACAGTATACAGTACACAGTATACAGTATACAGTATACAGTACACAGTATACAGTACACAGTATACAGTATACAGTACACAGTATACAGTATACAGTACACAGTATACAGTATACTGTATACAGTATACAGTACACAGTACACAGTATACAGTATACAGTACTCAGTATACTGTATACAGTATACTGTATACAGTACACAGTACACAGTACACAGTATACAGTACTCAGTATACAGTATACTGTATACAGTATACAGTACACAGTATACAGTATACAGTATACTGTATACTGTATACAGTACACAGTATACAGTATACAGTATACAGTATACAGTATACAGTATACTGTATACAGTATACAGTATACTGTATACAGTATACAGTACACAGTACACAGTATACAGTACAGTATACAGTATACAGTATACAGTATACAGGTACTGTATTCTTGCAACAGAAAACAACAACAGTTTAAGGGGGAATGGGCCGGTTTTCTGGACCACTTTCTCATTCATGTTTAGCCCCATTAGTTAGTCGATTTTAAGACCTTTCACCCCATATCTTCGTCAATATTTAGATCTTTTGTGCTATTTAGGTGTCGAATTTTTCCCTGGCGAACGATAGTGAGCCTGTAATGTTGGAAGAACCGGCCTTCGGCCGGGAAATCTTTCTACCGAAAAAAGTACAAATTAATCTAGAAGGGGGATCTAATGTATGTTTTTTTAAATCTGATGGAGGTCTAGGGAGGAAACTAGAAAAATATTGAATACATGCAAAAATCGCCCAAAAAGTGAACCATCTCCCCTTAACTCTATTTGCTACAAATGTATCATGTACAGAGGACAGCTATGGGTGCATGGAATTTGGTTACGTTGATATTGTTCTTCTATTTTCTCTTTATATACTGCATGTGCAAAAACTACTTATTAATTATTATTTTATCTCACACACCAAACGCGCTTCAGCCAATAACAGAGAAGCGGTGAAGGTTTACGAACATATGAGCGGATATGGCAAATGTGTGTTAGAGTGGAAAAGCTTTACGCCGACATCAAATGACGGGAGGAGGAAGTGGTAGGAAGACAAGATAGGAAGGAAGAACGGAGGTAAGGTAGCAAGGAGACACAGAGACGCTTAATATATATATACAGTAAATCTATCTATCTATATCTACATATACATATATATATATATATATATATATATATATATATATATATATATATATATATATATTATACTGTATTATATATACATAATTATATATATATGAGAGAGAGAGAGAAAGAATCTGACTATAGAAACGAAGATGCATGAGGCCCATTGGGATTGTCAAGAGAGGGCTTAAAGAGAGAGATAAATTGCCGAGAATGGATGAATACAGAATGGGAGAAAAGAGTCAAGGGAGAAAAGATGATATTAAGGGGATATTAATGGCCGTTTGTTTTGTCTATTAATTCATGTATTCATATATTTTTTTAGTTTCCTTCCTAGACCTCCATCAAGCTTAGAGAAACACCCCCTAGATCCCCCTTCAAGATAAATGTTTACATTTTTCGGTAGAAAAATGTCCCGGCCGAAGGCCGGTTCCACCTAAAATTGCAGCTCGCTATCGCTCGCCAGGAAATAATAGACACCTAAATGGCACGAAAGGTCTTAAAATTGACAACGAAATGGAGCGAAAGTTGTTAAAATCGCCAAGCTAATGGGCCGAACGTCTTATAATCTCAAAACTAGAGGGGATAAACATTAGGGAGAAGGGGGTCCAGAAAAACGGTCTGCCTCCCCTTCAGGACATAGGAAGGAGAGGAGTGCAGGTAAGAGCAGGGAGAAATGGAGGTTAATCAATGCAGATGAATCGGAGAGACTTGCTAAATTGAGGTTGCAGTACAGAATAAGCTACAAAGCGTGGAAGTAGATAGAAGGAGAAGCAAAGCCGGTATCACACGAGCGCTTTTTCCCTCAACATTTATGCTCAACACTGGTCTGGCAGCTTATGAGGTAAACATTTCAAATATTTTGGTGACGTAAATTCATTTATCATCAGTCACTAAGTTTCCGATATCAGTGCAAAATATTCCAGAAATGTCGCCAGAAAAATTTTGATTGTCTAATGTTGACTAAAAACGCTCTGGTGTGATATCGGCTTAAGGGGGGTGACCTGTTTTTGTTTTGTCCTTTTCTATCTTTCTCTGCCTTGTACCCATTTGGCCCCATTCAGCCTACTGTTTTAAGACGTTTATCCCCATCCAGGTGTCAATTTCTTACTGGTGAGCGGTAGCGAGCCAGCATATTTTTTATTTTTGTTTGACAGCAGGCTAAATTTGTACATTTTTCGATAGACAAATTTCTCCAGCGAAGCCGGATTTCTTCATATAACACTGGCTCGCTATCGCTCGCCAGGAAGAAATCGACACCTAGATGGGGATAAACGTCTTAAAATAGTTGGCTGAAGGGGGCCGAATGGATACAAGCCAGAGAAAGAGAGAAAAGGACAGAAATAACAAAAAGCGGGTCACCCCCCTTAATGCATACATAAATAAGCAACAACATAGTCCCGTGAACATAGTCCCATATCCAGTGAAGGGGCAACAAGGATAGGGTGTTTATTGTAGGAGCTTGACTGGACTTGAAAGGTTCCTGAAAGCCACCATGAACAGCAAGAAATAGCACCTTTTGTTATAACTTCATTTTCTTGCCGGGAGTCACAGGTATCGATGACAAAGAGATTGGAGTTTCTCGGGGGTTCTGGGAAAACGCTGGGTGCCTAGATACATAATACAATAGCTATATGGAAAAATATGACGAAAAATGTCGGAGAAAAGGGAAAGAAAGAGGAGGTACAATGGAAGAGGGAAGCAAATTGCAGGGAACATTGGAGAAAGGGGGTGTGGGGTGACAGAGGGGGGGGGGGGATAGAAAAATAAAGATTGGGTGAGTGAGGTCAGAGAGAAGAAGGACAAAGTGAAAACGTGAAAGAAGGCAGTCCGGCGGCCAGAACGAAAATAGTGAGGCACATCGCGAAACAAAAGGTGAAAATGATGCGAGGAGATAATACAGATGAGACCAAGTAATTTTAAGGGGATGGTGATCAAGAAAATGAGTGCTTTATTATACGATTCTAATAATATGATAAAACAGACAATATTGGAAAAAATCAAGAACAGAGCCAATAGGAAAACCAAATAGAAAAGTAAGAATGATAATTGAATAAGTTTATGAAAGATCAAGAGGATAACATCAAACATAGATAGAGGAGGATGGGTATGGCTGTAGACATATTATTCCAGGAGATGACACACTAATGAAGGGGGGATTTCCACTTGAGGGATATATTTGTGGACACCTTTCTCCTTCATGTTTAGCCCCATTGGCTTTGATATATTAAGACGTTCGCCCCATTAGTTTGGCGATTTTAAGAACTTCCACACCATTTCTGTCAATTTTAAGAACTTTCGTGCCAATTAGGTGTCGATTTTTTCCTGGCGAGCGATAGCGAGCCTGTGATTAAAGCAAAACATCCGAGTAAGTAGAAGAGGGGGTGGAAGAAAAAAATAGATAGCGGATTTATGTGGCCGTAGAAGGGTACAAAGTACAAAGGAGTACAAAGGAAATCAAACAACAACAGATCTAGTGACCCTTCTAGGTTGCTTGTCCTCCAAAACACTGAGGATCAAGTGTCCAAACAGTGGTTTAGAGTGGGTAAGGGAACATTGGAAAGGGAATTACTGCCCTGGAACTAATGTCCGTGGCAGGATTAGGAAGTTAGTAGAGGACAGATGGGTTAGTAACTGAGGGGAGGATAAAATAAAGTTATTCATTTACAAACGCAGTCAGTCGCGGGTTTGATGCGAGATATTTGTCTAGGCGGAGTTTAAATTAATCAACGGTGATGCAGTCTATAACGTTTCGGGGAAGCCCATTCCACAAGTTGACAACTCGATTGAAGAAGAAATTCTTAGATTCGTGCGAGTTAAAAGATTTACCAATAATTTTGCAACCGTTTCCCAGCGTGTAATTAGATTTGTCGATAGTGAAGTACTTACTACAGTTCATATTGTCGATGCCTTTGATGATTTTGAACACTTGAATTAAGTCACCTCTTAATCTGCGCTGGGTTAAAGGAAATAGATTTAATTCTCTAAGACGCTCTTCGTATGGTTTGTTCTTTAGGCTAGGTATCATTTTGGTAACTCTACGTTGAACTCGTTTTAGCTTGCTTATATCTTTTTGGTAATAAGGGCACCAGGATTGAACGCAGTATTCCAGAAGAGGGCGGACTAAGGAAGTGTAAAGGGTTAGGATAACTTCTTTGGATTTATGCTCAAATGACCTGCCTATAAAGCCAATTATTTTGTTTGCCTTCTTAACAACTTCTGAACATTGTTGACTCGATTTTAGGTTACTCGATATTGTTACTCCCAGATCGGTTTCTCTGTTTACATTCTTAAGCTGAGTGCCATTCATCGAATAGTTTGCTTTCTCATTTAGGTATCCGATATGTAGTACTTTACATTTATCCGCATTGAAACTCATTTGCCAAATTTGGGCCCAACATGACAATTTATCTAGATTGTGTTGCATATCGTCAACTTGTTCTTTTGAGAGTACGCTATTTGCAATTTTTGTATCGTCATCAAATTTTGAGATTGTACAGGTGAGACCCTCATCTATGTCGTTGATGTAAATTAGAAAGAGAATTGGTCCTAGTACCGATCCCTGGGGTACCCCGCTACTTACATTGGTCCATTTAGATGCCTTACCGTTTATGACTACTCTTTGCTTTCTGTTGCTGAGCCAATTTTCTATCCATTTCAACACACCGTCTTGTATTCCATGCGCTTTTAGTTTTAGCAGTAAACGTTTGTGGGGAACTTTGTCAAAGGCCTTTTGAAAATCAAGGTATATAATATCTACAGCTTTACTCTCATCATAGAGGTTGAGGATATAGTGGAAGAAGCATAAGAGGTTTGTTAAACAGGAACGTTTTTTACGAAAAGCCGTGTTGAGTATCTTTAAGTATGTTATTTTCCTCTAAGTGATTTACGAGTCTGTCTCGTATGACCGTTTCTAGCATTTTACATACAACTGAGGTTAAGCTAATTGGACGATAGTTACTGGATAGGGATTTGCTGCCTTTTTTGAATATCGGTGTTACGTTGGCTAGCTTCCACTGATCAGGCATAGTTCCAGACTGCAAGGATTTATTGAATAGTAATGTCAGTGGTTTGGAGAGCTCATCCTTAGCTTCCTTTAGAACTCTAGGCGAGACCTGATCAGGTCTAGGCGTTTTATTTACCTTGAGTTTATCTAAACAATTCAATACTTCTCTCTCTGTAACGGTGATATTGCTTAGAACATCTGAATTATCAATCTGAATCGGCGATGGTGTAGGGATATCACTGAGGTCTTCTGTTGTAAAAACTGATGCAAAGAAGGTATTAAGGGCATTACTCATTTGTACTTCGTCTTTGGTGTATTCTCCATTTTCATCGACTAACGGTCCAACAGTTGAAGTAACTACTTTTTTCTTTCTGATATAACTATAGAATTTGTTCGTGTTTGTTTTACTTTGATTCGCAATATGTAACTCTAAGGTCTTTTTACTTTGCTTAATTAACTTTTTGGCTTTGCGTCGTAGCTCTACAAATTTCACCCGTTCTTCGTCATTTTGAGAGGATTTTAATCTATCATTAGCAAATTTTTTAGCAAGCAGGCAGTTCGAAATATCTTTATTCCACCATTTGGGCTTATTATTATGGCCTGGACGCCGTATTTTCGATGGTATGCAGTCTTGCACTGCTTTTAGGTAAGTGGTTTCGAATAACTTCCAAGATGTATTATGTCATTATTGTTAATTAAAAAGCTCAAGTCAGTTTATTTAAACATAGCTCTAAGTTTATGGAAGTTTGCTTTCTTGAAATTAGGGACTTTTTCGATGCTACTATTTGGTTCGTTACTAGTAAACTTTAAAGTGAAAGTTATCGTACGATGGTCGCTGTTACTCAATTCATCACCAACATTCACATTCTCTATTAATTCTTCTTTTGTTGCAAGTACAATGTCAAGAACGTTATTACCACGGGTCGGCGTTCGAACAAATTGAAAAAGCGAACTCTCTTGCAAGTTCGTATACAAGTCATGTCCGGAGTGTGAAGTAAGAGTATCGCCCCACTTGGTCACAGGTAAATTAAAGTCGCCAAAAATTAGGGTATCTTGTGAGTTACTTACATCTGCAATTTGTTCGTAAATTTCTCGGTCAGTTTGCACTGATTGAGCTGGAGGTCTGTATATTAACGCAAGTGTTATTTTTGTACTTTTATTATTCTTTATTAGCACAAAAGATGTGTCGACGTTCACAATTTGAGGTTTTGACAAGAGGGTAGGGTTAAGACTTTCTTTGATATAAAGTAAAACGCCACCTCCATTTCGATTTATTCGGCTTTTCTCAAACATTACATAACCGGGAAGTGAATACTCTGCTAAAAAGTCTCTATCTTCTGTTTTGAGCCAAGATTCTGTTATGCCAATCACATCATAATTTTCTGTAAACACTAGCTCCTCTAAATCTGAAAATTTATTGCGTATGCTACGAGCGTTTGCATAGAAAACCTTTAAATTTGTTATTTTAGAACTCACGGAACACGCTCTTTAATAATATGTTTGGTTCTTGTCGGATCTACATTTATGTTCATGGCTGTCCTCGGTCCTCGCTGTCTTCGGTCCTTATCGCTGGTGGTCCTCGGTTGCCTCTGTTTTTTGCTTGGCGTTGGATGATTTATGTCACTGCTGCTTCTTCTCGGATGGCGTTTTTTGATCCATGGCTGCGGACTGCTTCGTGTAGGAGACGACCCATGCGTGCTGAACCCACAGGGTTTAGATGAGTGCCATCCTTGCGGAACAGAGTAGGCTGGTTGTAGAAGTTGTCCCAGAGGTTGATGAATTCAACTTCTTCCCTCAGACACAAATATTTTAGTCGGCTATTTGTGCTGAAGGCCTTGTCGTAGAATTTGTCAGGTGCGTCGATCTTGGGGAGAATGCCTGAGATGATGATATTCCTTGACTTGTTTTTGTAGTGCTGGATCATCTTGCGATATTTCTCCATCAACTCTTCGGATCTGGTGCGCATGACGTCATTTGAACCAGCATGGATGACAAAAAGGGTATTTTCATTTGCATCCTTTGTGGTATCTTCGAAGGCTTCCACAATGTCGTCCAGTCCAGCTCCTGGGATGCAATATCTTTTTCGTCGATTTGGGACTCTATCGCAGAACTCTTCGACCTGTCCTCGTAGGATGGAATCCCCAATGAGCCTAATCTCTTCTGGTTCGTCTTCCATCTCTACCAATATCTCAAATCGGTTTGACATTGAGACTGGTAGATGAGACCTTTTCTGCGTTGGCCGTGCACCGTTCCTCACTGGTGTAAATCCGGAAACCTGTGGTGGCGGGACTCTGCGTACAGGTCGGGGAGAGGAGTGGTTAGAACGGGGGCGAGGGGTTGGTACTGTTCGTGCTAGCAGGCTTCTTGCACGAGTAGTGGGGGAGAGACTAAGGTGAACAGGGCGGCTGTCCTGCTTTGATGTCGGCTCAGGTTCGTCAGAAGATGCTGCAGTGGCTACTGCAGGTGTTGGATTGTTGGCAGATGACGTTGGGGCGGTGGTGGATGTTGGAGTTGAAACAATTGGAGTTAGTGATACTCCAACGTTGAGTGTTACAAACTCTTGGAGTGATTCCAGCTTCCTGGTGAGGGCGTTGATCTTGTTGTGGGTTGCATCCAATTTTGCTGTCAAATCCTCTCGTTGCTGGCAGAGGCCGCAGACTTGTAGATCGGCAGGAGCAAACATGGTAGCACCAAACCTACCGGCGCAGTTCGTACAGGCACGAGGCATGGTGACGATCACTTTCTTCAGATCACTTCACTCACTTAAAAACACTTAATTCACTTTAAAAACACTAAACTAATTTTAAAAACACTTATCTCACTTTAAAAACACTTCACTCCCTTCAGGTCGCTTCACTTACTTAAATAGGCCTAACCGAAAACAAAAATGTTGAAATACGCACAAATAGGTTATCAGCGGTGATAGCCTAACCGAAAATTAAAACAAAACAAAATTAAATTTGAATACGCAGTGATAGCCGAACCGAAAACAATTTTATTTTTATTTAAACAGAAATAGGCCACCAGGGGTTATTTCGTGAAGGAAGAGACGAAAGAAAACAAAGGAATGGAGGAGAAGGAAGGGGAATAAAGCAGAGAAGTGGAAGAAAAATGCAAGCTATGGGGATGCGTGGAGGAAGGGAGGGGGATGAAAAATGGAGCAGGGATGAGCGTCACCGTGGAAAGGCGGCGACTGGACGTGAAGTATGGGAGAGAAAACAAATAACGTAGAGGAAACAGGCAACCCAGAAGAGAAGAAATATAAAAGAGTTTGTAGAAGAGGGAGGAGAGAAAATGGAAAGAAATTGATTGTGGGAATGGAGACACGCTTGAAGAGAATGCAAATATATAGGAAGACAAATGAAGAAAAAAAACAATCAAGCGAGAACAAAAGATAATTCACATAACAAATATAGTACTTATAAGAACAGCAAAGTTATGACCAAGAGATGTGTGGAGCGGGAACACAAACAAAATGCATGAAGCAGACACAAAAGTAGGCTAAGTGTGGACAGTGATAAAACTTAAGGGGAGGTTTTTAGTTGGTTTCCTAGACTTCCATCAAGCTTAAAATGACTCCCCGTAGACCCCCTTTCAAGATATATTTGTACATTTTTAGATAGAAAAATGTCCCGGCCGAAGGCCGGTTACCCTTAAATTACAGGCTCGCTATCGCTCGCCAGGAAAAAATGGACACCTAAATGGCACGAAAGGTCTTAAAATTGACAGAAATGGGGCGAGAGTTCTTAAAATCGCCAGACTAATGGGGTGAACGTCTTAAAATCTCAAAAGCAATGAGGCTAGACATGAGGGAGAAAGGGGTCAAGAAAAAAGTCCATCAAGTGGAAATATCCCCTTACCTCGATTTGTCTTAACGTGGTGAACATTTTTCTCCCTTATTAGCTCATTTCTATAATAGAAAAATATGAACTATTATGACTGCATCGTAATATTGCCAGGTTTTCGTAATTAACAGCATATTTAGCTATAAAAACGTTGTACTAACTGAGTAATTAAGATGGGAACAAGCCAAAACGTTGTACTAGCTGAGTAATTAAGATGGGAACAAGCCAAAATGTCGCATTTTTTTTTTTTTTTTTTTTTTTTTTTTTTTTTTTTTCCAACTACTCGCTCTCGGGCTTAAAAAGAATAGATTATAAGCACAGACGACAATATATGATGGGGGGATGGTATAATAGACAAGACAGGAGTAAAGCAGAGTTAGGGAGGAGGTAGGCTAACAATTATATAAGAGATGGTGAACGTAGACATTTAAAGATGCAAACAGGCAGAAGAGCAGAGAAATAAACAAAAACACTAAGCCACACTAGGATACATTTAAAATACCAGGACAGGAACGGGAAAAAAGTAAAGAGTTGGAGAGAAGGGAAGGAGAGGGTTAGGACAAAAGCAATCGATGAGAGATTAATGGGAGGTATTTAGTTTGTTCCCTACGTTTTCATCAAGCTTAAAATTACACCCCCTAGACCACCTTTCAAGATAAATTTGTACATTTTTCGGTAGAAAAATTTCCCGGCCGGAGGCCGGTTGCTCTTAAATTACAGGCTCGCTATCGCTCGCCAGGAAAAAATTGACACCTTAATGGCACGAAAGGTCTTAAAATTGACATAAATGGGGCAAAATGTCTTAAAATGTCAAAACTACTAGGGCGAACGTCTTAAAATCTCAAAAGCAATGGGGCTAAACATGAGGGAGAAATGGGTCCAGAAAAAAATCCCTCAAGTGGAAATCTCCCCTTAATGCAGTCATAACGCGGTGACTTACGAACATGCTAAAATAAAACAATAGAGTAAGGGATAAACATAATTAGAAACCTAATAAATTATAGAGAAGTACAAAATTATTGTAAAATACAAGCGTACACTCGGTCAAAAGAGTATCTGCACCCCTACCCTGATTATATGGTGTCTACGGTCGCGCTAATAAGTCATTTCCCAGCTGTCATTATGTTTGGCTTGCTCTGTGCTGTATTAATGTCTGTCGGATGTTTAATAGGGTGGGTAAGTGTAGGAAAAGGTTTGTACATTTCAATCGATATGAAGAAATGAAGCTTAGATATTGCTGATACCAATTATTGATCAAAAGATACTTGGTGCCGAGACATGACTTATTAGTGCGATTGTACAGCTTGCTATTATAGGTCTTAGGTCGTAGGTAGTAGGTCGTATGTAGTATAGGTAGGTAGTAGGTCGTAGGTAGTAGGTCTTAGGTAGTATGTCTTAGGTAGTAGGTCTTAGGTAGTAGGTCGTAGGTAGTAGGTCTTAGGTAGTAGGTCTTAGGTAGTATGTCTTAGGTAGTAGGTCTTAGGTAGTAGGTCGTAGGTAGTAGGTCGTAGGTAGTAGGTCTTAGGTAGTAGGTCTTAGGTAGTAGGTCTTAGGTAGTAGGTCTTAGGTAGTAGGTCTTAGGTAGTAGGTCGTAGGTAGTAGGTCTTAGGTAGTAGGTCTTAGGTAGTAGGTCTTAGGTAGTAGGTCTTAGGTAGTAGGTCTTAGGTAGTAGGTCGTAGGTAGTAGGTCGTAGGTAGTAGGTCTTAGGTAGTAGGTCTTAGGTAGTATGTCTTAGGTAGTAGGTCTTAGGTAGTAGGTCGTAGGTAGTAGGTCGTAGGTAGTAGGTCTTAGGTAGTAGGTCTTAGGTAGTAGGTCTTAGGTAGTAGGTCTTAGGTAGTAGGTCTTAGGTAGTAGGTCGTAGGTAGTAGGTCTTAGGTAGTAGGTCTTAGGTAGTAGGTCTTAGGTAGTAGGTCTTAGGTAGTAGGTCGTAGGTAGTAGGTCTTAGGTAGTAGTATAGATGGATAGAGTTGCAGGAAGATATGCCAACCCTACCGAGCTGTACACACCAGATGATCAGCGTAGGGGTGCAGATACTTTTTTGACCGAGTGTACATTGAGAAAGATGAAACGAGAGAAGGGATGCGTGTGAATGTATGAAATATAATAACCCCTTTTGCATCGGCGACGTTTTTTTAATTATAGTCTAGCTATATTTAGACGATTTTTATCAGTTCATAAAGGGCCTCAAGCAAGTAACAGGCTTCGAACTATCTCACTTAACCCTTTTTACTACCATAGATCCTTCTTAAACTGCACAGAATCGTCTAAATATTGCTAGCATAGAATGTAAGAAGACGTCGCCGGTAAGGAAGCGGTTAATATAGGCAAAAAGGGTAAATTCAAGAGTCCACAATAATATACGCTTAAAGGTATTATGTTAGTGATGATCCCATTTAGTATAATACTATAACGAAAGGTAAATAATTATCAGTATGCTCAACTGTATTATATTAATTATCAGTATGCCCAACTGTATTATATTTATCTGTATTGTTGCTATTATTATGATGCCCGTAGCTCTATAATTATTAGGTACACATTGGAGCGTAACCTGTACACCTCAAGTGAGCGAATGGTCCATATGCGACTGGGATGGCTAAGACTAGAACAGAGTATATGAATATGGTATAAATGGTAGGTTTCAATAATATAGATATAAGTAGCGTGACTATATACACATAGGAGAACTAGACATAAGTGGTTAGTGGCAAATGAGCATACACTGAATAATAGAAAGTGGGAAATTATAATGATGAAAGTGGCACAAGTGAATAAATATTATATGTACAATTCAATAGATGGGTAGAACCTATGAAATACATTAGGAAAATTTGAGGCGTGGTGAGTGGTAGGGAAGCTAGCTAAGTATTATGTATAAATAACTTGGTCTGTGAAGAGGCGATCTATGGTAATCAAATATATCTATATCACTATCAAGTCAAAGGAGTCGTTCACAAGACAATTAGTTATAGACATATCCAGTGAAAGGGTGCGTGGAAAAAAGGGTGCGTGGAAAAAAGGGTGCGTGGAAAAAAGGGTGAACAAAATGAAAACAAAGGACTGGAAGGGGAAAGTAAAAGCTCTCAGACACGGATGAATAATGTAGGGGGTATGAATGTAAAATTAAAGAGTGTGCATTTGTAAGTGAAAACGTAATTGGAAGAGATCGAGCTGAGAGAAGAGAGACAAATGGGAAAACATGAAAGTAAAAGACAAGAATAAATCGAGAGGGAGACATAGAAAAGGAAAATATAAGAGAGAATGAGAGTAAGCCAAACACATGAATAGGAAGATGGGGTGAAGGAGAAGACACAGCATGATGATAAACCACAAGAGATACGTATATGAGAAGAGTGGAAAGGGAAAACATGAAATAAAGGACATGAGTAAGTAGAGGAGGGGAGGAGCAAAAGAAAAATGGGGGGGATGTATGTAGCCAACCAGGGTGACTAAAGAGGATACGAGAAAGAAGGATAGAGGAAGAACGAAAGAGGGAAACAGAGAGAGACGCAAGAAAAACGTTAATAAAAGTGTAGATGAATAAGAAAGAAAATGCACATCGTTCGCCAGGGAAAAAATCGACACCTAAATAGCACGAAAGGTCTAAATATTGACGAAGAAATGGGGCGAAAGGTCTTAAAATCGGCTAACTAATCGGGCAAACATCATAACATCTGAAAACTAATAGGGCTAAACATGAGGGAGAAAGTGGTCCAGAAAACCGGCCCATCCCGTCTTAAACTATATAGGGTATTAACAGTAAAGTGGTTCAAGCTTCACTGGCTTGAAACCTTCCAACACCAGTGAATCATATTTTCCAAATTCTGGACCACTTTCTCCCTCATGTTTAGCCCCATTAGTTTTCAGATGCTAAGATGTTTTCCCCATTAGTTAGTCGATTTTAAGACCTGGTTTAAGTTTGGTTTTTTCCCTGGCGAACGATAGTGAGCCTGTAATAATGGACGAACCGGCCTTCGGCTGGGAAAATGTTCTGCCGAAAATGTACAAATTAATTTAGAAGGGGGATCTAATGGATGTTTTTTTTTTAATTTGATGGAGGTCTAGGGAGGAAACTAGAAAAATAACGAATACATGCACAAATCGCCCAAAAAGTGAACCATCCCTTAAAACAAAAGTGTATTTGTGTGTTTATCTGTCTGCGTCCCTCTATATATGTCTGTCTGTCTGTCTGTCTGTCTATATTTTGTTTGTGTCCCTCTATATATGTCTGTCTGTCTATATTTTGTTTGTGTCCCTCTATATATGTCTGTCTGTCTATATTTTGTTTGTGTCCCTCTATATATGTCTGTCTGTCTATATTTTGTTTGTGTCCCTCTATATATGTCTGTCTGTCTATATTGTGGTTCTGTCCCTCTATATATGTCTGTATGTCTATATTGTATCTGTGTCCCTCTATATATGTCTGTCTGTCTATATTGTGTCTGTGTCCCTCTATATATGTCTGTCTGTCTATAGTGTGTCTGTGTCCCTCTATATATGTCTGTCTGTCTATAGTGTGTCTGTGTCCCTGTATATATGTCTGTCTGTCTATAGTGTGTCTGTGTCCCTGTATATATGTCTGTCTGTCTATATTGTGTCTGTGTCCCTCTATATATGTCTGTCTGTCTATATTTTGTTTGTGTCCCTCTATATATGTCTGTCTGTCTATATTGTGGTTCTGTCCCTCTATATATGTCTGTCTGTCTATATTGTGTCTGTGTCCTGTCTGTCTGTCTGTCTATATTGTGTCTGTGTCCTGTCTGTCTGTCTGTCTATATTGTGTCTGTGTCCCTCTATATATGTCTGTCTGTCTATAGTGTGTCTGTGTCCCTCTATATATGTCTGTCTGTCTATAGTGTGTCTGTGTCCCTGTATATATGTCTGTCTGTCTATAGTGTGTCTGTGTCCCTCTATATATGTCTGTCTGTCTATATTGTGTCTGTGTCCTGTCTGTCTGTCTATATTGTGTTTGTGTCCTGTATGTCTGTCTGTCTATAGTGTGTCTGTGTCCCTCTATATATGTCTGTCTGTCTATAGTGTGTCTGTGTCCCTCTATATATGTCTGTCTGTCTATATTGTGGTTGTGTCCCTCTATATATTATGTCTGTCTATATTTTGTTTGTGTCCCTCTATATGTCTGTCTGTCTATATTGTGTCTGTCTATTGGTGTGTATGTGTACCTGTTTTTATTGTTGCCTGTGTTTGTATATTATTCGTGTCTGTCTGTCTGTCTGTCTGTCTGTCTATCTCTCTCTCTCTCTCTCTTTCTCTCTCTGTCTTTCTCTCTCTCTCTCTCTCTCTCTCTCTCTCTCTCTCTCTCTCTCTCTCTCTCTCTCTCTCTCTTCACCCGTACATCCCCCGTCAACCTCTCCAGAATATTGACAGTAAAGTCTTGCCGAAGCTTTACTGGCTCGGGACCTTCCAACTCCATTAAGGGGAGGAAGACCGTTTTTTCTGGACCCCCTTCTCCCTAATGTTTAGTCCCACTAGTTTTGAGGTTATAAGACGTTCGGCCCATTAGTTTGGCGATTTTAACACCTTTCGTCCCATTTTGTTAGCAATTTTAAGACCTTTCATGCCTTTTAGGTGTCGATTATTTCCTGGCGAGCAAAAGCGAGCCTTCAATTTTAAGAGAAATCGGCCTTCGGCCGGGACATTTTTCTACCGAAAAATGTACAAAGTTATCTTGAAGGGGGGTCTAGGGGGTGTTTTTCTAAGCTTGATGGAGGTCTAGCGAGTTAACTAAAACAATTATATGAATACATTAATTAATAGACCAAACAAACGGCCAGTCTCCCCTTAAGTGCCGCAACTCATTTTTGTCTCCCCCCCTCCCTCCTTTTGTCCCCCCCCCCCCCCCTCCTTTTGTCTCCCCCCCCCCCCTCCTTTTGTCTCCCCCCCCCCCCCCTCCTTTTGTCTCCCCCCCCCTTCTTTTTTACCGTGGATATTTTCTCTCCTTGCATTTTCTTTTTGGTGTACTTTAAGATATGGTTGCCAATCTCTCTGCCAGTGAATCTCGATGTCTGTGACTGTATATTCGTGTTTGTCTGTAAGTGTGTCGGATTGTGTGTACGGTCACGCTAATAATTATGTCATGTCCCAGCTGTCATTCCGTAACTTGGCTCGCTTTGTACTGTATTAAAGATTACAAAAAAGCCGGTGAATGTCTTTTCGTTGTTATTGATGGGGATGGCATCGTTATTTACGTGGTCATTGTTGTTGCTATTGTTGCTGTAGCCACGGTTTTTTGTCCGTGTATCGTTCACTCTTGTTCCAGCGATCTATTACCTAAAGCCGGTATCACACGAGAGCTTTTATAGTCAACATTCGATGGTCAGCATTTATCTAACAACATTTCTGGATTATTTTGCAGTGGTATCGGAAACTAGACTCATGATAGATGAATTTAGGTAACAGAAATATATTAAATGTTGACCTCATAAGCTACCAGACCAGTGTTGAGCATAAATGTTGAGGGAAAAAGTGCTCGTGTGATACCGGCTTGAGTCAGTCGAGATTTAGGAGTGGTGGGGCGGACAATGGACGCTATCAACCATTTTCCCTTTTTATTTCCATGGATGTTTTTTTTTTTTTTTTTTTTTTTTTTTAACTCCCACCCTCCCAGTCCCAGTCTATTGTCATCACCTGCCCTCACCCCGCCTGACATCCAGATATAATATATTCGTATGAACTATGAACTTACACCACCACGCAACAATTCACATTCGTTGTACCGCGTGTTTGCATTGTTGACAGCAGAAATTCCGTCGTTCTTGCAACATAGTGTACATAGTTTATCACTGTTGCATGAGTACTGCCGAAGAAATGCATAGTGAGCTGATTAACGGGAGATGGGTCGCTTTTCTGGTCCCCCTTCTCCCTCAGGTTTAGCCCCACTAGTTTTGAGATTATAAGACGTTCGGCCCATTACTTTCGCGATTTTAACACCTTTCGACCCATTTCGTTGTCAATTTTAAGACCTTTCGTGCCATTTAGATGTCGATTATTTCCTGGAGAGCGAAAGCGAGCCTGCAATTTTAAGAAGAACCGGCCTTCGGCCGGGTAATTTTTCTACCGAAAAATCTACAAATTTATCTTGAAGGGGGGTCTAGGGGGTGTTTTTCTAAGCTTGGTGGAGGTCTAGGGAGGAAACTAAAAAATATATATGAATAAATGAATTAATAGACTAAACAAACGGCCAGTCTCCCCTTAAACCAGGTTGCAACATCAATGCATGGCCCCTTTGAGTATGATGACTTCATTTGGTTCAGTATATTCTGGCTACCATTAGGCAATATTATGAAGCTTAGGACGCAATTGGAGGAATCGAAGGCTTAGTTGAGACTAATCTTACCCTTTTGATGACTAGGTTTTTCCTAAGCTGAATATAATCGTCTAACATTAGCCAAAGTAACTTAACCATTGGGTATTCATAAACTGTAGAGGTTAAGGAGATCTACTTACATACAATACAGGCATTTTTAACATTTTACATAAATTGGAAGGCCTGAGCTCGAAACAGAAGATTAGTTGTTGTAATGCACATGTTTGGATATTAGAGTCCTAACTTATAACAATTACTTTTATATTCTGTAGCAAAATTACTAGAAGCACCGAGATTTAGGTAATGAAATTAAGGGGACATGGGTCGTTTTTCGGGTCACTTTTCTCCCTCATGTTTGGCCCCATTAGTGTTCAGATGTTTAGATGTTTACCCCATTAGTTAGTCGATTTTAAGACCTTTCGTCCCATTTCTTCGTCAATATTTAGACCTTTCGTGCTATTTAGGTGTCGATTTTTTCCCCTGGCGAACGATAGTGAGCCTGTAATGTTGGAAGAACCGGCCTTTGGCCGGGACATTTTTCTACGTAAACATTTACAAATTAATCTAGAAGGGGGATCTAATGGATGTCTTTTTAAGCTTGATGAAGGTCTAGGGAGGAAACTAGAAACAATAATGAATACATGCAAAAATCGCCCAAAAATTGAACCATCCCCCCTTAATGGGTCTGATAGGCCAGTGAGGTAATGCCATTGTAAGTAGCGATAACAGTTGAGAATAGGTGATGTGTTGGTGGTTAACTCAACTACTCTGTACGATGGGCTGGTCTATCAGAATGAGAGTTGAGCGTTCTCTGCCATACCCATAGCTTACTCTGTCTGTTCCTTTTACTTATATATTTTCTAGATCTCAAGTGACGGCGTCTTTTCCGTGGATTGACCTCCCTACTGCCAACCCTGGCAGATTGGGAGTCAAAGCGTCACATTTTTCCTTTGCCCCTCAACTTTCCCTTTATAATTGCTGAGGGGCACAGGGCCTTGGGTGGGGCTTTTGTTTCCCGGGTGTTTCCGCACCCTCCTCAGCTCCCCGCCTTTGAGTGGCTTCGGTCACCTGGGCATATTAGTGGCAAGCTGGGAGGGTTCTGTGGGGGCGCTCGGTTATGGCCTTGGCCTTGCTCGGGACCTTGGGGCTGCTCGGCCATACAGCCTGAGGAACAGCAACAACAACAACAACTACTCTGTACGATTTAAGGTCTTCATGATTCCCTTATAATGACATCCATTTAGTTTTGCTTTGTTTTTTTTATAATACTATTTGATTGCAAGAATAGTAAAACCAATGTAGATACGAACACCATCTTTATTCATTTCATATTGGGTCCAGACAAACAAGCCCGAATTGTTTGATAGATATAACAGTAAATTCCAAGTAACCCTCAGGTACTGTCTTGATAAGGTAATGCATAAGTGCGCGGAATCTCGATGTGCGTGTCCTAGGTTCGAGTCCTTGGAGTGCCACATGTATTTGTTGATTTCATGAATTGAGTTTAGAGGTGAAGTTGGTTGGTGGAGAAAAAACATAATAATTGTATAATGACAATACAAGACATCCAATTTAAGGGAGGATATCCACTTGAGGGATTTTTTTCTTGACTCCTTTCTCCCTCATGTTTAGCCCCATTGATTTTCTAATTTTAAGACTTTCGCCCCATTATGTTGACGATTTTAAGAACTTTCGACCCATTTCTGTCAATTTTAAAACCTTTTGTGTCATTTAGGTGTCGATTTTATCCTGGCGAGCGATAGCGAGCCTGTTATTTAAGAGGAACCGGCTTTAAGCCGGGACATTTTTCTACCGAAAAATGTACAAATTTATCTTGAAAGGGGCTCACGGGGGGGTAATCTTAAGCTAGAGACCAAACTAAAAACCTCCCCTTAAGACTATTAGGTAGGGTAGCAAAATGTATCACTACTATCGTCTATTTAATATAATTAGCTCCGAGTCTTGATCCTGAACCTCTTGTAACTTAACAAAGACTTCAGTATATAACCCAATATTTCTCATTCCAGGGAAGAATGAGCCAGGAAATAGGTGTGAACATTTCAATCCCATGTGTTTAAGGGAGCCCACCTCGCGTTTTTCTCTCTCTCTCCCTCTCTGTTTGGCTTGTATCCATTGGGCCCCATTCAGCCTACTATTTGAAGACGTTTACCCCCATCCAGGAGTCAATTGTTTCCTGGCGAGAGGTAGCGAGCCAGCACATACATATTTTTGTTTTGACAGGAAGCTAAATTTGTACATTTTTCGGTAGAAAAATGTCTCCGGCGAAGCCAGATTTATCCATACAATGCTGGCTCGCTATCACTCGCCAGGAAGAAATCGACACCTGGATGGGGATAAACGTCTTAAACAGTTGGCTGAATGGGGCAGAATGGATACAAGCCAGAGAAAGAGAGAAAAGGAGAGAAAAATAAAGAAAGCAGGTGACCCCCTTAAGTTCCTTTGTGTTACATACTGTAGGTTATCGGTCGTGATATCTATCCTCAATAAAGTGAATTAATTCTATATTTAGATGCATATGCTCTGTTTCATTTTATATTTAACTATCATGATTATAATAAAGTCGAGTCCCGGGCCCTCTCTATGCTAATGTGTAAAGGCCTTCACGATATTTCTTCGCGGGGGGGGGGGGGGGGGGACGTGCATCCTCACTCAACTACAGAGATACGAGGGGCATTAGCATAAATACCCACGTTATTGCCAGGAGTTACTTTTGACTTTCTGAAGAGAATTAAGGGAAGACTGGCCGTTTGTTTGGTCTATTAATTCATTTATTCATATATATATATTTTTTTTTAGTTTCCTCCCTAGACCTCCATCAAGCTTAGAAAAACACCTCCTAGAACCCCCTTCAAGATAAATTTGTAAATTTTTCGGTAGAAAAATGTCCCGGCCGAAGGCCAGTTCCTCTTAAAATTGTAGGCTCGCTTTCGCTCGCCAGAAAATAATCGACACCTAAATGACACGAAAGGTCTTAAAATTGACAACAAAATGGGGCGAAAGGTGTTAAAATCGCCAAACTAATGGACCGAACGTCTTATAATCTCAAAACTAGTGGGGCTAAACATTAGGGAGAAGGGGCGTCCAGAAAAACGGTCTGCCTCCCCTTAATTAGTATGATGAAAAGAAAAGCCAAAAAGCCGAGGGGAGTGTTTAGATAACGTTGGTCTTCTCCTGAAAGCATATGAATATTTATTACTCCAATTACAGTATGTTCGTTTCAAGTTACTGTATAAGCTAAGACACAATTCTGTATGTATGTATGTATATAACTGTTATTACTGTAATGTCGTTTTGTGACCGTAAACGTATAAGATAATTCAACAAATGTAAAACAAGCGATATTAAGAAATCCGTTTCAATTATCTTACCTTCAAAATATGTTTAAGGAAAGTCAATAAGTATACTTAGGCGACTCTACCCATACTGATCAGATTTGGGAAAATGTTCCATATAACATTATTTTGATATGAACATAACATTCGAAATTTATCACATTGATTGAAACTGCATGCAATCGTGTAATTATAGCTAAAATAAAAATAAAATAAGTTGTCACCAGCACCGAGAGGGATAGCATATCGCAGACTATATTATGTCGCTCAGCGAATAAAATCAAATAACATTTGTCATGATGTACTTAGCCAACTTTACAGTCAAAGAGGGGTATTTTAGAAAAAGGTGACCAGTGTTCATTGTGACAAATAAATGTTTGATGTTCAAACAATAGGTGCTCATTGAAAAGCTTATTTACATTACAAGTGCTGTATTTGTAAGCCAATGAATCAGATTTACTATTCGAAAAATACAAATAGGCAGGGTTGGCATAACTTATATATATTTATACAATATAACGATTATAGTCTATAAATATTTAATCTGCATTTTAATTTGAACCATAGTCGTGTATTGTTAAGCAGCAGTACCTGGTAAAATGTAATCACTGTAAGATAACATTTCCAATAGTCCACCTATCCTATAGGTTAGATAATATAGCTATTTGGCAATTACATACACCGTAATATATGATTTCGCTAAGTTCCACTAATTCTACATCAAAATATAACCAGTTTAGTTATGCAACATATCAAAACAGTGATGCGTTGTTCTTAATCGCTAAGGATAATATACCGTAGCCAAAAATGTAATTGGGTTCATCATTGGACCGGAACTGATTCTTTAAGGTGCATATTAAGCTGTCAGCCACAGTTCTCTCGCTCCCTCTCACCTTTCAATAACTATTAGGTATTTTTCACTTGGTATTCGAGGTCTGTGTGAGTATGATGCTCTTCTTAGTCTGGCCCTTTGCTTGTTAAAGGCACTGATTCTGTCTGAGAGATATCAATGCAGTATTGGTATTCTGTAATATTGTGTTCTGACTTTTTCTGAAGATTAGTAAAGGGCACATATAACATTTTGGTGTTATACGTGATCGAAAACTGAAAATCAGGGAATAATATTATATATATACAGGGTGTTCCAAAATGGACGTGACAAACTACAGGATATGATTTTACAGAGGATTCTAAGCAAACAATATTCTATAACAAAAAATCTAAGTCTCAGCCGTTTAAGAGGTATTGAAGGTGTTATATAGTATCTTCCCTCGCATCGCTGTAATGGATTCTTCTATGTCAAATAGTTTCCAGCAGGTTCAAAGTGAGCTAATATGTCTATATTAATTTTGCAACTTACAGAAATACAATATCTTGAGAATAACATTGTAAAATAATTGCAGTTAGAGGGGGTTGTGGTAGGCTTTAGCACTGCTAGGTCAGCATTATGTGGAAATACTTAAGAAAATGCCATTTTCAACAGGTAACAACTCTGTAACAAGTAAACTATCGATTTTGTTTAAAGATTTTTTTTTACTGAGAATATGTTTTCCTAACCTAATTCTGAAGTTTGGCACGCCTAATTTGGGACACCCAGAATAGAGTAATTGATTTTTTCTGTGAAATACAGGTGAATAAGTTATATTATATCATTTGATTTTCTTTGTGCGCAAGATGAGTGAAATGTCGGGAATTATGGAAAAGGAGATATATTAATTGCTTCGGATTATCTGTGTGTGGTAACCCAAGTTCGAATCCCGGTGGATCACATGTTTTCATTAATTAATATCATTGGGAGGTGTTTGGTGTTGGATGTTAAATAAATAAATTCGAAAAAATTGTTAGAATTGTGATCACAATAATGCTAGTAAGATACAATATATATATATATATATATATATATATATATATATATATATACTGTATATATGTATATATGAAATGTATTTTCTTTTATGCACAGTGTATGAGGGAGAGAAAATATGCCTGTAACAAGTGTTGTCTCCCCAAAAGCTTAAAGAGTAACATGGCTAAATTAAAGGCGGTTGGTAATCATCTTCAAATGTTAGTTGGTGTATTGGAAAGAAGTGTGGTGTGCATGTCTAGTGTAGTGATATCAATAGGAGGAGGAGGTGTTCTTGAGAGGTAGCTGGCTTACTCTCTGTGTAGGAGAGACACAAGCAGAAACAGTGAGGAAGGCAAGGCATATGAAACAGGGGTTCGAGCAAATCCTTATCACATGCCAATATGACCTCCCTTGGGTATTGCCCTGCTCGACTGGTGTTTATAATATATATATA